>JAFELO010010673.1:9470-128060 GCA_017140195.1 Eumaeus atala | reverse complement strand
CTATTTCTCTCCCTCATAGAATGTAAGCGAATAACATCACACACAATCATCACACAGATCAACACTAGGAGGGTTCTACTAATGTTTTTTTTTCTTTCTAACCGCTCAAAATACTCGTCTTCGGTGACAATGACTTCATCATTTGATGAAAATCTTCGGCCACCTAACCATTTCTTGAGGTTCGAGGATAAGTGGAAGTCGCACGGGGCCAGATCTGGGGAATAGAGGGAATGCGCTAACAATTCGAACCGCCATTCATTGAGTTTGGTAATTGCAACCCTTGATGGATCCACAGGTGCGTTGTCGTAGTGAAATAAAACTTTATTTTTGGCAAAATGAGGCCGTTCCTTTCGGATTTCTTCACAAAATTTTTCCAGGTAGCTTGCATAACATTTATTGTACTCTTTGCAAATAATCTACTAAAATTATCACTCGAGCATCGCAAAAAATAGTCGCCATTACTTTGTCGGCCTACAAAACTGTTTTTGCTTCCTTCGGTGCAGGTTTTCCGCTCTCAGTCCACTGCTTAGATTGTTCTTTTTTTTTTCAGGAATAAAATGATGTATCCATGTTCCTTGAACTGTCATAGAACGCCGCAAAAACTCGTTACGCTTAAACAGAGCCAAACACTCCGACGAATCGTCCACTTGACGTTGTTTTTGGTCAACAGGGAGCAAACGCGGCACCCATCGTGCAAAAATCTTTTTCATTCGCAAATGTTGGCGTGAAATGTTAAAAACGCATTCAACGCAAATGCTTACCATCTCTGCTATCTGCCGCAACTTTAAGCGACGATCATTCAAAACGATTATTTGAACCTTTTGAACATGTCCGGATTCGTGACTTCAATTAGACGGCCAGACCTATTCGCGTCTTCGCAGCTCTATCCCCCACGTTTAAAATCGGTTACCCAGGTGTGAATTGTACTCAATGCAGGAGCAGTATAACCTAAAACACTGTCCAGCTTGACTTTAATCTGGATTGGTGTTTTCCTTTTTAAAACGTAAAACTTTATCACCGCACGAATTTCGTTTCTTTCTATTGTTGAGAAAATTTACGGCAGAGAAAGTTCTAGGTCCCATCACACAAATTCTATCAGTTCGAATAAATTCAATTTTGTCGTTCTATTTACGAAAATATTATAGAATATAATGTAATAAATTTTGTTTTTTTTGTCTATCTTTTTTTTTTTAATTCGCCGTTTCGGCCTTTTATTGGCATCCTTAAACTTCATTTTCCAGAATATTGCTTGTGTGAACGCGTTAATATCATGAATTAGTAGTCCGATATGAAAAATTCTACTATACTATCATGCTTAACAAAGCGCGGAACCATAAGGAGTTGAGAACGCGGGCTGTAACTTATGCGAGTGATACGGCGACGCGTTGCTATCAGTTCATGTGCGACAACCCTATCGAACAAAATTGCAACAACCAACTTCAAAAAAACTTCAAAAAAACTACAAAATAAAGCTATTCAAAAGTGATAATCGGACAACATAACGGAAATTGCAAAAGTATTTTCAAGTGCCGCTAAATGGCAGTAACGCTTGCATAACTTCTTTTTTAACCGAATAGGGCCGGTGCACGAAGAAGTACAACTTATTTTATTTAACGCCGGTTTAAAATGACTACTCCGAACTTATAACGGTGCCTGCTTCTTTTTCCTTTTTTCGTACTATATTTATGCAGCAGAAGCGAAGAGAAGCCGAATACAGCTTCATCGGATAGCTATTAGTGCTCGTCGGGTGACGAGACGGTTTCGGGTCGAAAGGACGACCGACCGCCCCCTCGCCCCCGCATATGAGAGAGCTGCATCTCGATATGAGATTGTTTGTAATAGCTAATTCAGTTTACTATTAAACTATCATCATAATGACCAGAGGGAACAAGGGCTTCCTCCCCCTCCGTCCTCTGTTGTAATTTATAACTTGATGTTAATGTGTAAATAGTGTGAAGTAAGCCTGGTAAATCGTATCAAAAAAATATTTTTCGTGTTCTGCCAAATCCGCCTCTTTTGTGTTGGGATGCACCCTTACTGCTGTCACAGTCTGGTCTGGTTTTTGTGTCGAACATTATTAACTCTCCAGCATCTACTATTCTAGCCTGGTGTCGCAAAAAGCGAAGGAACACACAACAGGGCGGGCGAAGGGCAGATCTCAGTGATCTAACTATGGTGGCGAGTGTAAGAGGTACAATACAGCCAAATTGGCCGGGCATTGGAAGGAACTCTTTAAATACAGCCAAATTGGCCGGGCATTGGAAGGAACTCTTTAAATACAGCCAAATTGGCCGGGCATTGGAAGGAACTCTTTAAAAGGCTCCAACTATTTGCCCATTCATACTATATAGGACGACCGGCTGGCTCAGTTGGTAACGTGGCGCCAGATGTTGCGGGTTCGAATCCCACCTAGGCCATGCATGTTTGTATATGTATCATATGTATTTATATAATAAAATTCTTCAATGTCTAAAAAAAATCTTAAATATGTACTATATGTATGTCTAGTACCTGTAACACAAGTCCTTGCGCACAGGTATAGGCTAACGTAGTGTGATAAGTCCACAGCTATGATTACGTTATTAATATTATCTACTCACTTGATTGTCATCCTAAAGGGTCCTACATTGTACATAAACATACTTTTTGCAAAGCCAACCTTACGCCCGTTATTTTAGGTTGTTTTCACAAAGTGCATAATTTGACATGTGCAAATGCTTTTATGCAGACTACTTTGAGTCCCCGACTGTGTATCTTGATATTTCTTAAATCAATGTCATCGACAGATTACTTTTGATATCAATGCTCATTGAATTACTAACGCAGTACCTATATGATTACAACTCATTGTCAAAGATAAAGGAATTTATTCGTTAAAAACGCGCAATCGACACTTTTGGGCATTCGACATGGCCGAGGAGGTACCTCTCACTCTCATAACATCGCAGTTATAATATCGGTGTCGCGTTTGTGAGTTTCGAACTCATTGGAGGGCAGGACAAAAGTAGTGACTACGCGAAAGTTTTCGAGTGTAGTTCCATCAAAAAGTTTTGATTGATCTTTCGGACCCCTAAAATTGGTTTGTTTTATAATTTAATTAAAAGCAAGACTCGAAAAATATATGAAATATAGCAAGCAATGCATCCCTAACGCTGGTGAATACAGGCGAGCTCGGGCGTAGCTATGTAGTATGAAATTTAATCTACCCCCGTCTGCCACCCACACCGACCCACATCCCTGCAGACTGCGTTTGCAACAAAAAAAAACTACGACTTGCAACTGTGAAAATTCCGACGCATAACAATCGTGATAGGCCAAGTTTGTTTTTCCTTGTTACCATGTGAACGGTGATCGCGATTCAATGCAGCCCAGGTTACATAACTAGTATTTAGACACGACACGACGCTCAGTTATATACATACAACACAATCCTACACAGTACATAGCACTGGTAACGAACTAGTATATAGTTGAATCGCAGATAAAACAAAAAGTAGTGTTATAAAACGAAGTCCCCAAACACTGTCTGCCGGTAAGTGATAAATTTCCTCATTTTTCGTATTTCGTATTAATCGTATGGACGAAGGATAGGTTGGTGTTATGTAAAATTAAACACTTCGCTACACGTCGGCTTTCCTTTACTGTATATACTTTAAAAAATAAACATAATAGGCCACGACGCCATTTATTTAAATTCTACGTTTTCAATAACACTTCAAGCGTGGATTCGAATCAATTCTCACTAGCGGTTTAATTATAAACTGCAGTTGTAAGGACTTGAAGATTCAAGAGCGTCTTTCTAATTACGTTACCTTCGCTTATATTAATTAATTAAAAGTCCATACCGATGCGATTAGGGTTGTAGAGCATTATTAGATACTTTGTTAGCTTTCGACCAGAGGGGAAGGCAATCACCGGGCTGTAGCCGGTTAAATTGAATGCGATGGCAGGACAGTGCCATGCTGCATTGCTGCCGAATTGGGATTGCGCGACCGGTAAGGTTTGTGAATATCCGGTGGCTCCAATAGGAGGGGAGCAAGAATGCATGACATTAATGTGGATGTCTATGTATGTTCTTAATGCTGGTATAATTTAAACTGGTGTCTATTGACATCCCCATGAATGATGCGTTGCTTTGCTTTACTCCACCCTCCCAATGGACCACTGGCTACTTACGAACCGCGTGAAACACGATAGCATTCCTGTCACTAACAAGGTGGTACCATGTTAGAGGGACCTCCGGCAGTGCCGTCCCTATTTGGCCGAAATGCTTCAATAGCACTGCCCCTTACTGCTGAAGTAAATGGTACACCACTTTATGGAAGACAGTACGTAACACTGAGAGGTGAGTCGAAAAGGGTGACCCCTTTTGCGGTGGGCAAGATCAGTTCCAGGAACCTGACCCTGTTGCATTTTATGCGGCTCATAGAATACTCTAGAACCATGCATGCATGGCACTACCTCTTCCTATGCAGCATGGCACTACCTCTTCTTGAAACACTTTCTAGATGCACAATGCAAATTTAGTAAATGAATCAGATTGACATATGCTTTATGACTCAAGCATGTATGGTAGGATAGTGTGATCATTAAACAACCTGCTGTTACTCATCAGCAGGGATGTTGGTGGGGTCACGCAGTACAAATATTACGGGGTGCAAATGTTCTGGACTTTCGAGAACTACATAAAAAATAGGTAAAAAATAAATGTAATTCACCTTGCCCTGCAATTACATCGAGCACGATTATCCAAGGCAATCAACATAATCGGTACAATAAATCAATATTCTTACATAACATCCACAAAACGATAAGAAAGTAAAGTGTTTTATCCTCCGTTATTGCATGGTCTACGTAAATTACAGGCCAGAGCGAGAAAGCCCTATGCGAGCGTCGCGTTCGCCCTCCGCGAAAGCCTCCTGAAAATATCTATTGATTATCGCATACGTACCGCTTGGTACGTATAGTCACCCGCCTCGCCCTATATCTACCGACGAGTGCCAATTTATATGAATAACGTTCATTGTAGAGCAGTGAAAACGAGTAATTAGCGACGTTATAGATAAACCTCGGCGTTCCGAATAACAGTAGGATGACGTAAATGTGACAAATACTAAATATAGTTTTAATCGGTCATCGTAGGGTGACTCGCCTTTTTGCTACTTTTAGACTAAAGTGATGCGTAAAATAAGTCCGTAATGAATCACATGTTACAATAAGTAGACGCCTCTATAACTGAATCCCTACTCTAGCTCTCCACACTAATTGGGCATATAACTATACATGAAAGTATGTATATACACATGTATATACCTTCAAATGTGTGTGTACGAATATATTTTGTTACACACAGATGTTTCTGCGTAGTTCATAACCGTTTCCTGTGAGTGTAACCAGGGTATGCGCCATTCTGTATTTGAGCGGAGTTGGGCCGGCTCGGGAGGTACCTCTCGCTCACATGATACTGGCGTAAAGTGGCAGCTATGCTGTCGCGTTTGTGAGTAGCCGGTAGCCCATCGGAGGGGAGGGTGAATGGTCAACGCATTTACAAAATTGTTATACGGATGTTTATAGGCGTCGGTAGTTATCAAAAATAAATTACACTCATGGGGATGTCAATAGACACCAATTTAAGGACCAGACTGCCAACATACCTAGACATCCACATTAATGTCTGCATTCTTGCTCCCCTCCAATATGCAACCGGATATTCACAAACCGTAAATAACGCGACCATAGCTATCATTTGACGGCGATGTTGTGTGATAGAGAGGTACCTCCCCGGTCGTGCCATCCCAATTCGGCAGCAATGCAGCATGGCACTGTCCTGCCATCGCATTCAACTCAACCGGCTATTGCCCGAAGATTGCCTGCCCCTCTGGTCGAAAGCTAACAAAGTATCTAATAATACTTTACAACCCTAATCGCATCGTTATGGACTTTTAATTAATTAAAATAAGCGAAGGTAACGTAATTAGAAAGACGCTCTTGAATCTTCAAGTCCTGACAACTGAAGTTTATAATTAAACCGCTAGTGAGAATTCATTCGAATTCACTACTTGAAATGTTATTGAAAACGTAGAATTTAAAGGAATGGCGTTCGTGGCCTATTATGTATATTTTTTACTATCAAATCTAAAAAACTGGAATAGAGAAAATTTGAGGCCTAATAATTAAGCGTAGTGCAATCGGCACTCGTCTAATAACTGCTCAGCAAATAGACGGAAAACTATGTTTTTAACAGGGGAAAAAATACCAGTCGCAGACTTTTAGCGACTCCCATGTGGTCCTCAACCCTTTTTACTCCACTAACCACCAAAAAGTCCAACGGAACCGGAAATTCACAAAACATAACAAATTTTTTGTTAAGTTCAGCGATATTGAGCGGTGTGAGGTACCTCCCCGCCATACTGGCCTACTGCAGCATGGCACGTTCTCAATTCAAATATTTTCAGGAAATACATAAATATACCTACCTACTATTGGTGACTATTAAGGTGAGATTATCTTTATCTTTATCGGGATGGACGCGAGTAGCAGGAGATCGGTCGTTGGCGTTCATTGAAAGAGGCCTACGTCCAGCAGTGAACCGATAAGGCCTGATAATGATGATGATCTTTAGAAATCTACGGAAAAACTGAGATTCTTTTTCTAATCCAGGTTCCAACCAGATACCAATTTAAAACAATTATAAAAGATTGTACATTTTTAGGACTCTGTCGGTGATGTATAACCAATAAAACGTAAATACTGTTTTTATGTACTTATTGTTAGATATTTCGTATCAGAATTATGTACTGAATACGCTATGTGATTTTTTACAATTCTCTTTGTAAATTTGAAATGATTCTTAAGGGTCCGCTAGATTTCGCTGTTCCAGTCAATATGTAAATCCATGATATAATGTTCAAAATTTTATAAAGCGCATAGGGACTAAAATCGCATATTATGGTCACCGTAGTTTCTCTATGGTGTGTCATGCAGATGCACCACAGTCGATGACGCGTCTGACTTCATATCAATGGCCCAAACGTGATTTCTTATGTTACATCAACGCATACAGTATTTTTGTAGAATATTTTTGTAAAACAAGTACAAATTTTTTCCATAGTTTAGGTGAAATCGAATAATGAACACCCTATTGCAATGACGAAAATAATTCGCCAGTCAGCATGTGCAGTCTATAACTTGCTCGTGAATGTAGTTATCATGATTCCGCTTTATTATATTAGTATAAGTTTAGTAATCGCGTCTGTGGGATAACGGTGCGGGTGTCGCCTGTTAAGACCGTTGGCCGCTAGGGGTCCAGGGTTCGATCCCCAGATCGGGCAACTGTTATTGAATGTTTCTCAGATTATTCTGGGTATACATTACATTGTCCGGGATTGGATTGTGGCCGAAGTGGCCATAGGCTTGCCACCTATGACATCATGGGCCTCAGTACCTTGGCTAATCGTGGGTGTGCTAGTATATCTACTGGACTTACGAGCTGTGGAATGTACTGGCACACCTCTGCCTACCTCTTTGGGGATAACAGGCGTGAAGGTACTTTTTTATATAAGTTTAGTATAGATGTAGTGTCATGCACTACGTCCCCCTATGCAGCGGAATTGGGCTGGCACGACCGGGGCGGTACCTCGCGCTCACATAATACCAACGTAAAGTGACAGTGTCGCGTTTCGTGCGGTTTGTGAGTAGCCGGTGGCTCATTAGGGGGAGGGGTAAGGAGGGAGACGCATCGGCATAGTAATTATGTAGATGTCCATGGGCGTCGGTAGCCGTAAAAAGGCTCCGATTGTTCGTTGCCCCCCCCCCCCCTATTCTATAAAAAAAGTATTAGTGCATAGATTTTAAATTTAAATATATTTCTCTTAATGGTATTTATTCCCGTAATAAGGATACCAGATGATACATTGAGGACAAACGAGTATACGGTGGTACCACTTAATGGCCACCTACGCCTGTGAAAATTCACATATTGTTGTGCAGATGCATTGTCTTCCTTTGGTCCTGGCCCTCCAATGGGCGAATTTCCAATGGCCCACCATGGAAGCTGTCAGTTTACAACAGGGTTATGTGAGTGAGAGGTCTTGCTACGCCAATTCAGCTACAATACACCATAACACCACCTACTGAAAGTTAGTACAATAGTAAAATTCCAACAATGTCATTTTATTTTATTTTTAATTTGGTCGTAGCATATGTGCCAACTATTAACATTATCTTTATAAAAATACCAAAATACACTGTCAGCCTTTCCAATCCTTCCAAGTTAAAGATGTACAATTCTCAAATCAGGCACCTTGTGAAAACGACTTTACATCATGCGCAAAAGGTTGACTATGCAAAAAAATGTGTTAACATACAATCCCGGTTCAGTATGAAATCGTGTATCGTAGTATTTTTGTAAGTCAGTGGTGCTAACTAACAAAAAAAATCTCTTCATCTGTATCATAGTTGTATGTTTAATACAAATTACTATAAAAACGAGCACAGCAGGATTATTAACATTCTGTGTGTCACTCGCAATATGCGTAGTCGAACTGAAAATAGATGCATACGCCGATTACCTTGAGTAACATACTTCTATTTTTAATTTGTTCTGAATGTGTTGTACGAATATATATATATATTCACAATATTTTTTGTAAATACACAAAATCATTTAAACTAGTTAATAATATTAACCAACTGTGAACTTACCACACCGCGTTAGCCTAGTCCTCAAGTCCCGTGCTAAGTACCGCAAGAACTTGTGTTACAGGTACTAGACAACGGAAATATATTTAATATTACTTTCGTATTTTTGTGAATATATTTAAGTATATTGTAAAATAATAATGTTAAATATTGTACTGATAATGATAATTGTATTAATTGATATTACCTACTAACACTATTCCATGAGTTTTTATTACTGTTACTAATCCTTGTAACTATCCATTGTTATTAATGATATTAAGAGATAGTGACATGTTGCCTCGCAGCGGAATTGGGCCGGCACGACCGGGGAAGTACTTCACGCTCGCTAAATACGACACGTACATGTCACTTTAAGGCGGGATTGCCTTCAAGTGACATCTACGTGTCGCATTTCGTGCGGTTTGTGAGTAGCCGATGGTCCATTGGGGGGAAGGCGTCGGCATAGTAATTATGCTGATATTCATGGGCGTCGGTAGTCATAAAAGGGCATCGATGTCTCGTTTGTCCCTTATACTATAAAAAATTGATAATATGAAATGAAATTGATTGATTTATTTGCAAATTTAATGTTATGATGTATTTAAGAAATAGATATAATACATGCATAAATATCCATGACCTAGGCGGAATTTAACCCCGTGACCTCTGGCGTAACACGCAGACCAACCGCCACTTTACCAACTTAGTCGGTTGTTAACTGATAATATAGTTTCTAAGCATATCACGACTATCATATCGTATCAACGCGATGTTCTGTCTGGATTCAGTACAGAGCCCATATCTAATTAGTACACAATACCAACATATGTCAAAAAAAAAAAAGATATGTCACACAAAGCCGAGCTAAATTTTTGCATTCTACGTACAAGTTTATCGTGTAAGGGAAACTCTTTTAGGTGTGTGTACCTAAGCAGCATGGTCTTCTCTCTGTTAAACTACTTAGCTTTATATCATTAGTATAGATCCTTAGCCCTTCGATTTTTATAGCTGTGTCGGAATCTGAAGCTTATGGCATAATTTCAGACAAATAGTATGTAATGAAATATCACTGCAATATCTATTACAAATGTAGATTCCAAAAATGATAAAATATTCTTCTAAAAGAACTTTATAAGCTTTTTTACTTTTAAAAGTACATTTTACATTCAATATTTAAATGTAGGTAATATACTCACGATTTCCATCACGTAAATCTTGAATATATTAATAAGATTGCTAACAATAATTTTCACAGTAACATAGTATTTAATTACTGGATGTACACGGGATGTGGAGATCCTTGTGTAATTATAGACGATAATTAATATAAAATCTACAGAATAATTTGTTTATAATGAGTATAAAATTACCACGAAGAATTATATAATCAAATTGTTAAAAAGTAGCTAATCTTCTCGATAAATGCAGCGCAAAAAGTAAGTGTTTTTTATCATAGATATTTAGTCGCGTAAATCTTTTACAGTGCCAACTTAAGTATATTACAATTAACTCTAAAGGTTTTCGAAAATGTCCCTGATAATAAAGCATATGTTAACGTGCATATATTATAAATGTATATAATATAATAAACATTAACATTTATATATTGTATTTATATTACGTATTAAGCCTAACAGCTGCGGGTAGTCCTATTTAGGTGCTACAATCCGTGGACTAAAGATTATCCCTCGTTTAGAGCCAAAAATCTTTCACGGAGCTATCCAAAAGTATTTAATTCTCTACCTTGTAGAGAATATATGATGTAAATATGAATACATAGTTTCCTTATATATTCAATATGAATTGCTTTACATGCACTCTTACTAGGTCATGGCCCATGGGCATGTACCCTTTGTCCACTATGATTGCTGAGGTAAGAAATATGTAAAATAACGTACTATATTTGTTAGAAATTTTCATATTGGATGGCGAAAAAGCGGTTCAACATTGAAACAGGTTCGGTATCTGCAGAGCCAGCGCCTCTCCAAATCAAACATCTGCTATGGTGTGGAGCGACGTTAATGCTATGGCTAATGGCAATGGTAATTAGATATGCATGTTATAAAACAACTTGTTGTCTTTAACTCGGCTTACTGATGATATAACTTCACGTGACGTGGAGAAAAGGAAACGATGTGTTACGCTCTCTCGCTCGCAAGCTCCGCCCTTGCGGAACATTACTATGACTCGGAACGTCACTATGACGTTATACTTTTTTACAAGACGTTATCACGCCAAAAGTCAGCTTTGATAACCGCTTAATCCATGATGTTATCTTAATCAATGCAAGCAAGACTAATAAATAATATATGCGGTCGTTAAATAAGCCCTGTCAGTTGACCCCTTCCAAGATATCTCGTATCTCTTCGCCTCCTCCAGTTTGCTGTGTCCCTATTAATAAGTTATATATTTAATTGCGAATTTAATTTGTTTTCGTGTCGCGGGCAGAAAATACAGAAAATAAAAATTCTGTTGCGAAATTTCCTGATGACGGTCATCTCAATGCAGTTAAAAGTTTTATATTTTACGGCATCAAGACTTTTGATGTACAAAAAATAAAAATATATACACATATACACACATTTATTTATTTATTTACATAGGTATGTCCAAAATTACTATGCCGATGCGTTGCCCCCCTTTTCACATCCTTCACCCGCAATGGGCCACCGGCTACTCAGAGACTTACGCTGGCATCGTGTAAGCGAGGTGTCACCTCCCCGGTCGTGCCGGCCCTTTTCCGCTGCCATAGAGTATGGTATTAACCCTTACTGAAAAATTGAAATTAAATTTAAAATAAGAATATGAACTGCATAATATATATTAAAATCGATTTCTAATATCTGACGACAAACTTAAATGGAATAAAAATGGATTGTTGTGGATGGTCGTTTCGTACACTTAAAGATAAATTTTAGTCCAAACATTGGAAATCCCTCTCCGCCACTAGTGCTACTACTGAGCTGCATATAGCGGATATTTTTGACAACTCCTAGGCAAGCAAGCACATGACGTAATATTCTCGAATTTACTTTAACAAAAAAGAAAAAGTACCTTCACGCCTATTATCCCCGAAGAGGTAGGCAGTGGTGTGCTAATACATCACAAGTCCCAACTGCAGTATATATAAGTAAGTATGCAGATACACTAGCACACCCACGATTAGTCAAGGTACTGAGGCACATGATGTCACAGGTCACAGGTGGCAAGCCTATGGCCACTTCGGGCACATTCCGATCCCGGACAATGCAATGAATGCCCAGAATAATCTGAGAAACTTTTTAATAATAGTAATAGTTATTTTAAGTACTTTAACAATATTATTTCAATTTAATATACTTGAAGGTGAATAGTAGAAACCGGTCGCATTTTGTGTATTTCAAGTTAATAACAGTGGAAATAATATAAAAAGTATAATATTCATCATTCAAGTCATTACATGAATTTCTATCGGCTATATATACTCATATGTGGCAGTCTTAGGTGAAAATGACGAAATGATTCACTTAAACTTTGAAGGATATAAGTGACCTCTGAGGAGCTTCGACTGTGGCGAAGACTGGTGACGTTACGTGCAATGTCCTTGTTTATCCTTATGTGACTCATGACTATACCGGCCAGGATTTAGAAGCAAAAATTATATATTGGTAAGTGTGATAAGTAAGTGAATTGTTTCAAACTTCTAAGCCTTCATTGAAAGTTATTAACTCGTAGACGCTGAAGGTAGAAACTAAATATTTAAAGTGCGATGTTGTATTTTCGGAAAATAAATATATTTTATAAATATATTAACAAATCTGTTACATTAAGTTGTTACTTATTTGTAACTCACTTATAGGTCATCTTACGATTTTTTTGTGTCCCGTAGCCAACTTTAAGTCTCTTTTATTTATATTATTAGCATCAGTCTTATATAAACTTATCAATTAAAGTAAACCCAATTTTTAAGTAAATCTAAACCTACATTATAATGTGAAGGAGACATGTGTTAGGCAGGTACGTAAGGAGGCGTTCGCTCTGCTTACCCCACTAGGGATATGGCGGGAAGATGTGGGTGTGTGTGTGCGTGTGTCTACAAACCTACGTAAATATTATATCCGTTTGGTATTGATTACTTAACAGACTTTCACGGGTAGCATATAAAAAGCAATTAAATGGCGAATAACTCAGGGAAAACTTTATGCAATGTGCCGGGCCCTTCTTCGATCATAAACATTGTTTCTTCTCCCGATGAGAACACACTACCCTTTTTTGCCTCCGCAGTGAATAACGTTTCCGATGCAATGCAACAATGAACTGCCATTATTAGAATCTATTTTCCTAGATAGTGACCTAGTAGGATAGATTATAACGTATATATTTCATAAAAATATAGAAGTTTTATTTTAATTTTTAAACAAGAGGTGGTGTCATGCTGCATTGCAGCGGAACTGGGCCGGCACCACCGGGGAGGTACCTCCCACTCACATAATAAAAGTGACATCTTCGGTGTCGCGTTTCGTGCGGTTCGGGAAGTGCCGGTAACCCATTGGTGTGAGGTGAAAAGGAGGGCAATGCATCGGCACAGTAATTACGCTGACGTTCATGTGAGTTGGTAGTCGTAAAGAGACTCCAATTTCTCGTTAAATATAATACAATAAAGAAATTGTCTATACCAACAGTAGGTAGATGAATGTTACGTTACTACAAACTCCTGAAATAACTTTACATGTAGGGCAAATGAATATTAGACATGACAGTATAATGAAAAACTTCACGTAGATATGGAATGTTGTCTATATTCCCAAACTACTTTTATAACTCAAGGAAAAATAAAGCCTTTGCCGTGAGTCATTCAAGAGTGAAAGCTCGTAGAAGATAAAAAATAATTATTTATATTTCAATTATAATATAGTCACTCAGAGATTTGCAAATTGGCCTATCAAATATGTAGAGATAGCAATTATGTGACGTAGATGTAAAAGTTTGCCTCGAACGAGCCCTGCCGAGTGTAGAGTTAGTCTTAGGCGGCCCATAGACGGTCACTAAACATTGCGCAAAATAATGAATTGTGCGCTATTATTAACAGTTTGTCATAATATTGCACAATTATTGAATATAAGTTTGAGCGGGTTTAATTTTAATTGCACAATTCAATTGATCGTCTAGGGGCCGCCTTAGAGCAAATGATTGTGACCTTCTTGTTCGAAAATTTTTCCCCCCATTTTAAGGAGCTATTTTATTCACTGGGTGATTTGACACAAATTAAATACGTTACCACTGATATTCATAAATAGAGAATAGCAAACCTGAATATATATTTTTTCTCCCATGAGTTGATAAACCTTAGACGAGACTCTTGATACGAACTTGGATTATGGTATGATGTTCCGTACGCACTATGTACAACGGTAATCAAAACATAGTTAATATAATTTACAAATACGTTTTAAGTGTATTAAAAAATAAGTACTAACTTATAAGTTATTTTAACGTTCTAAGACGTATGTGCTCAAATACTTCTACGTCATTGCTAACATTGCTTTTCACTTCTGTAGTATAGCAAAGATAAAAATTCAATAATAATAATTATGATGGGATGATAAAATGTAGAGCTGGTATTATTACATTGTGAGGAACGAACAGCGCTTGCGCGAGTTCGTCGGTAGAGGTGGAGTGGGGAGACGCAAGGCCGGGGGGAAGCGGGCAGGGCGAGGTAACGTCACGTCGAACAACCCAAAGTTTATGCTGCTATATTACGAAGTCGTTTTTGTTCGCATTGTATACCAAGCTTCATACATACCACATTCGGTAACATAAAATTTGCCTGCGTCGCTCGAGAGTCGAGTGTCGACCAACATGATTACGCGAGGTGGGAACGCAGAGTGTAGTGTTATAGAAGTGTGTTAAAATAAGTAGTGGCATATAATTTATTCTTGATTTAACAATCCGTGGAAAATTTTTGGCAGAAAGTGTTAAGAGATTTCAATAAGATCAAAATTCGAAAATAGAACATTAGTGAAGTAAATAAATAAATAAATGAACACAACGGCGCGTCATCGGGTAACAAGTGATAAAAAACCTTATTACTTTTATTATTGAATTCATGTTATCGTACTCGGTGTCGTCACTTGGATATTAAAAATATGAATGTGAATGTTGCGTTGATATTTTGTACAGAACTGTTTCAAATGTCTGTATTTGTGACGTACAAAAGTATACAGCCATGAGACTGGAGAAATGCAGAAGTACATAGGAGCTCAAGAAGCCAGTTAAGAATATAACCTTTAAAACAGGTACCGGTTTTGTATTATCATTTTGTTTCGATTTATAATGGTACTCGCTCATACTTTGCCTTGCCTGGGCCCTTGCACTGATTCTAACCGTTGCATTTGACGATTTAAATTGAACATCTGTACCTATATATGTATACCTTATACTTGTATGTGTATATACGAGTAAACTTGTAGTTATTTAATATAGAACAAGTCGACCTTGACTTCAGTGTTCTAAAAAAAGAAATTACCTACAAATATCTTTTATTTCATCTTTCAGATGATGGAAAGCTTTCCATGTGACTGGGGAGATGCTAATGAGCTTATTTATACCAGTGATGAATCTTCTGTAACAATGGAAAATAACAGAGAAGAAACTTGTTCACCTGTGATAAAGAACGAGAAAAGTGACAGTGATGCTAATGGTGATAACTTTAGTTATAATCAAAGTCATGATCAAATTTATGTAAACGATAACGTTTCTCAGTTTTATGAGAGTAGTGATAGTAAAATAGATTATGCTGTGAAATTAGATGATAATGATACTTTAAGTGATATCGAGGACATTAAAACAGACACTGCTTCAGCTGACAGTGAGGATTCGGCACTTGGAAGTTTACCCCCTGACACTGTTACCCTACATGATAGAGAAGAAGATATGAACGATAGATCAGATGGGAGTGACTCTGGAACCGAAGCAACAAAATTTATAAAATTAACCTATTTTGAAAATACTTCTAAGGCAGAAGATAAAAAGCCACTTGATAAGGAAGAAAAACAAGATGAATTCAAAAGCAACGAAGTCGAAAATAAGCCAAGTGAAGAGATGAAAAGACCCCTAAGAAGCAGCCTAAAAAGAAAGTGTGATGACGATAACAACTGCGAACATCCGCAGAAAAGGAGAAAAGGAAACATTAAATTTGACAATGTTACGGTATACTATTTTCTAAGATCTCAGGGATTTTCATGTGTACCATCACAAGGCGGCTCTACATTAGGAATGGAAAGGGAGCATAGCCACTCTCAAAAATTTACACTCACCGAACATGCTCTGGAACAAAGAAGATTACACAGGCAAATATTACAACAACTCAAGAGTGAGCGACATTCCGGTCAAGGTGAGTCACTATCTTCAAGCGAAGAAAGCGACACCGAAGAAGAGACGAGTGATATTTCAGAATCAGAGCTAGATTTAGATAGCTACTATTTTTTACAACCTGTACCTACTAGACAAAGAAGAGCCCTTTTACGGACGGCAGGTGTTAGAAAAATTGAAGCTTACGAGAAAGACGAATGTAGAGACATAAGAACATCTCGTGAATTTTGTGGTTGTGCTTGTAAAGGTGTATGCAATCCAGAAAACTGTTCTTGTAGTTTGGCGGGCATAAAATGCCAAGTGGACAGACTGAACTTTCCATGTGGTTGTACGAGAGATGGATGTGGTAACACAACTGGTAGAATAGAATTTAATCCTTTAAGAGTAAGAACTCACTTCATCAATACTTTAATGAGAATAAGTTTAGAAAAAAAAAATGAAGAACACCAAGAAGCGAAAAGACAGTGGGCTGAAGCACACGATACAAATGCTATAGCTGCTTGTATGCCAAATATAAGTATGCCATATGACAAAACAGTATGCCATAATCAGGACGCTAATACTTTAAGAGACACCAATACTGGCTTGCCTGTTAAAAGTTGTAATAACAACTCAAATACCTATAATAAGATTCATTGTAATCTACACAATTCTAACATTTCTGGTAGTGTCCATAACGATGCCTCGTTTACTTTTCAAAGAAGGGACCAAAACGTTATAAATTATGACAGTAAATCAGATAACCCATTGCATGATCCGTACAATTCTAATATTCAGGGAAAAGGTCCACCTTACCCTTCTACTAGTACAGCCGAATATAGCACATTACCCAATAATATACAACGGTATCAATACGATCTGAACAATTATATGTATGAGCAACACTCAGAGAATCACCAGTATAAAGGAATACAATCATTTTCGGCTTCTAGCTTTGAAGAATTCGCACACAATTCGCAAATATCTATGTTTAATCACTACGGTAATATGTATACGCCATCTACCTACCATCAGAAACAAGACAGCAACATCCCAGAGCACCCTGCACAATACCCTATGCACCAAAATCATTATGGCGTATATAGAAATAATTTAGAATGTTATAGCAGTGATAATAAAATTGACTCTCAGTATACCACATTAATGGCAATGCCGTATCAAAATAATAAAATGCAAGCCTCAGAAAGTGACGAAAATTGGTTTTGTCAAAATAAGCTGTTAAATTTAGACAGCATAGACCAAGAGGCACAAGACACGCCTCATGCCCAAACTGAAATAGTCCGAGAGTCCACTGAAGAAAATGTAAATGAAACTGAAAACTTAGGAGAACTTATCAAAAAAACTATGGTAGAGTCTGTCTCTGTGTAGATGAATTTCTTGTTGTATTCTAATCTAATCAATGATTACTTTATTATTATTTTTTGGACATATTATTTAATAGCATCAAATACTTTATTTAATGTATTATAATGGTATGTATATAAAATTATGTTAAAATATAGACGATAAATCTAGTTATAATGGTTTATTTTCCATATATATTTTTTTATAAATCATTTGTAATTGCATGTTTTAAATATTATTATTTGTACACATTAACACGCTGAACTAATTATTGGTGGGTATTTCGATTTTTCCGATTGGTGGGTAATTACAAATAGTTCGATATTATTTTATCAGAATGCCAACTTTTTATATTATTTATAGAAATAGACGGTACATAAATCTTCAATGTAATTGGAGTTATTCAAGTTGGTAACTTAAATAACTCCGCATTCATATGTAATTTAAAACACATTTGAATCCCACAATTACCATATTTAAAAACATATAATCATGTGTACATAAGTAGTATACATATCATCTTCTATTTATATATTTTCTAATATTAATCATTATTTCATTATAACAGTAGTTAAGATTCTATTCACTTATTGCAATAATTTAATTTGATACGCAAAAAAGTCATTTTATAAAATAAATCTGGTCGAGTTATTTTATAACAAAACAGGCAGTGAAAGAAATATATTTAATTCCACTCTTGCGACGTTGTGATCTGTTTAAAATACATAATTGACTTTTAAATGGTGATTATTTACATAAATCTCATAACGTATAACTATCTGCTACTCTTTACATTTAAAAAACATTATTAAAGGGCATATGTTAAAATGTTAAAATTGCCAATTTTATCTCAATTTTTTCAAAATCAAGAATAAAACCTGTTCAGTGGAAAAGCTCAGGACATCGCTACTAACTAGCCAATTAAGTTCAGGCTCTACAAGATCATTTACTCGGCCGAAGCAGATTCATCGAGCAGACGGAGACGTGCCTTTACAATAGGTGGGAGCGAGATGTAAGTATGTCGTTACCGAATACAGAAACGCAAGTGTAGAATGTTGGCGAGTCACGTTACAAAATATAAAAAATTTACATTAGTAATAAAATTATAAAATTAAACATATTCATCAGCTAGTACCTATCAAATATTCTGCGTAGGCTAGTTCTGTATACGATCGCCCGCAGTTGCTATAACCTTGGAGAAGTAGAGAGGTATAGAGCTGTCTCTGATACATCTGTCCTAATAAGTATAAGGACTGATTTAATTGTCACGACTAATTTAATAGCTATAAAACAATTTGTGGCTGATATCATAATGGTAGCGAAACCTTCATCTTCTCACATTCGAAGGCTGTAAGATCCGCCACCAACAACGTGTACCTTGTGGCACCAGGCAATTGCGAACAAACCGCTTTCCTGACCGCAGTTCCTTTAGTAAGCTTTAAGAACTCATTGCCTAAGTATATCATAATAGTTAATATAAGCTATACTTATTTAGTTCTCTGATAAACAAAGTTTCCTCCTTCACACGTCAACAATCAGTGAAACATATTTGATACTGTCGAGACCACCACTGAATTCCAAACACGGTTAGTCATCACATACACTTTAGGGGCAATATTTATCTTTGACGGCTTAAGTGAAATATTTTTCTGGGCCAACGAACAGGCAGTGTCTTTTTATAAGTGAACCATGGACACAACGAATTGCCATGCAGGTGCGTTACCACCTTCATTTTTATGGCCTGTACGTAAAGTGAGGATGATATTCATTTTTTCGTTTTCCCCATAGTGTGTATTGCATAGGTCTTTTGAAAATATTGCGTGTGCGTGTGCGGAGATCGTTTTTAGATTCAGTAAACCGTTCGTGACTTATTAAGCTTTAAAGTGTAATTTTCTTCCGCTTCCCATCGGCCTATCTACACAAGCCATAGTACGAAATAGAATAGTTATTAATCCTTATTTTACGTCGGTACATTTTCACCGAGATGTACCTACCCGATCTCAATGCAATGCAGCAACCTATTAACAGTTACAAATCGCTTTAGGTTATTTCGATTTCCCACAACGGCCATTTCAAGGAAATTTTAGTGATTTGTTTCGATCATCGAAAATTCAATATCTACGACTAGCTACATTATTTTAACATAATTATTGTAAAATAGAAAAAAGTATGTGATAAGTAAAAAAAATTCAAAAATAACAAATTACAAGCTATTTAAAAGTTTTCTTATTTCTACACAAATGAAATAAACAAGGGTTGAAAGAGCGATATTAGTGATGATGGTTTCGTTAGTATATGACGTCATACTTGTTGCACTTATCAAACATTATCAAGAGTTGCGCTAATACCTAATGAAACCGAACATAACTTGCTCTACAATCTACTTGATAACGTACCTATACACATCACTTAAAACATAGGGAATAATGTATAGGTCCAGTGCGCCTTCGACCTAAGTATATAACGATGATACGTGCTGTGCGCATGTGCAGAATATGCCCATCGTTGATTCCAGGAGGTTTATTGATGAAAGTCATCATGTCAGCCGCTTAGTTATATCTTATACGTTATCGGGCCCCAGTTACTGTCAGCAAGCGCACAGTTAACATAAACTGGTAACTAGAACGTTGCACTATCATTCCTTGCTGTAAAGTTTACAATTGAAATTGGAAAAAAAAACCTTGTTATACTAATCAATAGTGGATATTGCTTTTTATTGAATTATAATTTGAGGAATCCCAATAACCCGGTACTGGAACCTGGGGTGTGATGATGACCTCATGACTATGACTGAACATGATCACCACGAGACAGTCGAGATAATAGTATCCTTTTGTAAGATCTAGCGCCATGCTGTATTGGACCCGATTTAGGCCGATGCTTCGGTGGAGGTTCCTCTGACACACACAATACCGATGCAAAGTGACACTATGTTATTCCTGTGCGGTGTGTGAGTTTCCTGAGGCCCATGAAGGAGAAAGAAGGTTAGCGCACATACATAGCTCTGTCCGAATGTTTTCCACCTATACTATTGAAAATAGCAACGCAGTCATTCATCCTCACTACAAACACTGTTGCTGTTGGACACAGGCCTGTTTAAATGTTCGTCGTCATTGTTTGAAAATGAGGCAACGTACTTGTCTATGTATGCGGATGTTCGTATGTCGGCCCGAACTGTGGTACCACTTGGTCACGTGATACACCCACAAGTGACAGCTATACGATTTGTGAACTTCCGGTGGGCCGTTGGAGAAGACGCAAGAAAGGCCACACAATTTACATAACAATTAAGCAGATGTCTGGGGGCGTCTATAAGCACAAAATGGATCCTTATGCTCGTTTGTCCCCCTATACCATGCTATAAAAAGGCCATCTATATATCGATCATATAAAAGGCTGACATCGCCATTTCATCTGGTGGATGCTCATGATGATAAATTAAATTCAGTAAGGGTTAGTTCCATGCCGCATTGAAGCCAAATTGGGCCGGTAACGACCGGTGAGGTACCTATCTCACGAAGCGTAGTGACGTGACTATACTTTCGAGTTTTGTACTTATCTAACGGGTTTTAATGCGATACTTAAAATACTTATTACTAGGTGCCGATAAAGTTTTTGTAAATACCTTGCTCGACCGGGTTACACCCGCCAATTCCAATTTTGTCTCTCACTCCTTTCACGTATGGCAGAAAAGCTGGTTGCCGATTCACCTCCGAAGTTTTCCTTTTTTGGCGTATCCACCATTTCGCCCTCATCCTGTACCCATTCCTCCATAGGACACGGTGGACATATCTCTTTTCCTCTTCGAGGGGTTCTGGATCGCAAAGATCCAAAGCCCTATTTATGAGCGACGCTATCACGGACTATATATGCCTAGGGTGATGGTGAGAAGTAGCTTGTGTGTGTTGGTTGTCTATAAACAGAGTGTAAACCCAGTGATAAACACCGCTAAAATTCAGGGTTTACAGTCGGATCGTGTGGCAGCTACCGTGAGTGTTGTGTGCCGGGACATTTCGAAAAATAAAAACAATCGGACGAAATGGGGGTGGATGCACCTACTTCTCATTCGCAATGGGGATAGTCGTTGCATCGATCCCGCGTCACAGCAGCTGTCATCACTTCACGTCAGCCGGCTCATGACCACGGCTGGTGTAACCCGGTCGAAACGTCGAGCAAGGTATTTACAAAAACTTTGCCAGTACATTGTAATAAGTATTTCAAGTGTCGCGATAAAACCCGTTAGATAACCAGAAAATGTGTAACAACGTGAAAGTCTCAAACAATTACTATACTGACGCTTTTCGTGCGGTTTGTGAGTAGCGAGTGGCCCATTGCATGGGAGGAGGATAGGATCTATTTAGGTTCACTTTCAGGACATATTAACCTGAATATACACTCGCAGATTGGTGTATCTTTTCATTTTCATTTTCAAGGAATAATCCTTCAAATAACTTTACAAAAACTTTGTGCAATTGGGGTGATCTAATTTTATATTTGTATCCATCAGTATCACTGCCTAAAATCAGGATATTCAATTTGGCTGAACGTCAGCCGCCATATTTAAGAATGTCTCGCAATGACAATCCGGCTAATCGTTGGCCCGCCACATGACAAGGCCGTGTTTTTTAATATTGCTAGCCGTAATAAAATACGGCGATTTAGACAATCCAACTGCGACATACATACCTTATTTATATATGTATAATGTATTTGTGTGGGCACATTGACCCTACAGGTAATATAATCTAATTCTACTACCATGCTTTAGGAAATTATAGGCGCCAGTGCCCCTCTTCGCCGGTTACGCTGATCCGAAGCAGCTGCAATGCAGCAATACCATATAGTAAAGTTGAAGAAATTTTCACATAAAATTTAATAATAAAAAAAATTACCGTGCCTGATAAGCTAAATAAGCTTATTGGAACCGATCTCTTTAACATTATTGTAAGGCCCATGAATTCAGTCACTGCAAGTGCAGTGTTAAATTTAATTGCATCAAATTCAAGAGCCCAATAATAAAAAAAAATCAATTTGGTTTGGTTGTAGAATGCTCCACGGAGTGCTTTGTAGTCATAACTCGACAATACTTCGTTGGATTACCGTTATTTTCTAGGTCGGCACTTTTTCTACAACCTCAACCTTTGGGTATGAGTTCAAGCGCTATTTTCTATTATGTAGGCATATGTAGACATTTGCTCCGTTTTAATCTTGGTTTGCCCCGTAGTCTTCATTATGCTAAGAATATTTTTGTGCTAAATATATATTAAAGGATATCTTCCTGGTGTTGGATTAATTTATAATTCGGAACATGTAGTGTATGGTATATTCATAAATGTTATAAATGTAGTCTATGTGTGTAGCTACAATACATTGCATTGGTTACAATGTGTTTTAAAATATATAAGATATGCCTACCGTATAAGAAAGATTTCAACGATTTGACCTTATTTGAAGCTTTTAGAAACTCCAAAGAGGCAAAATTATCCTTTTGCTCTTTCTTCTCTCCCCTCTTCTTATAATAGGGGTACAAAGAGCAGACTCCTCGGTTCAATTCGCTTCTCCCAAGATGTCTTGATTCACCCCATGCCACTGAGCCCCACCGCCACGACGAGGGGACGCCTTTAAACTTACGTCAATCTAACTTAACGCAAAATTAAAAGTTAAGAAAGAAGAAATTTCAGGAGTACACACGCACTAAGAAGGACGTGGAGGTGTTTCTAATTATTTCATTGTTCCTTCTTGAAATATTAGCTTCATAGCCAGTAACCCACGTTCGCTCGCTCTACGCCTCTCAGTTGTTGGGCAAACTAAACTACAAATGTTTCTACTAAACCCACCTAAGACCACACACAAGCTCCATCTTGTAGCCTTAGACGATATCGCAGAAGCGAGACTTGGAAGGCTCACTTCCAATGAAATTCTGCTTCTAGTGTGTCTAAATGGTTAATAACCTTTTTAATTTGTTAATAAACTACATACATATAATATTTAATATCTGGATAAATTTGGTATAAAACCTGCTTGCAAAGCTTAAAGCAGCATAATTAATACTATTTTATTAATTTTAGATACACGAGGTTACGAACTGCATCTCCACCATGGTTCAAAAGCCTTGTCGTGGCGGTGGGGCTTAGTAGCCTGGGGTGAACCCAGGCGAAGCCAATTGAACCGCGGGGGATCTTTGCACCCCTCTTATAAGAAGAGGGGGCTTCAAGATCAGGAGGAGGAATCGTTCTCGGTACCCCTCTTATAAGAAGATAAGAGCAACAGGTGGTGGCGCTTCTGCGCACGGGGCAAGGGGAGAGGATGGGAACCTCACCCCATTGCACTGTCCCAAAGTCGGTGGGGTTGTCCTGTAGTGCTGGGCTGGGCTGGAGTCTCACACACCACTGGACCCCACCCAGGGCCGGTGACGGCGCGTAAATGCGTTTCCCCGCGTCACCAAAAAAAAAAAGGTTACGAACTGCATCACCACCATAGTTCAAGCCTTGTCGTGGCGGTGGGGCGCAGTAGCCTGGAGTGATCGGAGAGACCTTGGGCGAAGCTAATTGAACCGAGGAGGTGTATGCTCTTTGTACCACCCTTATAAGGGAGGATTAAAAAGCAGGAGGAGGATGCGCTCTTTATACCCCTCTTATAAGAAGAGAGGATAAAAGAGCAAAAAAACGTGCGCACCCCCGCACATAGGAGCACGAAAAATGTTTAATCTCGGAAAAAACGCAAGTTCTTGATAATTATTGTCGCAAATTTTACTTACAAATTTTAATCCAATGTCAAGATACTTACCTACCCATAACATCGGCCTTGATTACGTGTAGCTGGCCACGCGCCTCCTTTCACGATGGACTAGTGACCAACCTACTATTAGCTTTGAGGCACCCAAATGACCTCCGTCTGGTCTAAATGTCAGAAGTTCCGCCAACCAAAAGTACCTTTTACCCATTGGTAAAAATAACGGCAAAATGATTGCATTAAAGTCATTAAGCTGTGATGTAAGCATTTTGCGGTTTCCATCAAACGCAGACCTTTCTCCGGACTGCCCGTAGCGCTTTGCCTTGTAAGCTCTGCTATATAACTTTCAATACAGAATTTTATATCAATAACAAAAAAAAATCGATAACGAGACATTTGCATTGATTGTTTTTGGTCTGGTTAGGTACGTGTCGGAAATGTTTTTGTGAGTTCTCGAAATCTAAATTCTTTCGAGGGCTATAAAATACACTTCGACCGGTCTAGTGTTAAATTCAGAAGCAGTTCAAGGTTTACTTACGGTACTTACATATCGATCTGTACACACACATATACACATGGTAGGAAATAGAAATAAATTGTGTGGCCAGTGGCCTCCGTATGGATGGTCCGATAATAATTATGATAAGTTTGATAGCGAGTCCGGCCAGCACGGCCGGAGCTACCCCACACTGTATCTGTTTAACTTCTATGTGGATGTTTATGGACCGCTGGAGTTGGCATTAAAAGTTCGGTATTGTCATTATAGAAATATTTAAAAAAAATGTACTATGCTAACCATAGCACTATACATTGGTCAGCCTTAGGTAGGTATTAGGATACGCCCCACCATGGTTCAAGCCTTGTCGTGGCGGTGGGGCTTAGTAGCCTGGGGTTCGCCCCAGTTCACCCAGGCGAAGGCAATTGAACCGAGGCGGATCTTTGCACCCCTCTTATAAGTAGAGAGGGCTTAAAAATCAGGAGGAGGAGTCGCTCTCGGTACTCCTCCTATAAGAAGAGAGGACCTAAGTGCAACAGGAGGTGGCGCTTTTACGGAAGGGCACGGAGCGAGCACCGATGGCACTCGGATGTGGTTTTTGTGGGTATTCGGCAGTAGCATGTGCCGCGAGTCCCACACACCACTGGACGCCACCCAGAGCCCGCGAAGAAGCGTAAATGCGTTTCCCTGCGTAAATTCTTATTGCTCTTAGGTCCCCTTCTTATAAGAAGGGTACCCAGAACGATTCCTCCTGATTTTTAAGCCCCCTCTTCTTCAACCCCACCAACTTTGGGACAGTGCAATGGGGTGAGTTTTCCGTCCTTGCCCCTTGCCCGTGCGCAAAAGGGCCGCTTCCGTCTGCTCTTTTGCCCCCTCTTTTTTAGGGTTACAAAGAGCGGCTCCTTGCTCTTTTGCCCCCTCTTTTTTAGGGTTACAAAGAGCGGCTCCTCCTCCTGCGCTTTAGTCCCCTCTTCTTGTTCTCTGTTCGTACCCTACAAAGAGCTCCCGCCCCCTCGGTTCCATTGGCTTTGCCTAAAGTGTCCGGGTTCATCCCAGGCTACTGAGCCCGACCGCCACAAAGGTTAAACCATAACCACCTTCATAAATGTAAGTATCATACAGAAAAATATTTTTCAAATTCGAATTATGTTGTTTTCGTATATTTATGTGAATGTTATATTCATCCGTAGATTAGCGCCTGGACACGAAACAGACAAACAAAAACCTTTCGGTTTTCATATATTTGTAGAAATAGATTTAACTACCTACATGTTTATATTGTATTATATAGTGATTTTAGTAGGAGGTAGTACCACCACCATAAAGTGACAGCTATGTCATCGCGTTTCCGTCGTATGGTAGCCAGTGGCGGCCTGACAATGTTGTGGATGTCTATGGGCTTCGGTTATCGTCAAATGGCTCCTATTTCTCGTTTATCCTCCTACACTATAAAGTTATATGTATCTGCTTATTAAGCGCCATCTTGTAGGTTCCTGAGGTACTTGCATCGCAAGTAATCGCGTCTTTGAATCGCTTAACCTAATGCCAGCAAATTGTTACCTCAAAGCTAGATGGCTCTAGCTTACTGAGCAATAGGAATAACTAATCCAGCTGTCAAACGACTTACCGACGCGACGTAACTCCGAGAACGACTTAGTATAATTTATATAAACTTTTTACTTTTAGATCTTCTATAAGAATTAGGAGAAGCAGCATAGTACGAGTCATTCAATGCGGTTCAGTGAACTTCAAATGCCGTAAATATGACTCATGTCTGACATGTAGATTCCTTGACAATGTTTTGCTTATTCGCGTTCCTTTGGCGCAAAGCAAGCAACGTTGACTGCGTGAAATACAAGTTTGACAAGTCCGCGAGTTTCAAAAGAAGAAACTTCTTTTTGCAAAAAAAATATAATATTTTTCTACATATTGTCTGCCTTTTACACTTTTACTTTTATTTAGTACAGGGGGGAGGGAACCGAGCAGTTGGAGCCTCTTGACGACGACCGACGCACACGAATATCTGCATAAAGTATGAATCTGCATATTTCATGTGGACTACGGCGATCCTTGTAATACAACAGTCAATTTACGCATACACATCCGGTGTATCCGCTATCGGTCGGGGATACCGTATGTATATACGTTACATAACCGTATATATATATGACCTGGGGTTATATGGTTACCTTTATATATATATATATATATATATGGCAACTATTATAAAATATTTCTCAGATTATTCTGTGCACATATTACATTGTCCGGGACTGGGATGTGCCCGTAGTGGCCATAGGCTTGCCACCTATGACATCAGTACCTTGGTTAATAAACGGGGGTGTGCTAGTACATCTACTGGACTTACGAGCTGTGGATGTACTGTCGACAACCTTTGAGTTGTTTGCCAGTAATGTTCTTAATAGTGAAGTTTCACACATGCTTCAAACCGTGTGAAACCGGCCCTTGTGTTTTAAAAATCAACAAAGGAACCATAAATTATTAAGTAACGTATCGTTATAACAAGTTTTATAGCCGATTTTTATCTTCATATCATAAAATATTTTTTGAATTTACACGAATTAATGAAATAATTCTGAATTTATACAATATTACATTATAATGGACAGGTCCTCCGTCTGGTCAACATTCATTTGTGAATTTCCATATTTTGATTGTTTTATCTTTACTTGCCGTCGTTAAAGTTCTAGAAGATTGATCGAAAAATATACTTTCAATTTCATCTGAAACCAAACAAAATATTTTCTAAATATAACATGTATTAATTCACTCACGTGGTTCTTTTTGGCTTCAGTCCACGCGGACGAGTTCATGTCCAAAGGTTTCATAAAAACCCGATGAGTAGTTTCGCCGTGATTGAGTTACAAACATCCATCCAAACTTTTTCTTTTAAGACATTAATTAGTACGACGTAATAAGTACATGTTCATGTTGTGACAAATACAAAACACTAGCTGTGCCCGGCGGTTTCCCTGTGTTTTTCTTTCCAAGGGAAATCATAGCGCATGCTGTAATATAAATCTATGCCAGATTTCACGTAAATTGAATGGATCTCCGTATGGCGGGTCGCAAGTGTATAAGAGTTTACCTTCATATATGACTTGTTCTCCGTATGGCGGGTCGCAAGTGTATAAGAGTTTACCTTCATGTATGACTTGTTCAGTGAGTTGCGTTACAGTCTCCATGTTCCACTGCAAGAGGCTGCCCGCGGCGCCTCCCAGCCATATCACATTGCGCCCGTCACTGCACAACGAAGTGATCACTGCCGAGACACGCTTCTGGTACACCTGTTATTTTAATTACATTTTTGATTTACATTGACATCCATATTTTCTATGGGGAGTGTTCCGAGGAATTGTGCAGCTTAACACCAGTAGCAAAATTCCATCTTCGGATATCGCGTCAGAACTCTAAGTTTCACGCCCATCACCTTGGTGTCTGTAAGTACATGACAGCGCAGCTTAAACGCCACTTTTTACCGCGTACAACTGTACTGCGGAACCAGCTGCCTCCCTCAGTATTTCCGATCCGATACCACTTAGTAGTCTTCAAAAAACATATATACCTTACAGGCTAGCAACGTGGCAGTAGTCACCTGCTCGTTTGCCCCTTATCTCATAAAAAAGACGCGATTTGTCCAGTATATCGGATTAAAAACTCACATCACTACTTCTAGTATGCCAACTTTCACAAACAATCCAAAAAAAAAAACATTTCCTGATTTACCTGAACATACGCCTCTCCTAACATGTCAATTCGTTATATACCTAGGAACTGAGCTCTTCCCCCTGCACCAAGTTCGTCTTAACACTTTGGTATGGTTAGCACCTACCAGTTCGTCATAAGCATCATGGCCGGGTTGCAGAAATGATCTCACCTCGTTCATAACGCTCAGATCAGTGACGGTGAGATAGCCGTCGCGCGCCGCGCACACGACGCGGCCGGGCGGCAGCGGGCGTGCGGCGGCGAGCGAAGCAGCGTGCGCGCGCACACGCAGCAGCGCCGCCCGCGCCGCGTAATGCCATACCACCACCTCACCGTCCTCAGTACCAGCTATTATGTCCAACTCTCCGTCTCTGTACCTGGTTTTATAAAGTAGTTACACTATTTGCGCTGGAGGAATTCATATGGGTGACAGCTCTTAACTAAGGAAATTAATCAAATGTTAGATCAATAGAAGATTTACACATGAACAGACTTTAAATTTATGCACATACGTACATTTAAATTGATAACTCCTATTTATTAAAGTTATAAATCCCTGCAGACAGAATTGTTTTAAATGTTCTCAGATCCAAGATATGGGATAAAATTCTATTAAAATAATTATTAAATAAGCAAATAATTATTAATTTTTATTTATTCCTTAGTGTTGAGACATCTAATATAGATGATCAAATGCATCTGCTTTGCACGAATATGTACTTTTTCGCTCTAAAACTTTTTTAAAACGTAGTAGGCAACGTCCACTGTGAACCTGCTTATAACCGAACGTTATGCGGACCCAGGCGCTCCCATAACTTTCGCACTTTCGAAGATTCTAGCAATGCTTTTTTATGTATAATAGGGTGGCAAACGAGCACTCGAAGCCTTTTTAAGACCACCGACGCCCGAGAACATCCACATAATTACTACGCCGATGCGTTGCCCTCCTTTCCCTCCCCGGCCGTGCCGGCCCAAATCCGTTATGATTTAATTTTATTGTTTACTTTTTAATTAGATTTACCTGTGTGCAATGGTGTTGATGTTGCCATCGTGATCGAACTCCGCCTTCAGTCCCCGGAGCGCCTGCCCGGTGTTGCCGAGGTTGCCCCACATTCGGACCACGCCGTCCCAGCCACCGGACACCAGCAGCCGCTCTGGAAATATATTATGTCCATAGAAAGCGAGGGGGGGGGGGGGAATCGTCTTCATTCGACGAGTCTGACTGCACAAAAATAGCTTTTGCTTAGCATTAAGATAGTATAAGTACCTTTCTGTAGCCACAACAAACAGCTGACCGAGTCGTCGTGTGCGCGGAAACTGTCCACGACGCGCCCGTACTCCACGTCGTACAGATAGCTGCAAATGAGAACATTTTGCTTTAATAACATCTGGTCGAATTTCGACTAATGCAAACGCCAACGACGCAGTATGTGCACGCTCGGGCCCAAGATTTGGCCATGATTGTATAAAGATATTTCATAGGCTTTATCAGAAAGTGTCCTTTTTTCGGACCTGAACTTTTGCTGTAGATGCGAAGAGTCTAGTCACTATTATGTTTTTTTTGATGGGCGAGAAGGCCGCCAGCTCTTTCAGGAAGGTCTCACGTGTCTTCCTCCTCGTGGGGTGTGAAATACCGGGCACTTAGGTTCCTGTAACGCGGTACATATGTTGCTAACCTGACATACACTTTGGTGTCGACGCTCTCACACAACATACAAGATGTTGTACTGTGCATTATTACGCACCCAAAGGCCGGCTTTGATTTTATTGACGAAGGCTTACAGGTCATGCAGCAGTGCGACACTAACAGTATTGGCCGGTGTTCTGCCTGCCGATCTGGAGGTTCTTCGAGCGGGAAGTGTGCAGGAGGAATGCGTGGGGCTCAAGGGCAAGGAGCGTAAGGAAAAAGAAAAGCGCAGTCGCGGACGACGTCATCTCTACTTGGCAGTTCCGCTGGGCCTCGTGTGCCGACGGGAGGGAGCTGTACTGCTACTTTCCAAAAGATACAACGCGTATGGCATATCAATGGGTGGAACCTGACTACGTTATTTCGCAGATACTAACAAGGCACGCGTGCTTTAGAGGTCGCCTGCACAGGATGGCGTTATGTGACCTACCATCATATCCTTGCGGTCATGAAGCTGAAAACAGAGACCATGTGCTGTGGGAATGTGACTTGTACAAATACTAGCGAAACATCATGTTGGACGGCATCGAACGGAAGACAGTGGGCCCAGTCTATCACCAGGCTTTGGTCGCAACGGAACAGAGTTATAGACAATTGAGGACATCGCTAATAGAATTAGTAATTTTACTACAGTACATACTTTTGATGGAGGAACATTCGTACATATACCCAATGAAACATCTGTGATATAACCCAATAAATCCCAAACAAACTTCGTTCTAAATGAAAAATGATATAGATAATTTGTTTAGTACATTCTAGGATCTTGTCGTAGGGCGTGCACCTCACACAACACGCTATGTTACAACTACACTACCTAGATAATTATGTTGTTACGTATAATAACATTATTTAATGTAAAGCAATGATAACCATGGAGAACTAAATATACAATAAGTATAAAAGTAGGTACTCATTATAACTAAGTAAAATCTTGTACCCCTGAATCGCCTAACCGCATTGGTCCGAACGCAACAGCGTGCCTAATTACGCTTACTGATACTCATATGACGTTGTAATGGGAAACCTGTTATTGCCCTTTTTTTTTTGTTAATAGTATCTATGCATTCAGGGTAATGCTGTTCGTTTTTTTAATAAACAAAAAAAATCCCTAAACCTGAAGACACAAAGTCTTTGCTAGTCCGAAGAACGGTTGAGGCCGGAGCAACTGCACCGCCAACAAGTAATAGGTCCATTCGAAAAAAAAAAGAAAAAGAAAATAGGCTAATTATTCAATTAGGTGAAATAGAAAAAAAAATTAAAAATTATTATTTATATTTATAAATTATCGTATATAATTAAATTATTATTTTTATTTTTTTCGGAAAAATCTCAAATATCTTAGGTAAAGAGACTTATTATTTGTACTGTAATATTTGCTTATTTAATAACTGTTTTATAACATCACACTATGATACTCACATCTCATTGTCCCACGAGCCCGCGGCCACGGTGTTCCCGTACACCATGACGCACGAGCTCAGAGGCGTCGAACACAAGATGACACTCCGCATTTGTTTCCTTTGCACAGTATCATACACCTTCAATGTGCCGTCTTTACCGACGGATACGACCCTGTCCCCCTCACGGATGACACACGTCACGGTCTCCTTATGCAACTTCACCGTGTCCACGAGTTCCATGTCATACCTATCGCTGGAGGCTTTGACTTCAGCTTGAGACGGCTGCTGAACTCTCCTCACGTGCGGCTGTGTGAACAACTGCTTGGGCACCTGACCAAACTCCATTATTTGGACTTCTAGTGCGTGCCTATCGTTCATATCACAGATGAGCTCCAGGTCCACCGACCCTTCGTAGCATACATGATGAAACACTGAAAATTATTAATGAACATATTAAGTATCATAAATATAATTAAGGTTAACGTGACAAATATAAACAGTTTTCGCATGATTGTATAAAGAGAATAAGTACTATTATCCATATCGTATATAACACATGTGGAGAAATCAAGTCAATTCGGTAAGCTTCGTGACATGTGGCGCTCGGTTCGATCTACCTCTACTGCTGCATAGGGGACAAAAGTGACTAAAGAAATCGTAGTCACTTGGTCACTACCGACGCCCATTAACATCCACATGTGCTGGTGGGTTACCCTCCTTCATCCCGTCCCTCCTACTCGCAAACCACACGAAACGTGACTACATAGCTATCGCTTTAAAGGCAAGATATGCCTACTATTTCAAATGTTAAATCGTTTACAAACCATTCTAGGTTTGTAACTTTTTTGTTCGAAAAGTGTTTTGGAGCTAAACTTAATTTCATATCACAATCGCTAAGCTAGATATATCGTAAGACGAAAAGTAGAGATAACCAAACTAACTAAAAGTTTTATTTCACGAGCCATATGGCCTATAATAAGTCCTACCTTTGGAAAAACAATTTAAATTCATGCACGTAAGGTTGACTTTGCAAGAACACATGTTTAAATTATGCCATTCTTTCTACTAGAATCTGCCTTGTAAAAACAATTTAAAATTATACCAGTTAGGTGGACTTGGAAAAATTATGTATGTTCATGTACAATCATGGACGTTTAAGAATCACCGTTCAGTATGAAAACGTATATCTTGTATTTTTGTAAAATAATTATACATGCACTGAAAGACTCTAGTTCCAGCATAGACCCCTCTTTTATAAAAGCAACCCGCCAGGATCGATGAGGAGTGAAAGTTTGTATGAAAATCATGTCATTCATTAATCACGTAACGACTCTATGCTGACGAAGTCGCTGATAACAGCTAGTTTAGAATAAACCACAGTCGGAATTGATGCATAAAACTAAAGTACTCACCATTATTGGCTTTTACAGCCTCTTCGCCCCTCTGCTTATATCCGAATATGAGATCGATCCACAAGTGTATATGCCTCGAAACGTAATCCGACTCCAAGGCTTCCCTGAGTTGGAAAACGAAATCTTCCGGGGACTTTGCCCACGGGGGCAACTCCACATTATCCACCTTTTGTCCGTCGTGTCTAATCCCGAAGTCGATGTCATACGCGTTCACTAGAAAGTCACCTTTTGAACTGGTGTCGTAAAATTCAGGCACCAATTCCTGGAAAAGGGTGAAAGCTGTATTTAATTATAATATAAAAAATATATTGTATATATTAAGAAATGTAAGACAATTTTTCTCTGGATAAAAAGATTTTAAGATTTTTATACGGTTTGCACTTATAGATAAAGCAGTTCCCAAGTAAGGTTCAAGTTTTTAGTTATTATAGTATAATTTGTTAGGGCTTTGTGTAACATTATGAGGATATGATGAAGTGGGAAATAAATTAAGCAATCGGAAAGTTTTCATCGAAATCGGTGTCTAATCGTTTTAATATGCAACAAAAGAATATGTTATATTATATGAAGGAAATATTCCTATTATAAAGGACACCAAGTCGTGTGAATATAACAAATGCACCTAATACTTACTTTAAAATCGGACATATTCTTCAAACAGTTCCTGTAAACGTGGCCCACGGAATTAAACATTCTGTCCGGATGATCGAATCTTCCATTTTGTAAACATAGCATATATTGTGGATATTTACGTACCTGTAAAAAGTTAAAAAAGAATATCGTTAGATAACATGAAAACACTTTTTTTAAATAAAATAAACATTCAGACAAGATTGTTTCTCTAAACATATAGAAAGAAACACTAAACTAGGTACTAAGACTCCTTCCTATGTGGGCGAGAGGATCTTTGTTGACTGTTAATATATGATGATCTTTAATGAATGTTGTGTGTTGTTGATGTCGGAAGATGCGCCTCATTTACAGCCTGCTGAAACGAGCAGGCAGCCAACGGCTGTGCTGTGTTACCCCACTTCGTGCACTTAGTAGGAGTCCCGATGGCCGAACGAAGCATGTAGGGTGAATGAGGTCATAAGGTCATCGCGCATGTATAATCATCAGTTCTGTGAGACAATTGTCACATTTCTTGGGATCAGAGAATCTCATTTACGCACCATCACCGCCATTTAGTTGGATCTTGCACGGTAAGCTCGCGGCACATGATAGCGACGATTGTTTACTAAGGCCACCGTGACCGTCCCTTTAGCGCTACAATCAGTGATGTGCCTCGGAACTGTTAACATCGCCAGAAATGTTTACCTGTTCCGAATGATTCTAGTTGATATCATCCTTTTTTTTGACGCAGAAACACCTTTACGCGCCTATGTGGGGTCCAGTGATGAGTGGGGCTCGCGACACATTATAGTGCCGAATAACCACAAAAATCACCGCGAGTTCCATCAGTGCCGCCTTTGGTGAGGTGCCCCGGAACAACAAATCATCAGGGCACCTCGACGGTTAGTCAGCCACCTAAGGGACAGACTCCTACTCCACAGATGCGGTTGTCCCCCACCAAATCTGAAACAGTGCAATGGGGTGAGGTTCCAAGCCTCTCCCCTGCGTAAAAGAGCCGCCACATATTACTCTTTTGTCCCCTCATCTTATACCCCTCGTACCCTGGTACAAAAATCAGCCTCTTCCTCGGGTCAATTGGCTTCACCCAAGGTATTTAGGGTTCATCCTAGCCTGCTGCGCCCCACCACCACGACGAGGCTTTAACCATGAAGGGGAGGTGACATCATCTTTTCTTTATGTCGAAAGAGAATGCATTTACGCATGATACCTGGGGACCCGGGTAGGCCCCCAGATCTATGATGGACTCAGCCATTGGGTAGTGATACCAACAAAACCTCTACGGGAGTCTTCAGCCAGCGACAGGCCGGCCTCCGCGGAAGGGCCAGACTTCACCACCTCGGGAACGGTTCGGCTACACTATGACCAGTCCCCACGACGCCGTGTCTTGATGTTGTGGATCGGGTTCCCATCACGGCCCGACACAGAACACAGGGCACTACTGAAGGCGCTGCAGATAGCGTCTCCTTCCTACCCCGATTCGTCGACGGCGGGGGGGAGGCCACTCTCACCCCCTCGTCGGCTTCTTTCTGGGACATGACGGTCTCGCAGAAGGAGGCCATCGCCTGGTAGGACTCGTCGCTGCCGAGCATCGCTACGATGATGCTAGACTTTGACAAGTACCCTCCGACAACTGGTGTCAGATCGTGATGCAGCGCCGTCCATCTCGGGCACACCTCAAAGGTGTGCTGGGCTGAGTCCACCGTCGCGTCACAATCGTGACGAGTCGTCGGCTCCCTGTGGGCCGTCCGACATAGATACTCACAGAAGCAACCTAGCCCGGTGAACATCTGCGTCAGACGGAAGGTGAGGGGTCTGCGCCTACGGCACATTGACCGCTCGAGGACCCGGTGCAGGGCAGCTGTTATCTCTCTACCGTACTGCTGCCGCGCCAGCTGCTCCCCCAACCTGTGCATTAACGCCACATGCCCTATCCGGCGGACCCGCAGGATCTCGTCGTGCGTGGTGTTCAGGCCGAGAGCCCTCCTGTCCGAGACATAGGAGAAGCATTAGACAAGAACCTTCGCTACGAGTTTCCACGGAGATCGCCGGCCGCGCCCAGAGCGCAGATGGGATACGCATCGAACGGCCTCACGAGATAGGAAGGCAAGGGGACATCATCTCTTTTTTGTTGGCGCGGGGAAACGCATTTACTCGCGGCACATGATAGTGCCGAATACCCACAAAAACCACCACGGATGCCATCAGTGCCGCCCTTGATGAGGTGTCCCGGAACGGCCAATCTCAGGGCACCTCGACAGCTAGTCAGCCCTCTCAACCTCTCCAACTCCACCTCCATAGATGGGGTTGCCATGCACTACAAGACAACCCCACCGACTTTGGACAGCAATGGGGTGAGGTTCTTATCCTCACCCCTTGCCCCGTGCGCAGAAGCGCCACCTCCTATTGCTCTAAGGTCCCCTCTTCTTATAGGATTCTTATAAGAGGGGTACCGAGAGCGATTCCTCCTCCTGATTTTTAAGCCTCCCTCTTCTTATTAGAGGGGTGCAAAGATCCACCTCGGTTCAATTGGCTTCGCCTAGGTCCACCTCAGGCTACTAAGTCCCACCGCCACGACAAGGCTCGAGTCGGTGACATCATCTACCACAACTACGAATAACAAATATTTTCGTTTAATAACCGCGATTTTTCTTCACAACCTGCTCAAGCTTGTAAACAAATAAATTCTTGAAAATTGTTTCCTATGTTTTATTATTGCGCATCCCTTTTGAGGCCCTAACCCGTTGTGACATATTTCGCGGTGATATCATTCTGGAAATACCCGGCAGAGCACCATGAGTCACAATATTGATAATACGGCATTCATTTTACAATGCAAAATTAAGGAAACGATAAATTATCATTGCTATGAAAAACCTCCAATGGTAAATAATTTATGAATACAACGACCACACTTACAATGACCATACTTCACTAAATAATTTGAATATATCTATATATTGGTATTTCATCTGTTCTGTGAATCAACAATAGCTTTTCATGATCAAGTTTCTCCCAGTCAATATGCTAACACTCTAATGAAACTTCCACCCGGTACATAATTAATGGCCATGTGACTGGCTGACATGTATGTAATTGCTAATTGTGGCGTTGGCGAGGAAATAATAAGAAACATCTATGTGTATGTGGTACTTTCCTCAAGTCACCTTCAGAGCGGCAGATGACATTCATAACGTTTCACAATTCGAACCTCTGGGGCATTGTATGAGATATCAACTTGAAATCCACTTAAAGACTGGCGAAGTGGTCAATTATAATAAATATATTTATATACATAGAATTGCAGTGAGCCACGCCAGAATATGCGCACTCTTATATATTTTCCGATGTTATAAAGTCCACCAAGTTTTTATTTAGTTCCTCAAGACCTAATCACATTACAAGTGCATAATATATTTTACATTCAGACCGCCAACCCCACCCCCCTCTCGAATATATTTTGCAACTCGTATAAAATAGATTCCTGCAAATTGTCACAGGCTGTCCCTGATATATTACCTTATACTTATATGCCTTAGACTAACATAGATTTTGAGCTCCCCATCATCGCGGGGCATTCCCTGCGATCGAGCTACCGCTCATCCTGTACCCATAGTCAGCAGGCAGCGGTGTTACTGTAGTCCCAACTGCGTTACAAACGTGGGGCCTCCTCCCAGACACGTTCTGATTGACGAGGACGATGAAATCATGACAATTGTAACACAAAACAAAACGCAGGTAGATACAACACCACAGCCACGGTGCAGGTTCGAAGGATTCGGGCGGGGACTATACGATTCAATTCACAGTCACCACACCATGACAGACAACAGCATACACGTTCTACTCCGAATAGTCATAACGACGATGTTAGTGCAGCACAGGGGACAATTCTACAGGAATTACTTATGCGATTTGCCAACGAGCTCGAATCAAACCGCCGCGCCGTAACGGTTAGGATAACCACGTACCACTCGCCCGTGGTGGAATGGGGGTGGGGCGGAAAGTTGCCACGCGTATCCTTCCCCCTAGATAAGGAAGGAAGTAAGTGGAACCGGTCCCACTAGAAAATATTATAATAGTTACAGTAGCTAATTTTCCAGAACTATCGGGATGCATACTTCCCATCTGCGGGAACGGAGGGGGTCTGTGTCACTATCGATCACCATTTCACCTAAACTGTCGCCCGACGTGTCTTATATAGTAACCGATGAAGTTGCATTGGACCCTTTCGTCTGCATAGAGCGGTCTCAAAAAATTTACATTCATATTTTTTTAAGGCTGCCTATGAATGAACATAATGCAATGTTAAGCTATAATTTCTGTTTTTTTCTTGTGAAGTATGTAACTTTTTGGTCCGGTATGGATGCGAGCAGCAGGAGATCCACAGTCTTGGCGTTCATTGGAAGGGCTGATGATATGATGATGAACCCTTTGTTAAGCTGGAACTTCTTGTTTGAGCCATTTAACCCTACAAATAAACAGTATACTCACCAAATAAAATAACACTAGACCAGGAGCTGAATAATGAGATCCGTATAAAAACTTTGGCTCTGACATTTCTTGGTATCTCTCTAACAGTTTTTCTAACCTGTCCTTGTTAAGGGCACCCATAGGCATTGAAAGGTCTCTAAAGGTTTCCGCACAGTTTAAATCAAGCTTTTCTGATGAATAATCCGCAACAACCCAAGGGAAGACAGGATACTGAGTAAGATCATTGCTGCTTCTATCTGCAAGGCTTTAGTAAAATGTTATTATGCAATATCAAGGAAGAACTGCAACTTGTGGTCCAAATTCTTCAAAATGCAACCATTTCTTGGTTTTCGGAACTAGGGTTCTTAAAGCCATAATGGCTTTTTTTCCGTTCAAAGTGCAGTGGACTTGACTTGGTGTACCATTATGTCGCTAATTAATAGTTGTGAAATATTTATAACTTTATAAAGCAATTGTAACAGTAGTACCATGCTGCATTGCAGCCGAACTCAGCCGGACCGGATAGGGACCCTCACTTACATGATTCCTCTGTAAAGTAATGGCTATGTCATGTCGGGTTTCGTGGGACTTATGGAGTAGCCAGTAGCCCATTGGAAAGGAGGAGAGGAGGATGTGGATGTCTGTGGGAGTCGGCAGTTATCAAATGGCTCCATTGATCGTTTGCCGCCACCCCGCACCCTCCCTATACTATAACAAAGTCATAACTTGAAACTCTGTAAATTAGAATAAATAATTAATTTAATCATAATTAATTCCACTTGATTGGCAATGAGCATACTTAAGGGTTGACTTCCTATGACAATCAAATTATCTGGTATGTATCAGTCATAGCTCACCTGATTTTTTCACACATTTATGCTGAATATGTTGTCAGCTCTACTGTTTTTACCTCAGTTTTTATTATTTTACTACTTAGTTACTTAGTGCTTACCTTAAACAACATTATAATAATCATCATCATTATCAGCCCTTATCGGTCCACTGCTGGACATGGGCCTCTTTCAATGAACGCCAAGACGACCGATCTCCTGCTACTCGTATCCAGGACCGTCTACTACTCGGTGATCGTCTTCCAATGTGCATGTTCAATAGCCTGTTGAGCTAACGCAAACAAGTCCTTCATCAAAAGGCCATGTTTCGGCCCCATAGGCTATAACGGGGAGAACGCATTGGTTGAAGACTTTTGTCTTCAAGCTCGGCGGTATAATCGATGTGAAAAAGTGACGAAGCTTCCAGAATGCTGCCAGTGGGCACCTCATAATGATGAGGACAAAATATATATTTTTTTATTTTATAGTATATGTAAACAAGCAGTCATCACATTTCGATAACTACAGATGCCCACACCTACGAAGTTGTTATGCATAATATGTGTTCCTGTCCTGCCTTCCGCCCTCCAATGGAGCTACCAAAAACTTATAAACCAGACTAAAGTGGCAAAATTGCTGTCACTTTGCAATGGTATAATATGAACCAGAGGCAATTCTCCGGCCATGCTGGCCCAATTCAGCTGCCGTGAGGAAAGCCAGACAACTTGACAACTAGTCATTAAAATAAACACTTACCAGTTGAGATAGACTAAGTAATCGTAATTAGATACAATTCCATTTTGCCACCTTAGAGTCATCTCCTCAATATGCACTTTTTCCAAATCATTGTTAGGAGATGATTCTAAAAATTCAAATACTATGTCTCTTTCTTCTTCACTTAAGAAACTTAAATAAATATGAGGAACTGAACTTATTTCAGAACAATATATTTCGAGACCCTAAAATTTTGATAATTTATAATGGAAAATAGTTATCTAAATAAACAAGTTGCTATAAAATATTATGCCATGATACATACAACTTGCCTTAATAAAAATCTTCTTTTGTACACTCTTTTTACATCTTTAATTTTTATTTTTATTATAGGACTCTGAAAATAAACAAAAGTTCTTAAATAAACAAATTGATGGACACAACTGATAAAGATGTTCCGTACAACTTTAAGTATATTTTTTTTAAATGACTTTTAAATACAAAAAGTCCCGAATATAAAAAAGGTCAATTCATGTATCACTTTTTTCATTTGTCATAATGAAAAAATCTACCATCTCTTTTGATATGAATGGACATATAGCTCATTGCTTAGACGCGACCTAGATAAAACATTGAATAACTAGAGAAATGCTAATGATTTTTTGAATATATATATCGGCTGCAAACAAGCTATTAAATGTCTTGAATGACTACCAATGCCCATGAACATTCACATAAATACTAGGCCAATGTGTTACCCTCCTCTCCTCCACCCCACTGATGGGCCTCTGGCTACTCAGAAACTGCATGAAAGGCGACAACCCAAGATATTATTTTACAACAGTGTCATGTGAGCAAGAGGTGCCTCTCCCGTCGTGCCTGCCCAATTACACTGCAATATAGCATGGCAACATAAAAAAAGACTATCTCCAGTTGTAATAAAATTGCTATAATTATGGAAGTATAATATTGGTTTTTAAAGTCATTAGTAATTTGGATAGAAACTTTGAAGTTTTGTTTTTTATAGAATAGGGGTAAGCGATCATTCGGAGCCTTTTTATGACTACTGACCCATGAACATTAACATGATTACTATACAGATTTGTTGCCCACCTTCGGCCTAACCATCCCCCCACACCAAAGGGAGTCACAAACCGCATGAAATATGATACAGAATATGTCACTATATGGCAGTATTATATTACCTACCCAGTTTTGCCAGCCTAATTCCGTTGCATAGGAGGATGTAGTGTCATGTACTACCTCCTCGTATGCAACATGGCACTACCTCTTCCAAAAAAATTAAAATGACCAATATTTGGAGCCAATATATAGTTAGAGGTTCTACGGAATAGAAAGATATTTATTTAATTTCATAACACCAGTATCTATGGCCCATGGTTCTACATGCATAAAATCTATCCAAAGGGGGCAATTACTTTTTCACACATTTTTATTTTATTTCAGATCGTAGTCTATATATATGTATATATATATATACCAAATTTCACTAAAGTCAAGTCAGCAGCTTTCTTTTGAAAGAATAACAAACAAGCGTTGAAATTTTGCATACAAATAGACTAAAAAGACTGAGATATACTTACACATTCTATATTATTAAATGGTTGAAAATATAGAGTTGTCGATGTTAGTGCCAGTTTCCCCTGATGTCTTACTAATGGTGATATTTTGTCCACTTGAAACTCACAGAAAATTTTCTCTGTAAAGTCATCCATCATCACAGGATCAAATACCATTCTCATATATCGAGAGTACAGAATCGTAGCTACCATATTGTTGTGTTCGTGTGCATGCAACGTAGAAGCTCTTATGAGTTGCTGCATTTGGTTTAGACATTCCTCAGCAGAGGCAAAATCAAAAATAAAGAAATAATCTTTTTGCTCATATTTAAATTTATATGGTGTTAATATATTCTCTTCTAACATTTCACAGTATTGCTTTACTTTGACTTGGATCACATTGCATGTTTTGCTTACTTTGGATGGTACTGTACAAATATCAAGACATTCTTTAAAGTGTAATTTTATTAATGGTTCTGTGAAATTCCTTGGTTCAAAAACAAGTGATTTTGAGCAAAGTTTTAAGCGACCTTGTCTTATAATTCCTTCTTTTAAGGATATATCGTCATGCATTGAACAAGAGTAATCTTCAAAATATATCTCACCGGGCTCTAATAGTAGCATGGAGAATCTGAAACAAAATTCATTAACTAAATTTATGGGAAACAATTTGTCACCTATTTAATAATTCGACTATAGCGACATCATTCATATCGGAAGTAAACGGGTCTATTTTAAAAATATCCATGTACCTGCGATCAAATAATAATCGGGCGCAACCAACACCCGACTACAATAAATAAAAATACAATTCAAATAGGCGAATAAAAGAATGACTTACCTGCATTTATACATGATCGGTATGTTGCAATTTCCTAATTAGGTGTAGAAGTTAAGTACAACGTATAAAAACTTTCAGTCATTGGTGTTGGGAGATAATTTCATTAAATAATATTGTTTTGAATATTTAACTTGTCAAGTTTTCAATTATGAAACAAGTAACCTAACAGCTGATAGAAGACACAAAATTAATAAAAATCAGAGATAATTACAATAGTTTGCATTAATCCAAGTGCCAGCAACAAAAGAATCAACAAATTCACAAGCCAGACATCTGGCATGAATCAATGGTCAATGAACAGGAACTAAAAAGTAGAAGTTTTGAATTTTCAGATCTTTTGTTTGTCAACAATACTTCTTCTTCTTTCTTTGAATTTGGTAATATTGTTATTTTATTATTTATATGCATTTAATGTACCCCACGGTTTCAAGATTTTCCATATAGATAATACCACTACAAGAAGACACTATATGAATATTACCCTAGGCAGTTATATGAATAATGATTTTTGGTTAATAGAGAAGGAAGATGAAAACGCGTACTACCGTTGCCTCTTTAATCTCGCAGTCGCATTGCGCAGAGAGCAAGGTATGAAGAAAAACAGAGAGAGAGAGGGTGAACCACGGTTGGTGTCTTTTTCGACTCAGGCGGCCGTGGTTTAGGTTGGCTTCACTTCTCTATCTATATTATGTCCATGAAATTTTGTCGACAGATTAGTAGGGATGTCAAAAATAAGGATATTTTTGTTCATTACATTGATATTTTTCTCCGATAAAATTTGAACCGATGCAGCAATATTGTGTTGATACATCAATTCATTTTTCTTCCAAGGTTTGTGTTAGATAGGACCAGTCCACCATTTATTTTAGTCGCTTCTGTACATACACATAATATGCGTGTACTTTAGTATGTTTATCGTGTACCCTTTGAATTATCTTTTATTTATAATATAGGGGGACAAACGAGTAATTCAGGAATTTTTATGACCACCGATGGCCATGAATATTAGCCTAATTACTACGCTGAAGCTTTGCCCTGCTTGACACCTCCCCCAATCGGCTACCGGCTACTCACAAACGGCTTGAAAAGTTACATCGAAGATGACGTTTCAAGTAGTAAAAATGGAAAAATATTGTGAATATTAGTATTCGTAGCTCTTCAATGTCAACTACTTTTAATTAATCATTGCTCGCGAATTGAAAATTAAACCGGAACTAAAATAAAGTATTTGTTTGTTGCAATATAGTAATGTTAATAAAGGAACGATATCCGCTTGTTTATTTCGAAATAATACCTATTATATTTAAAACATTTGTTTTACAGTATAAAAGGACAAACGGGTAATCGGAGCCTTTCAACGACTACCGACGCCCATGAACAGCAGCATAATTATACCGATGCTTCTTTTCACCCATTGCACCATTCAGCTACTAAGTACTTATGGAGTGGCGGCTATACTACAACATCTAACAACACGAAGTTCAACGGCGTTGGGCAGCATGACTCCAACAATTCTTGAGTATAACTCGTGGTCGAATTCGTGACGACTGAAAACCGGTCGTCGCTACAACCGGCAGCGCCCTTGAGGTCCACGTCAAGATTTCGTCGCCCGCGTCAGGCGCGCCGTTCTATTAACCAGCCCTAAAAACCTAGGCAGCCGGGGTAGAGCATGCCTGGCGACACGCGCCGTCGGATTCGGGCCGAAAGAACTGTTATCTCTGTGCGTACACCGGCACCTGTACTGCAGCTTAATATCCAGCCACCGCAGCCCGCCACGTGATCCGTACTAATGTACCACGTAGGCCGCGACCAAGCGATCCCACCCGCTGCCCTACCACAACACTACCCGCCGCTATATCTACATCACCACCTTAAACAGTGTTCACTTATTATTATTAAGTGGCATGCAGCTGTTAACGCTGTGCCCACCTATACTGCTGTCAGCTGGATTGCCCGCCAACCGGAACCGCGGTTATGCCCGGTCCGACAGGGCTGCCTCGTACCACCGATTTGGTACTGCATTTCGTCGCTCTTCGTGCCGAAACTGGACGTTGAGTATTGCGATACACAGCGGTACTTGAACGACCTCAAGTTGATAAGTGAGTTGCATGGTATCAGCTTCACCCTTCCTGCTGACAAAAGCTTCAAGGTCACCCTTCTCGGCCTGACAGAAACGCCGACGCGGAAGACGTGACGGCTGGCGCGCCCCGGGTACGAACCCAAGTGCCCCGAAAGGGCCGGCCCGCGTGCATCTACCGCACGGCGCAGCGTATTTCGCTGTAAATCCAACCTTTATATTATTTATATATTTTTCATTAAGATTCTTTAAGATGGAATCAAAAACTCATTAGAGTTTTAACGCACACTAATTCGCCTTCAAAAATGTTAAAATATATTAGGAATTGACGAGTGTTGTTCTTACCGGTCGTATACGAAGTGTTTTTTTAATTGCTAATGCGCCCCTGTAACTTTAAAACAAATACTTTATAGTATGAAGACAAAATGTGAGTGTATTCCATAAGTACAAAGTTTCTACAGTAGTCTCTATTGACATGTAAGTGCAGTATGATTTGTATCGTAAGGATATAATATTCGTGTTGTATTGTGTGTATGAAAACTTTAGAAAGCGGTAGTGCCATGTTACATTGCAATGGAGTTGGACCGGCACTACCGCGGAGGTACCACCCGCTCACATGATATCTGCTTGAAATGATATATTGCATCTTGTGTTGCATTTCGTGCGGTTTGTGAGCAGCCGGTGGACTATTCGAGGAGAAAAGGAGGGCAACACATTGGCAAAGTAATTACGCGAATGTTTATTTGCATTAACAGTCGCAAAATTTCTCGTTTGCCTACTTATACTATGAAAAAAGGTTCTAAATGTCCCAGCAGTTCTAGCACAGTAGCGAACACTATAGGGGCAAGTTGGAGTCTGCCACTAAAACACAGCTAACAGTTGATATATGATAGCTATACGAGAGTTAACATTTACATCATCGGATTAACTTTTAAGTTAAAAACTTAAATTTGAGAAAAGTTAACGAAATCGTTAACTTCCTTTAAATCTTTTTCCTGTACGTAAAAATCGTTCATGCAGTACCATATTTACTAAGCACTGCACCGCACTGCGTCCGAAACATATGATCAGACAGGTATATTCTGGCCGACTGTGAAGTCCGGCGCACGTCACAAGTGATGCTAATTTACTCCTACATTTCCTTTACATTCAGCTCCTTTTTACTCACGCTGTCGGAAATGATTCCAAAAAAAAATTATGTTTGCCTTGACAGGCTCGAGAGTAGCGCGGGTTTACACATCTACTGTACTGTCACACATTTTTCTTTATAGCTTTGGTTATGGTGATCATCTAAACAGTTAGTGGCCGTGTTCTGCTTTTGAAAATTATGTATTTATGAGGATGTTTAAAAAGTATATACTGCATTGCTGGTGAATCGGACAGGCACGATCGGCGTGATATCTTTCACATACGCAACCCTTTTTTTTCTTGTGCATTTGTGAGTATCCGGTGGCCCATATGGAGGAAGGTGAATAAAGCAATACACCTCCAATCTGTATAACCTCTATGCAAATATCTATGGGAGTCAGTAGTCACTTAATTATTTTGTTATTTTTTTAACGATTTTTTGAAAATACTTGATCTTTAATTTTATAAACCCTCTGTGCAGATCATGTACAAATCATCAAGAAACCTAAAAGTAAAGTAAGTATAGTGTAGTTCGTTTAGAAGGAATTATTATTTTGTTGATAATATAAAACTGGACATAATGGTTTTGTTGTTTTTAAGTGATAGCCTCATTTTTCAGGGTTATTCTTTTTTTCATATACCTAATATAATCAGAATTTAAATTTATTGATACTTAAATAAATATACCTACATGGTACGTATAAAATAAAAAAAAAATAATTAAAAATGCTAACTGCTGTATGGCGCGGGAATTTAAACTGTCAAATTACACGAAAAGATATTGTCGACACACCAACTTAAAGAACTCAACATTAGATACTCATTTCGTTTTGTAACATTATAAATATGCAAGACACGACTGATTCAATATTCCAAATGAGATTTCCTCAGAAGTTGTGGTATTTGCTTAATTTACGCACGGACGCAATTTTGTGGGGTGGAACAGGAAGAACTATTCTATTAAATTATAGAATTCTTTACAGTTATTTGAAATGTGATAATTCAATTTTTAAAACTACAAACATATCTAGCTTTATTAGGCAATTGAATTTGTATGGTTTTCGTAAAGTAACGTCCCACCTTCAAGACCCTTTATGCAATTCGAGTAACCCATTTATGCATGAATATGTGCATGATTATTTTCAATACGGACGACCAGAGTTACTGAAAAAAATTACCAGAAAAGCTTTAACTTTAAAGAGAGCATTTAAAACAAAGGTTTGTAAAATGTATGTTGTACTTACTCAATAAATGTCAATATTGACTTTTAATTTTTGCTCAAAAATATTTTTTTTAGAAATGTCTTATCCATGATCAGAATTTATATACACCTCTACAAAAAGCCCGTCACGCTCTAAGGATTGCATTAAATAAGGTGGTTGAGCAACATTTTGTGAACAATTCAACAGACATAAAATGTACCATGGAGTATGGTGGTAAGTAAAAATGAGTTTTTAATAAGCAGTTTCTATAAAATTATATAGTACCTAGAAAACAAAATTATGGGCAACATTTGTTTCAGATACTAATGAACCTTGTGAAGACGATGACATTGAATTCGAGACATTTTTAGTCAAAAATGATAAGAATAAAGAAATTTACATCAAAACAGGTCCTTTATCCAAATATAACTTCCCCATGTTATTCCCTTTCATAGATCACTTATCTTATGTATTTAGAATCCTTATCCTAATTCAGTTCTTTCTACAGATAAAGATAATGAACAAATGGAGAAAGCATCCTCTGAGAACATAAGGTATTCAAATAAACTATGTATCTAAACTATACATTTATATACCTCCAGAAAGTCAGTATCTAAATGTAAAATAATGTTATTGTCTAACAGATATTCATTTCAAGAAAATGTACCTAATTATTTTGATAACACATGTCAACAAAATTCTGGAATACATCTTTTGAGCATGCCAGACTTAGATACTATCAATGATGAGAGTGTAGGTGAAGAATTGCTGGCAGAATTCAATATTAACAGAAATTCATGTGCAGAACCTTTAAAACTGGTGGATAAGGTAGATCATTCTTTGAACTGTGTTTTACCATCAATGGGCAGCTACAATATGGATGATATTCCTATAATTGAGGTATTTATTACATTACCTACAACTGAGTTAACATACTTAACATTCTTCTAATTTTAACTTTTTGTTTTAGAAAAGTGAACAGAACCACTACCATGGTGAATGGGACCAAATGTTCAATGACATAACAAATAAAAATTGCCATCAGGATAATTCCAATTTAAAGGAACTTTATTCTCAAATTACACTGGCTACTGATTTGTTAAATTCTTAAATCTTTGTTTTATCTATATTAATTATTGTAATTTACTTTGAAGGTTGGAATAAATGTGATTTTTTTTTTATCTTAATTTAGTTTACAATAAAATGAAATGTCATGATTATTGTGCAATAAAATGAATTATATCTTTTTCTGTTTATTAATTTTAAGAAATATAGTAAAAAAAAACTACTTCTTTTGTTTTTTCTTTTCAGCCTCTTCTTCCTTTTCTTTATCAATTATAGCAACATATGAATTTATTGTATCAACATCCAACATTTGCATTGGCTGGTTACGTCTCATAACTGCAATTTCAAGGTTTTTCTGTCCTGATTGAACAACCTCCAGCAGTGCACGTATTGCGAGCTGTAAAGAATAATTAACTCTTTAACACTTGCTATACATTTATGTTAAAACTTCCCTTTAACAATTCAACATCTGTAAGTAACAGTTCTTATAATAATCAAATGTACTGTGACAAAGGTTGTGAATGAAAATAGTCACCCCTTCTCCAAATTAAGGGATTGTAGGGTGAACAAATGCATATGCTTTCAAGAATTTATCTCGTGGGTTTCTTATACTGTTCACGCTCCCCATAGATTGTATGTATACAACAAAATCAAGACCGATCATGAAAATTGAAAAATTCATATAAAATAAGCTGGAAGCGTTTTAAATCTTTCTGAATAAGTTTTATTTACCTTAACAGCACCATTCTCAGATGAAACTTCCTCTGCAGTATAATTTTTCTCTAAAAATTCCCTGACAGTTTTAGCTGACCTACCAGTGGCATTAGCTTTCCATTCATAGTATATACCTGAAGGTTCAGTCTGGAAAAGATGTGGCAGACCATCATAATCAAAACCACCAATAAGACAAGATATACCAAAAGGACGCCGTCCATTACTTTGAGTATATTTTTGTTTAAGACCAGCAATATATCGAGTTATGTATTCCAGGGTAACTGGGTCCTCCACAGTAAGCTTATGCGACTGGCACTCAATTTGAGCTCTGTTTATGAGAATACGAGCATCAGCAGTCAGTCCAGCAAATGCCATCACAACATGATCATCCAAGAGGCAAATTTTTCGTACGGTCCTTTCTTCTTGTAGTTTAGCGACTGATTTTTTTTCAACACCTAATACAACAACATCTTTTCCTCTTACTCCCACCTGAAATTATTATTACAATGTGTAAGTTAAGTTAAAAATAATACATAAAACATCTGCAATGATGAAATTAACATACCGCTGTAGATCCCTTACGAACGGCTTCTTGTGCGTACTCCACTTGCAGTAAGTGGCCATCAGGAGAAAATACTGTAATTGCTCTATCATATCTAGCAGACATTTCGAGTGTTTATAAAATATTTTTTCGTACTATAAAAATGCTTGGTAATCTCTAGAATGAAGCCGCTGCGCGATGCTAAGTCACGCTAGTGACATGTATCAAAATGACAGCTTCACATTTCTTTTATTTTTTATTTGTGCTAATGTTAGGCAAATGTATTTAAGTATGATGAGAAGTATTCTACTTTAAAGATGTTATCGCTTGGTGTACGCAGCGCACGGCACAATTAATAAGAAATAATTTCGTCATGACCATAGCATATGAATTGAATCGCTTAAAGTTAAATGTGCTCCAACAGATGTCTAAGAAGTAGTGTCATGCTGCAACGGAATTGGGCCGGCTCAGTTGATACCACCGTAAAGTAACACAAACGGTGACGCGTTTCGTGTGGTTTGTAAGTAGCCAGTGGCCCATTGAGGGGGGAGGGGGATTGTGAAAAAGAGGCAAAAGTCTTTGAAAGGCTCCGATTTCTCGTTTGTCCCCTTATCTTATAAAAAAAACACTCGAGTGAAGTTTACTCCTAAAGAACGAATATAATTCTGAACAGAATAAGTGATGTAAGCATGGTAAAGTGATACGTTCAGTGTGAGTTGTGGTATACGAGTATTTTTTAAAAAGAATAGGTCAGCTGTCTACTGTCAAAGTCATACTGTAAATATGGCGGCAGCGGTGAGTGATTTCGAGCCGTGGTTAATTGATAAATTAAAGTCCTTAAAAACTGATGAAGGGGTATTTGGTTCCTATATTTCTGGCATTCTAGAGAGTGAGGACACCATCGACGATAAAAGAGATGCATTGGAAGGCATTTTGTCTGAAATTGTTGTAAGTCATATGTTTAATTTGTCTAAAATCAATGAGTAAGTTTAATTTTATTACAATACTTTCTGTTCCTTGTGTAGGAAAACTATATAGCAGTTAATGTTGAACGAAAACCAGTAAGTAATAGGTTCACATTTCTTGTGACTTGTGACTAACAATGCCTAAAAATGTGGACTTGCATATGTACATATTGTTGTACTCAGTTCAGTTCAAAATGCTGATGCCTTAGTCTTCACTATTCTTGATGTACCTACCAAACACCTAGATGTCCGTAAATCAATAACAGTGTGGTTTAAATGCCACTTTTTACCGCATATAGCTGTACTGTGTGTGTATTGCCGATCCAATGCGACTTAGGTGTCTACAAGTAAAGATCATACCTATTCCTAAAAGGCCGGCAGCGCATCTGCATGACGCCTAGTTTTGCAAATGTCTATCAGCAGTGGTATTCACTACTCATCAGTTAGTTTCCCTTAACTCATAAAAAAACACCACATCCAAAATGACTGCCTAGCTGTCTCTTTCTGGTGTTATGTATGATAATATATCTTATTGCTTTGTAATATTTACACAATACACTTACTTTTACAGTCAAAGGACATTTCTCTTCATGTCAATGAAATAATTGAAAAGTGGCAGCAATGCAAACCCAAAGATGAAGCCCCAAAGCCTTTTGCTGATGTAGACATCCAACTTGCAAAGCTCATGGATTCTCAATCATTGGCTACCACAACTCGTAAAGAATATACTGATGAAGAGAAAAAAATAAGAGAAGCTATACTATCTCAATATAGTCAGCTTTCTGACAAAGAGGTAAAAATCATCATACTTCTACTGATAATTACATGTATGTCTACAGGATATTGTTACAGTTTATTCTCTCAACTGAAAAAAGTGTGGGTGTGCTTATGTACACAAGTTGGAAATTATAATTGTTTGGTATAACAAGATCACCGTTGGTTAGAGGCTCTCTGAATATGTACTTGCGACGCCAGCGTATCCGATTAGTACAGTCAACACTCCGACCTAACTTCCGACGAACCATTATAGGTTCCGAAAAATTCCAACTGCAATGAAAAAACCGGTTCGATGCCCTAGATATGTCGGAAACTACATGGCAATTGACGGGGCCGTGAGTGGCGTGATTGGTTGCATGCGGGACGTGGGTGAAGGATATTGTAGTAGTAATTATGTGAGCTGGAAAGCTAAATTCTCGGATAATACCAGTGCAAGGTCACTTATGAGGGAACGCAGAGCCTACGAAGACGTGACGTGCGGGTTTCTTTCTTTCGGGAATCCGCAAACTAATACGTCGAGACCTTCGCTGCTCAAATACTCAATGGGTTACCGAAGCGATTGAGCAGAATATAGGATCGAAGGAAAGAAGTCCTCTGACAAAGGTCAGGACTGATTCTGGGGTTACCGTTTTTTCCAAGCCTGGGCTTATTTATATTGGCTATAGCATGTTGTATACGTTGCACGCCACTCCTACCTTGAACAACGATCCGCGTGCAGGCCTGACTCAACATTTGCCAGGCGATCTTCCGAACGTCAGTTTGAGTGAGATTAGTGTGGCTCTTGCGCAGCTTAAGGGGGAAAGGGAAAGTCAGAATTACAGTCGAGCCTCTAAAGCCAGGAGGCGAACCTGTGTTACGACAGCTGAAAAAGATTTTTAATTTTGTCCTTCACCGGGGCGTACCTCCTAAGGCATGGCTTGGAAGTGACGTCGTTCTGTTTTTTAAAAGATGTCATAAATCACTTCTTCAAAATTATGGAGCAATTTCACTTCTTGTCCATATTTACAAGTTGTTCTCAAGAGTCTTGGCTCATCGTCTCTCCACAAAGCTTGACGAATTCGAGACTCCGGAGCACGATGGGTTTCGCAGAGGATTTAGCACCATGGACCACATTTTTACCAGGCAAGTTGTACAAAAGATACACGAGTACAATCAGCCGCTGTGCCTTGCCTTTGTGGAATGAAAAGTGCCTATTAAAAAGCTTTTGACTCTGTCGAAACCTGGGCTGTTCCGGAAACTCTACAGCGAGGTCAGGTCGATTGGCGATACGTCGATGTACTGAGAGCAATGTAAGACGCTGCCTTTATGTCCGTTCTGATTCCGGGAGGTCAAACAAGGTCAGTTCAATTGCATCGGGGAGTGCGACAGGGGGATGTTATTTCTCCGAAACTGTTCACTAATGCTTTGGACGACGTCTTTAGTACTGAGCTGGGCAGAATGCGGCATAAATACTAACAGTGAGTACCTCTCATATCTTCCTTTTGCCGAGGATATCGTTGTGTTAACCGAATTGTTGTAGAGCGTGCAGGAAATGTTGCAAAGCCTAAGTTACTCCTCCCGATTGGCCTTAGGATGAATTTAACAAGACAAAGGTCTTGGTGCTATTTGTACACGTCGATGGTGCTATTCTCGAAGTCAAAGAATAAACGTCTACCTCGAGGAACTATTGCAATTAGGTATACATAATTTCGGGAAGGAAGCCCACAGAAGGATTCAGTTCGGTTGGGCATCATTCCGTAGGCTTCGTCACATTTTCACCTCGCCTCTACCACAGAGCTTGAAGACAAAAGTCTGCAACCAATGCGTTCTCCCCGTGATGCCCTACAGGTCGAAACATGGCCTTTTAATTTAGGACTAGTCTGCAAGTTTGCGGTAGCTCAGCGGGCTATTGAACTTGCTACCTTGGGTGTTTCTTTGTCCGATAGAATTCGTAATGAAGCCATAATGCAGAGAAGTAAAGTTTCCGATATCACACGAAGAATAAGCACGCTGAAGTGGCAATGGGCTGGTCACACATTCGGAAGATCAGATGGCAGATGAGCCACTAAGGTTTAGAAAAACGAAGCTTTGGTCGACTGTTCACCAGATAGGAGAACGATCGACTTAGTGTGCCTGGTCCGGGATGGATGCGAGTAGCAGGAGATCGGGCATCTTTGCGATCATTGAAGGAGGCCTATGTCCAGCAGTGGACCGATAAGGGCCCATAATGATGATGATGATGAACATCAGAGCGTCGGTTTTTTCAAGGTGTAATTTACTCTCACCTTTTGCCTAATACGCTAAGATGTATAAGTAAAAAAAAAGTAATCTAATGTTCAGTAAGCACCTAATATAAATTAAACTATAATTAAATCAAAAACACAAACAAATTATATATTTCTTGTTAATACACATAAGTTTATCCATTTTATTTTTTACTTAAGGATAGTGAAGAAAATGAAGATGAACAAACTAGTTCAGATTTAGTAAAAAACACAAATGTGTCCGATGTGGCAGCTGCTGCCAGAGAACGACGTGAGCAATCCAGACTTGAAGCCCAGCGTAAGAAAGAAAAGGACAGGGAGGACAGGTATACTTAGCATCATTTCGGTTTTAGAATTATAACAAAAAAAAACATCTTTTTTAATACCATAAGGGGCAAACGAGAAATCGGAGCCTTTAGAAGACTACCAACGCCCATGTACATACTCATTATTGTTACGCAAATGCGTTAGCCTCCTATCACCCCCCACCCCCATGTGCAACCGGCTACTCACAAACGGCACAAAACGCGACAGCGTCGTTACTTTACGCCGGTATCAAGCTAGCGAGAGGTACCTTCCCAGTCGAGCCGCCCAATTCTGTTGCGTAGGAGGATGTTGTGTCGTACACCATGCATGGCACGACCTCTTCCCTAAAGTGTTATGCATTTATCTATATTATCAATAACACACAATTTCTTCCTCATAAATACAATTTCAATGCTCAATTATGATTCAAATTTCATTTTTAGGGAGAAACAAAAGCAACAAAAAGAGGAGAAAAAGGAAAAACGAAAAACACAAAAGGGTGAAAGGAAGAGGTAGCAAATTGCTACTGAATTTAATATAAGCTGCTTGTTTAAGATTTTCAATTCTTACATCTTGTAAGAATGTATAAGTGCATTATATGCTAAAAATGTCACTTGTTAAATTTACAGAAACAAGATATATTTCTTGATTTATAATCACAAAAAAAAATCTTATAAAGTAATACTAGTTATGAATAGCTCACATATTGTGGTTTATGGCAATATGCAAAGTATCAAAAAGCAAATTAAAATGAGGAAATGAAAAAAAAAAGAGATAATTTCTTATTTTTTCACACTTTGTTATTAACAAACTTAAAATTCAATAACAATGAAATAGTAATGAAAGAGGAATAAAAATTAATTTGAATAAAATCTTACGTCAACGTATGATGCTTTTTAAAATAATGAAATAACCAACAACTATTTCTTACATATTAATTTTGCCATCACTAGTGGACAGTGTAATGTAGTGTCAACGGAAACACTAAAAACAATATATTACTTTATACTGTCTTGGGAGACAGTTTTTAGCAATGTTAACAATAATTACTACCTATACAATTATTTATATTTTATTGTAATTTTTCATTTAAATATAATATTATAAACTTCTTTTTTTTGTTGGGAAATGTTAAATACATTTCACACTTTTTATTTAAACATCATTAACATGAAATATTTACAGTAATGAACATAAATAATTTATTTTTACATGCTGCCTTCAGTAACAAAGTTACTGTAAACAAAATACCAAGAATGAAATGAATTACAACACAAATACTTAACTTAAAAAGTCAGTTGTATGTAGTCTTGAATCTATACAATTTTTATAACATAGTGCATAGTGGTAGTATGACACAAAATTTATTCAGATGAAAAATATGATTATATTTCTTCTGAATCACAGTTTATTAGGTCAGATTCTGTGACTATAAAATTGTGTGCTCCACCAGCATAGATTGTTTTAATTTTGAATGACTCCTCTATCTGTACTAATGTAGGATTAAAAATGCAATCCCCAGACAGCACTCCAGTATTGCCATGTTCATTCCAGCCCCATGCCCATAGAGTATTGTCAGCAGCCAAACAAACAGTATGTTCAGACCCTAATACCACATCTTTAATTTGTCTATTATCTGAAATTTAAATATCAATTTTAAAAAATATGTTGTGATTTTTACTGAAAGTTTAGTTTTTTAATTGATGATTAAAAAAATGCAAAATTATGTATGTACCTATCAACTATTATGACCAGTAATGAATATTCCTCCATTTTAAAAATGACCATTTTAGTTTTTTTATGCCATTTAAACAATTAGTATGTATAATTTATAATTATTAGTCGATTGGCCTACACCTCACTGAAATGACAACTCTCATAATAGATCTCAATATGACTAGACAGCCAAGTAATCTTTTGTAGCTGAATATTTATTTTGGTTATAACCAGTTTGTCTTAAAAATGTTGTTCAATTCCCACAAGAGATAATGGAGAGCGAGGGGGTGTTATGCTAGATCTCATAATATCTCACAAACGGGAATATACAGGGGACGAAAGTGGCCAAAGCACTTCGCATAATTTGCACTAGTTGTGCACTACAGAAATCTCACAGAACAACTTAGTTACGTTACATCCACTTCATGCCGGCGTTAAGTGAAACAATTCAGTCAATGGAATTGCTACCAGCGGATCCATTAAATGGATTGTTTCTTATTGTCATTTAAATATCTACAACTTAATAAAGCCCAGTGTGGTCCTAACTGAATTATGGCTAAGTGTGCTCTCTGAGAGGAGGGGGTGTAACACCCCACAATCACTTCAATACACCACACCACAATCGGAGTGATTCGCAAACACAACAGCCAACCCAGGAATTGAACCTGGGATCTTTCTGTGGTTGAACATGCTTACCAGTAGACCACAAAGCAGACAGTATATATAATAGTAGCTACAGTAATAGCAAAAGAAGAAAAGTTAAAAATTACCATTTTGTTTCATTAAACTAAAATACTTGTAAGAAGAACACAGGTAGTTCATTCAGGTAACTACATTTTACATAATTTTTGTAATGTAGTTATTATCTTAGCTTTGCTATGGGATACATACCAGGTAATTTTATATTGATTATGCTTCCCTTAAAAGGTGTATTGGTACCTAGTTGTCCATAATTATTCCTCCCCCAAGTCAGCAGTGATCCGTCAATTAACCACAGTAAAATATTAGTCCAACCACATAAGAGCTTTTTCACATTGCTTTTAATGTCAATATCAATTTTTTCAGGCTTGTATATTTTTCTATATTTATCTGAACTCAAAAGTAATTGACCATGTTTATTATCACCCCAAACAAATAGTGATTTGTCAGTTGCTCTCCAAGCAACAGTGTGGTTTTGACCACAGGCTATGTGTGTTATTGTATCTAACTTGGAAACCTTCTGAAATCTATCTGAATTTAGTATATCATTACCCAGGCCTAGTTGTCCATGCTTACCACAGCCAGTCGTCCATACTTCACCTTTAGAATTAATGATAGCAGAATGTCGTAAACCCATTGATACATTACAAGCGTTGACCTGTAGTTTTATAGGGTTCACAGCTTCTTGGAAATGATCTTTTGGTAGACCTAGTTGCCCGTGGCTATTAGAGCCCCATACAAAAATAAAGTTATCGTCTGTTATACCACAACTAAAATCCCATCCGCAAGCAACATTCGTAAACTTTACTCCGCTTAAACACCATACACGCTCAAATGTGTATTTCTCCTCTGAAAGTGCTGTTTGTTTTTTTGAATTCCATCCACAAGCATAAAGCTTTCCATCACTATCAATTAGAAGTGTATGCCCCCCACCACAACAAACCTTTTTGGTTCCATTCCAACAATAGCTACTTATCATTGTAGGTTTATCCACCTGTTCACTTATGAATCCGAGCCCTAATTGGCCATGAGAATTAGCACCCTAAAAGTAAAATAATATAAATACATTTATAATGATGCAAAATAAAAAGTTAAGAAAGTAATAAAGAATTTAATAATACCCAAGTCCTCATATTTATTCATGGGTGGATCAAATTTCAGATATGTGTAAGAGCTATTTTCTATTGTTTAGGGTTTTCTTCATATTTTTTTCTCCTTATGCAGCTTCTAAGTAATGCACAATGCAAATTCCTTATTTTATATAAATTGAGTTATAATAAACTCGAGAAATATTTTTATCAAGATTTTATAATTTCTAAATCACTTTATTTTTAAAATTAATATTTGAACTTGTATGTCTCAGCTCTTTAGCGATATTCCGAACTGTATGAATATTTTATTGTAATGTTGTAAATATTATAACACTAAAGATGTTATATTGTACCTAGTGTATATACATAATACAGCTGATATAATTTGGTATTTGCCTTGACAGTGACAGTTGTGGCATGACATTCTGAAAAGAAACCTAGACTGCGTTCCAAAAAGCACTGTCAGTGCTTTTACCGTTCTTAAAGTAAAGCAGCGCTGTAGTAATAGAAGTTATTGTTACTTTCTTATATGTAAATTGCTTGTTTTTTAACCACGCATTAAACATTTCTTTCGATGCTGAACTGCACACATTATTTGACAAATATAATAAATAAATCAAATTGAATATTTATATATTATATAGGTAACGACATTAATTTGAGATTTATTTCGGTTTTATAATTTGTTAAGTATATTTTTAGTTTCAAAGACATTATAATGGCACATTTGCTTTCTCTTTCGGTATTTACGGACACGTTTTAGGCTGACGTCTATACTTTAGAGATATACACGTCTGGTGTATTTTTATCTATGAGATAGGGACAAACGCGCAGGTTATGACTCCCGCTGCCCACAGACATTTGCAAGACTAGGCGTCTTACAGGTAAACCACACTTCCTACCGCGCACAACTGTACTGTGGCACTAGCTGCCTCCCTTGGAATTAACGATCCGATACGACTTAGAGGTCTTCAAGAAAAGAGCTAACCTATTCCTTAAACGCCGGCAACGCGTCTGTAAGACGCCTAGTCTTACAGTACACTACCTACCTGATCACTTGCCCCCTATCTCATAAAAAAAGTATGCTCTTTTTTTGAAGACCTCGAAGTCTTATCGGATCGGAAATACGGTGGAAGCTGGTTCCACAGTACAGTTGTACGCTGTAAAAAAACTCTGTGCTGGCGTTTAAGCCGCATTGTTGTGGATTTACGGACATCAAGGTGTTAGGCGTGAAACTTAGAAGATGGAATTCTGCTGCTGGTATTAAGCTGAACAATACCTGGGAAAAAAAATTATAACATCGTAAAATTATATTAACTCATGGTAAATTTAAATTTACAACGTTTGTACTGCCCTGTCACCTTCCCGAGGTCCGATGCATATACTGGACTGCAATTTCGTTTTTTAGCCGACCGTGTAAAATGGAGGGTAATTTTTCGAGTTCTTGTATGTATGTACGTAAAGAAATCTTTCTCTGCTCCCTCCTACAGCCAGAACGGATTCTCGACAGATTTTCACGTACATAAAAAAAAATTGGCTGATTTTTGGCGCAAATTCGTGAAGATTTTAGATTCAAGATTTGGCACAGAGGTAGGGTTAAGTGCCCAGTTATAGAGACGATACTGGGATCATGTAAGATCTGGAGTACCTGTCAAAAATATAATAAACAAAGCCAAAATAATTTTGACAAAAAATATTCACAGTGATAAGCCCCTTCTATTGATGTTCTCCCTTCTAAGAAATTAATCGTGTAAAAATAGCCTACAAAGTGAAGTGAAATCTCACTAAAAACATTATGTGCAAAAACAAGTCGAGTGTCGATAGAGCTGCTTGTCTATACTAATATTATAAAGTATAATATATATTTGTGTGGATGTTTATAATCCGGACATGATTCTCACCATTAACCAAACGTTCACGTCAGCGCCGAGGCCATTTTGGGAACCATGAGCGAACTTTCCCCAATGATAGATTTGGGGAGGAGTCTCTCGGTCCCATGATAATAGCACATTAAATTAGCTGTTACAAACACTGATATCGGGATGCATCTCTCCCATCTGCGGGTGAGGGGGAGGGTCGGTCCCTCTTTCTCCCCGCAATCCTAGTTTCCTCACCCGACGAGCACGCATAGCGAAGCGTCGAAGCTGTACTCTGTGTCTCTTCGCTTTCACAGCATAAGTACAGGTCCGAAAAAAATGCATGTAATTTTTCCACACGAAAACTATTGGACCGATTTCAATAATTCTTTCACCATCAAAAAGTTGCATCTTTATTGAGTGACATAGGCTATATTACAATAAATTGTCGATCCCTAATAAAAATGCTAAAATTTTACCAAATTACGCGGGTGCAACCGTGGGGCGCAGCAAATTTTACTATAAAAGTAACAAAATCTCTAAGCAAACCAAGCTAAATCTAAGGATCTTTACTACGATTTCCTTGTGAACATGGTTAACCTTTATGTAACTTGGCCGTTGACTTGGATGTGTCAACAAGTAAATCTGCTTTAAGATTAAAGAACATTAAATTATTTCATTATTTTTTATGGATAAACAAGTAGCTCTATCGAGACTTGGATTGTGTTTTTTCTATTTTTGATGACATTCATTATACGCACAGGAAAAGCGTGAGATTATTTCCAAGCGTCTATGTTATCTGATACGTACAATCCGACAGTCATCAATTCAAGAGTGAACGTAGTTTGAAATTATCATACACTGAACAACTTCGTTTGTTCCAGATTAAATCATGTGTGGACTTTTAAATTTCCCAAATTAATCTATGCTAGATATGCATGCCTGAGAAACATGATCTGGAGAGATTTACGGAACCTTAAAAGCAATAATTAAAACATATTAACAATTCAAGTTAATGTTAGATCCGTATCCGTATAAATGATCATTTCATGGTTACTCATTGTAATTTTATTTCATATGCGGTGATTAATCTCAACTTGATAATGTCGATAGTTACGCCTTAAAAATATAATTATTTTAAGAATCCTTATTTGTATTTAACATACAATTAAAAAAGGACAATATTATGTCGTGGAAAGTACTTTTTAGTTTACTTCTAACATGGAATAGTGTGCTGTGTAACACATACTATGGAAATCCACACAATCAATCTGGTATTTAAATGCTGATAAGGACATAGAATCGTAAAGGTGTGAACTAAATTTGTGGTCACGATATTAGTGGTTTTATTCCACCACAAACGGGGACTCTCACATGATGCCCCCTTGAAAGTGACGACTATGCTGTCACATTTTATACGGTTTGTGGGTAGCCGGCGGCCCATTAGAGGGGATGCGACGAAGGAGATCAACGCGTCTGCGAACGATAATTAAGCAAACGGATCCCCACAATTCTATAAAGAAAATACAACATGACTACTGTTACATTTTCTACTCCAAAATGTCATCATTATTCCTATATCATCGTTAGTCGTTTATCATCCATGATTCCGTGGTGGCCGCACTGATATGGCAGAAATGCAGAAAAGCGCCAATTCTTATAGTGTGGTGTTGTATAGGAGCTGTGGTTGGCTTTATTACATGAATTTAAATTCAAAATTTGTTTTTGTTGCAGCTCAATTTCAGTACGGCGTGACGCGGCGCGATGAGTGGAAGGGTACACATATTTCCAGCATACTTCTTGTAATCTTATTATATTTGACTTGTTCAAATGTACATATGTTATAACATATGTACAGTATTGTAATGGCCAAATGAAAAAAAAGACAGATAATGCATCAAGCACTACACTTTTTTAGATTACATGGAACCGAAAGTTGTGGGCGGAGTGGCAGTACCAATTTCTATGAATCCCCATGTTGCTACTGTCACATATAAAATGGGCCTCCATTGTGGCTCCTCAATTATAACCAACAGAGTAACAGTTACAGCTGCCCACTGTCTGATTATAAAATACCCAAAGGAAAAAGTACCTGCTTCGTCATTGGCGATCTTTGTTGGTGAGTATTAAGTGCTGGGCACATACAGGCGGTGAATCGAAATAACGATCGGGTCGCTCAACGCATAGGTTTTACTGATTTATTGGTACATTCCACGAATAGATATTTCGATACAAAATTCCGAATGTAGTTGACCGGGCTTAGCCGCGCATTAGGTGTATCTTGCTAGAGACAAAAATTATGGACTGTGGCACTTATTCTTTTTTTTGTACGAGAATAGCCAGTAGGTTATAATTATAGTATTTTCACGGAACAGACATCACGCAGCTTCTTACATGATAATCTACACATTTTATAGAACAAAGTATCACAAGCTGTATGTAGATAGATTTTAGTTTAAGAAGGTTTAAGTTTGTATAATTTGTTTAGGTACTCCTGCGGCCAGCCCCTGTTATTTGCAATCGAAGCCGGGGCGGATCGCTAGTAATAAACAATTAATAGTATTCCCTGAGATGTTAGAAGTGATATTAATTAACACATTGAGCTCAAACTCTAAACACCTAATGTTTCGCTCCTCAATAAACAAAGAAATACTGTACCTTAGGATCATCAATAATGAGAGTAGGTAAAGAACATCAAGTTTGTCGGACATATCCGCACCCTAAATATATACTAGCAATATCCCGCTATGATCTAGAATTGATAATGGTTAAGAAACCATTTATATTTGGACCTACTGTACAAAAAATACCATTAGTGCAAAACGAGCGTTGGAAAAATAAAAAGTATTCATTTACTGTGGCTGGCTTTGGTGCTATATCGGTGAGTTGTTCTTAATCTTAACATATCACAGCTACATATTAAGAGAGATTTGACAGTTACATTCCTTTTACCTTCTCTGTAATATCTTTCTCAATACATGGTCAATGTCGTACTCACAGATTATATAATAAGGGTCATAAGAAAAAAAAATAAAGGGTCATAAGTTATGACTAAAAATGTACTGAATAGTTTAAACCGCAAAAATAAACACCCTACATGCGCCGATTTGCGGCAAAAGTATTTAAAAATAAAATATTCGGTCCTTACATATGAAATAAGCGTTTCGTATGGGAGGAACAAAAAGTAGAATATTTCTTAATATAATATATTTCATTAATCAAAGTATGAACCATTGTTTTCTATGCACTTTTGCCATCTCGTAGGTAGTTCATTGATCTTTTTACTAAAGAAACCAGTCGGACGGGATTTAATAAAATCTAAAGGCGACTTGGACTACCCCATCGGAATTGAATTATTTTCCTTGCAAGAAGTTACCCAAATTTGCAAAGAAATGGTAATCTGTTGGAGCAAGGTCCGGGGAGAACGGAGGATGTGTTAGACTTCCAATTGAAGCTCTTCTACCGTCTTTGGTAGCCGTCTGTTGCGCAGTGTGTGATCTAGCTTTGTCGTGAAGCAGCAGTGGCGTGGAGCGATTGACCAGCCTAGGTTGTTTAGTCTATTGTAAAGACTTCAGCCGTAATAGTCTGACCAGATTTGAGAAAACTGTAATAAACAATACCGGCACTTGTCCATCAAACGCTTACAAGTAACTTTTTTTGTAACTTTCGATTGGGGTAGGATTTGGTTGGCTCAAGGCGATGGCTTCCTTCTGCGAGACCGTCATGTCCCAGAAGAAAGCGACGAGCGGGTGAGAGAGGAGGATGCCGACGCGGCCTCCCCCCGCCGACGACGAATGGGGGTACGAAAGAGGCGCTATCTGCAGCGCCTTCAGTAGTGCCCCTGTGTTCCGTGTCGGGCCGGGATGGGAACCCGGTCCACTTCCAATGTTACGGCGTCGTGGGGATTGTCTTAGAGAAGCCGGACAGTCTCCGAGGAGGTGAAGTCTGGCCTTTTCGCCGAGGCCAGCCTGTCGCTGGAGGGGTCCTGTTGCCTGCAGATCCGGGACCCTCCACTTATAGCGGCTGATGGCTCCCGTAGGGGTTTAGTTGGTATTGCTACCCAATGGCCGAGTCCAACATAGGTCTGGGGTCTACCCGGGCTCCCAGGTATCATGCGTAAATGCATACCCCTTCGTCACCAAAAAAAAAAAAAAAGGATTTGGTTGGCTGGCCAGGATCCAACCATTGTGCTGAGCGCTTCCGATTATAGTAAAGGCTCCGTTTTTCATCACAGAAAAAATCAAATGAATGACGTGAGTAAATAGCTGTACAAATTTGAACTTGGAATTCCTCACCAAAGAGGAGAAATTCGTGATTAGAATGGCTAGTACAAAAAATGCCAATTTCACATGTAAGAACCTAATATATAAATACGAAGGCCTTACTTGCAAACTTGATTATCTAGAGGTGCCAGGTAGACTAGTACTATTTAATATTAAGGACTATATATCTAACTGGCATCTCTGGTACCGGGTAGAGGGCACACTGTCCTGCTTGCACCACTTCAAATCGGGAGTTCCGCAGGGCTCCGTATTATCCCCAGCACCGTATGACCTGTGCACGAGTGACATCCCACACCATACCGGGGGGTAGAACTGGCGATGTCAGCTGACGATCTCCTTCGTACATCAGGAAGACCCAACTTCTTCTCCTGTGGACCAACACTGCGCATGGTGACTGGTTCGTACGATGATGACTAGAAGTCAATTTTGTAAATAGCAATGATGTATGCTTTCGCAGCGCAGCCCTCGTTGTCTCTAGGCACAGTAATGCTATACGCATCATGTCCCCGTAAACCTCAACGGCATAAATATACCTCGAGTAAACTCTGTGAATTATCTCGGGATCACTCTTGATCGTGCATTCAACTCCAAAAAATACAGAACTAAAGTCAGCAATAAAGCGAAGTATATCTGAGACATTATTTAGTTTAGAAGTAAATGTCCCTTAGGCACAAGCTCACGCTCTATAGATCTGTATCCGCCTGATAATATTATATTCCAGAGGAGCATTCGCTAGACCCCTCACATAGAGATTTTTTGAGAAAGTGTATAATCGTTTCCTGTGATTAGCCACTGGAGATTCATAATGCATCCGCAATCTCACAAGCCTCAAACGTTACTTTAGGACTTTAGTTCCGATCTGAGTACGTAGGTCGGGCACCTCGCCACCCCAAACCTATCGTCATAAACGCAGTGTACTATGATCCACATTGTGTAACAATAACCGGTCGTCGTCTCAGCCATGTTCAGTCGAACGAATATGACCGCATCACGTCAATAACAATCGCTGTCAAACACTTCCAACAGACGCGTTTTCTCAGACACAACACTGTAATGCAGTAGTTCCCGGCGACGGATGTGAAACATACGCTACAACCCAGACACACGTCAAGCTTGACAGCATCATACACGTTCAGACATTGAGACGGCCCTAGAGTAGACACTAATCCCAATAGGAACCGCGATTTGTCTAGTATAGTAGCACTACCGTAAAGGTATAATGGAGGGTAATGGGAGGGACATCCCTGTTGGTTCCGATTATTTTCATATATTCGGAATCATAACCAAATACTGAATATGCTCCTGGATTTTGTGCAGTATCTTAAAAACAGCCTGTATAACAATGAAATCGGTTGATTCTGTTAAAATGAACATAGATTGAATAGGATAATGTTGACACGTACCTCGGATAACATCAATGTTCGCTTCTCCTTCTCCTCTGTATCCAATACATACAAGCTGTACATAATATACCCCCTACCACAATTACACCGTTTAATCTGTCATTTTATCAGATGAACGATTTGCGTTACTTACTATTATACTACTTATTTCAGACTGAAGGAAATATCACAGGAAATCGTCTTGTATTGTCCCGCATGCATTATGTCGATATGAATGTGTGCCGGCGAGTAAAGACCTATGTGAAACCTGTTACTCTTAACAGAGACGTATTTTGTTCATTAGGAATTCGATGGATCAGCGATTGTGTCGGTGATACGGGATCAGGTATAGTTTGGAAAAAGTAAGTAACAGTCCTAGTAGTTGGGTAATATACGATTGGCTGGAACAGCTAGAGGTCGCGGGCTCGAATCCAGCCCAGGTCATATATGTATCATATGTACTTCTATAATGGAAATCTTAATTATATTTTCGTTGTCTAGTGTAACAGAAGTCTTTACGATATTTAGCACAGGGCTATGATAACGTGGTATCCCCACTATGGTTCAATCCTTGTCGTGGCGGTAGGGCTTAGTAGGGGATCTTTACACCCCTCTCATAAGAAGAGGGTGTTAAAGAGCAGGAGGAGGAAACGCTCTCGGTACCCCTATTATAAAAAGAGGGGACCGAAGAGCAACAGGAGGAGGCGCTTTTGCGCACGGGGCAAGGGGCGAGGATGGGAACCTCACCCCATTGCACTGTCCCAAAGTCGGTGGCGTTGTCGTATAGTGCGGGACAGCCCCATCTGCGGAGGTGGAGTCGGTCCCTTAGGGGGCTGGCTAGCCGTCGAGGTGCCCTGATGTTTGTTGTTCCGGGGCACCACACCGAAGGCAGCACTGATGGCATTCGCGGTGGTTTTTGTAGGTATTCGGTACTATGATGTGCCGCGTCCCACACACCACTGGACCCCACCCAGGGCCAGTAAAGTCGCGTAAATGTGTTTCCCCGCGTAAACAAAAAAAAAAGAAAGAAAAAAAGGTTAACTTGGTATGATAACTATAGATACTATGATAATATTATTATTATTATAAAATAAGTAACAATATAAAAGTCATCATTATCATCATCATCAGAGGGACGACGTCCACTGACGTGGACGTCATTCGGCTGGACGACACATGAACATAGGCCACCCCCACACATCGCCACAAGTCCCGGTTTTGAGAGGCTTATATCTGGCGGATCCCCGGCGCCTTAACTAAAAATACCTATTGTATGAGTGTGCGCAAGGAGATCATTTAATTAGACAAGTATAGAAAATGATCATTAACATACCATTTATGATAAGCACATTCAATTCTATATTTTTTTTTATAATTAGTGATAGCGAATTTTGTAATTATGTGTTGTCTTCCATATGAAGAATCCTCAAAGACTAGTTCGCCATACAAGTCATATTCACACATTATTGAGGTCCCCGGGATCTATTCTAACCACTTTCCGAGGTTTTGTGTGGTACATGCACATGTGTAAGCGTATAAGTATTATTGTAAGCCTTTAGTAACGTGTGAATGACTGGACCGATTGTTTTAACACATTTGTTGCAATCTGAATATAAAAACATTTCGAAGAAAAATGAGAAACCGAGACATTGATTTGACTAGGTAGATTTAAAAAAATATTCTTGTAAGACTATGTTTAACAAAGTATGTTTGTTAGCAAATTTTTATTTCTTCAATAGCATTTGGTTGCTAGAATGTTACTTTTCTCAATTTATTTAGGTGGCAACTTTGTTTTAGTTTGTTTTCCTATTATTTATTTAGACTACAACAACAACACATATTTAAAGTAAGTACCTAATTAATGTGAATATATTTTTCTAGGTACATAGTAGGCATCGTATCAGCTGGCCTTGACACCTCATGTGGCTCAGACGTGATACCGTCCATATATACAAATATTTTTTACTTTTTAAAATGGATTAAAGATGAAGTAAAAAACCTACAGTCTTCGAAACAGTGCACGCAATGAAAATTATAAATAAAAACATGTTTCCTTTTATTACAATAAATTCAAAGTATGACGGATATTATCGCGGTTTATTTAATTAACATTCGCGTAAACTTAAGACATCTATATGTTTCATTTTATTTTATATTCCTCCCCGGCTTTGCCCGTAAAAAAAACGGGCTGGATTGCTAACATAACAAATACAACATTCCTCGGTATTGCTCTATCCATTGCTGAAAATCACAATCGTTAATGTGATAATCACGAGTATTTAATTTATTTATTATTATTTGGAGCTTTTGTCAAATATCAATTTCGTGTGATTATTTAGCGTGATTATGATGTCTAATCATATCTATTACAGTGCACAGGTGTGCGCTGACACAAGTGCACTCTCAATTCCCCTTTGCCATATTCCTATGGGACTGCAGTCCGTTACCACTGGAAATAAATTAGGTGCTTAAAGTGCTCTCCGAAGCGCGGGGATGTGCCACCTAGAACTACCTGACTACTGGCTGTTGTTAGAAATTGAAAATCCCAATAGCACTTCTCGAGTTGAGCCGGGAATCCCACACGGGAGCACATCTGTGGCTGATCGTGCTTACCAATAGACGACGAGTCGATGTATTCTCACGTACAACAGAATTTAGCAACCAGGGTTTTTGTTTTGGCCAAGTTTTGCGTATATCTAAGGGCGGAGGTAGTCGCTAGCAACCTTCGCGTTTCCCCTGTTTAATAAAAAACCCTTACTGATTACAATCTAAACTGAGGCACTTTCTTCTACATTACGTTTGTTTTCTTATTTATAGAATAGGGGGCAAACGAGAAATAGAGGTAGGTGCCTTTTTGCGACCACCGTCGCTCATCAACATCCACATAATTACTATGCCTATTCGTTACCCTCCTTCCTCTCTTCCCCAATGGGCCACCGGCTAATCATAAACCGCACGAAACACGACACTGAAGATGTCACTTAACGGCGGTATTATGTAAGCTAGAGGTAGGTACCTCCCCTGTCGTGCCTGCCCAATCCCGTTACATAGGAGGATATCATGCACTATGCATGGCACTACCTCCTCCTATGCAGCATGGCACTACTTTTTCCTAAAACCTTATAAAGGGCGTTTTGCAAATGATTTGCTGCAGTCAAAACTATTCTAAATTAAACTCTGTTACTTACCACCATGAAACACAAGGACTGTCCTGCGTTGAAATATAAACAAATAACCTTGAAACCCTCATGTTTTATTAAAATACAAAGGATACTGGAGTTAATGCGATGAATATTCAAACACAATTGTTAAATATAACGCAATGCTTAAAAGACGAATAAAACAGCGGCTCGCAACCGCAGGCTGACCCCTTCGAGCAGGGATAATATGTGAATTGCGAATAACATTTAAAAACGTTACAAAGCGGCTGCCCGTTTTTATGAAAGGATGCTTTGAAAAAGGTTGTGTTGTAATTGTCATTTAATTATTCACGCAACATGATAACTGGTAGATAGCGATATAATGTGTGTATGGATATGGTTACAAGCTTTATTCCTGATATATAGTGGAGAAACAATATAGAAGTATGATCACCTGATTGTATGGTTGGACAATGTATATATAATCATCATCATTATCAGCCCATAATTGTCCATTGCTGGACATAGGCCTTTTTTACAGTATAGGGAGACAAACGAGAAATCGGGGCCTTTCAACGGCTAGCGACGCCCATGAACGTCGGCTTAATTATTCCCTCCTTTTTTTAACCAAAACCGTAAGAAACGCGACACCATAGGTGTCACTTTACGGCGGTATCAAGTGAGCGAGAAGTACCTCCTCGGTCGCGCCGGCCCAATTCCTTTGTATAAGAGGTGGTAGTGTGACACTACCTCTTACCGAAATGAACGCTAAGACGACAGATCTCCTCCTACTCCCATCCACGCATCCGTCCCGGGCCGGCTAATGTACGGAGACCGTCTTCTCACCTGGTGAACGGTCGACCAACATTTCGTTTTTCTAAATGCGGCCTGCAATCCAGAACCTTACTGGCTCATCTGCCATCTGAGTATATATATATATATATATATATATATATATATATATATATATATATAGATATATGTTTTGCCCAGCAAATTTAATTCCTAGCGCATCGATTGCATTAGGTTGGCACGATTACCCGTCAATAAGAATATAGCACTGCGTGTACGTGGCGCGTGTAATGCACCTTATTATAGCAAGCTATAAGTTAGAGTCAGTTGGTCACTGCCGACGACCGTACATTAACCTCCGCACCTCTAGACGTGTTGCTCTATTTTACTCTGTCCCCTGAATAGGACACCGGCTACTTACTAACCACATGAATTATGACAATATAGCAATCACTTATAAGACGGTGTCAAAATTCGTTTTTGTTCGTAAGGATATAACTCAGCAGCAGATAATTAGATCCCGGCGAAATCGAAGGAGACTCAAATTTTATATGCACACATTATTTTTCTCGTTATCTCATACCTTGGGCGGATGATGCCAAACCGACTTCAAACATAACAAACAATGCACTGAAAAGTAAATTGAACATTTTATCTATAATGTAATTTTTAGAAATTACAAATATCGAAGCCGGTGTATTCCATCGCATATGATGTTGCAGGAACGGACAAACCCACCTTTGTCTTGGCAACATTGTACAAAATATTTCATGCTATTTAAAACATACGCTTCGTTGTCTACCTTTACGAATGATGCAAGTGGACGTCCCGGGTGGGCCAGAGACAGCGATAATTGCTTTATAAACGTCAAGTGTTGTTAGTGCAGCGTAATACGGAACGAAGTGGAAGGTAGGGAGCGGTGGGCGTGAGCTGGAGGGAAATTGTAATATCCGTGCAAGCTAAATTATTCTCACAGGCCTGTTGGCTCCCTGGATACGCCACTGATAAATCGTATTTTTGCATTCATCGTATCATTGCATTCTAATAAGTATTTATAAATACTAAAAATAAGATAAATAAAATTGTGGCAATGAATTTCAAGCTTAAATGCTCTAATCAGCATAACTAAAACTATGAATACTATCTGCACAAAACGTATTTCACAAAAGGTTATTTTACTTTTTATCATATTACAACATAAATTAATGTTTTGCATTTAATTGTACCGGGAGAACCCCAGCATCGCTACTTTGAAGCAGATTACGTTCCAAAAAGTCCCGCTCTGTTAATATTCTTCACACGAGATTTTTTTATCTCGTGTTGAAATGGAACATATGTGCGTCTATACATCTGTTCTAACGGCGGTGCTTCTACGTCGCAGCGTCTACGCCACCAGATGGTTGATGATGTATGGTTATTTAACACGCGTAGTAAAGCACTCGTGCGAACGGGGTTTAAGTTTTTTTGTTTGTTGACGCGGGGAAACGCATTTACGTGCCTTCACCGTCCCTGGGTGGGGTCCAGTAGTGTGTGGGATTCACGGCACATGATAGTGCCGAATACCCACAAAAACCACCGCGAGTGCCATCAGTGCCGCCCTTAGTGAGGTGCCCCGGAACAACAATCATCAGGGCGCCTCGACGGCTAGTCAGTCCCCTAAGGGACAAACTCCACCTCCATAGATGGGGTTGCCCAGCACCATAGGACAACCCAACCACCCAACCCACTTTGGGACAGTTCAATGGGGTGAGTTTCCCATTCTCGCCCCTTGTCCCGTGGGCAAAAACGCCACCTCCTGTTACTCTTGGTCGCTTAGTCTTCTTATAAGAAGTGCACCGAGAGCGAATCCTCCTCCTGATTTTTAAGCCCCCCTCTTCTTATAAGAGGGGTGCAAAGATCCTCCTCGATTCAATTGGCGTCGCCTGGGTTCACCTCAGGCTACTAAGCCCCACCGCCACGACAATGCTTGAACCATGGTGGGTATACATTATATACCTATGATGACAATGCATATTATAATGATGATGTCGTCCAAGCCAAATTTCGGCCACAGTGGCCAGCTCTATTGAGAGCTTGGAGAGTTCAGCCTGCGGTTGCGAGCCGCTGTTTTATTTATACTTTAACCATTACGTCATATTTAACAATTGTCTTTGAATATTCATCGCATTAATTCCAGTATCCTTCGTATTTTCATAGAGCCAACTGTGCAGGACATATTATAGTACATAGGTGTATGCGCAGGTACAAGTTCCTCTCTGTTATTTAATTTTCCTATTCTGATAGGACGGCAGTCCCATTGGACTTTGAGAGAAATCAGGCGCAAGACCGACGGCTTAACATGATGTCCGAGGCACGGAGGTGTAACACCGCGAACTTCCTTATAGATAACCAGTTTTTTAGATATCTGTAAACTTTGAAGAATGTCCTCACACATAGCACAATTATTATCACCATACACATAATTTATTAGCCTCTTGTATTGGGCTAATAGTGAACCAATTAGTTCCAGCTTGTTAATATTGTTAATATTACAATATCTAAAACTTTTCATCGACCGTCGATTAAGTAGCTAAGACATAAATCGTTCCAAGTATACGATCATTATTTGTATTCTTAATTAGGTATCAGTAATATGAATCTGAATTGAAAGAATAATTCACGTCCAGTGAACATTTTATGTGCCTCGTATTAGGACCAGTGGGAGATTGGATCGTACGGGCTTAACTAAACTTCATTAGTCGAGTTTGGATAACATCTACGTCGGAAAGTGTTATTAAATAGGAACGTTAATCGTGTGCATGTAGTACCTATGTTATAATTAATATACAAACTAAGTATCTCATGTTATCAGCAATTGATTTCTTAAGTATACAATCTATTTGAAATTATTTCATTGTCAATAACGAGTCATGTTTCACTCACGTTTTTTTTGGTTTCACGGGGAAATGTGAATTTACGCACTGACAAAGATACTGGGTGCGATACCGATGGTTCTGTGGGACTCGTGAGTGAACCCAATACCCACTAAAACCCCGCGGGTCCCATCATCCGTCTGTCTTGAAGTACCCCGGGTCCACAGCAGAGTATTGATGATTTTTAATTCAATGAAAAAAGAGGGAGGTTTACAATTCGTCTGTATTTTTTCTTTGTTACCTCAGAACTCTTAACTTTTAAGCTGGTCCCATTTACATGTCATGTCATGTTCATTGTCTGATGATGGGATCCCAAGTTAGATATGTAAAGATAATAATAATGTAGAAATTATCAAAAATTAAAAATTTTGTACGTCAATAAACTTTAATGGCTTCCTTCCACTATTCTCTTTTTTCCGGATCTGAACTTATGCCGTGGAGGAGAAGAGACGACCAATACAGCTTAATCGGATTGTTATGTGTGCTCGTCTGACAACGAGACTAGTTTTGGGGTCGTAAGAGGGACCGACTCCCCCTCTCGTGACGCGGACAGCTTGGGGCAGCTCGGGCGCGGTAGCTAAAATGGCTTTGGCGCTGACGTGGCTCATGTAGAGGATCATTACTGGGGGTCCCGTACGCCCTTCACCCTCAGACGGGTGAAAGAACTCGCGCGCGGTAGTTTTGGAATGTCCTACCGGTACGACGGTAATATTTGAGCTAGTCAAATCGCGAATCGTATTGGAATTAGTCCTTATTCGGAAGATGTCGCTCGAACTGTTCGTAGTCGAACGTGTGTGCTGTTGTCTCACTTGACGATATCTGGGTTGTAGCATATGTATCGCGTCTGTCCCCGGGGACGCCTGCGTGTCGCTACAACGGGTGTGCGGTGTCGTGTGTGAGAGCGTGTGCGCTAAAAGTGTTTGACAATAGTCGTGGTGTGGACGACGACTGCTGATACTTACACAGTTTGGATCACAGTCCACTGCTTTTATAACTAGGGGGTTAGGGTGACGATGCAAACCTGATTAAAATACTCAGTTGAGATGTCTTTGAAGTGACCGGCAGGTTGAGATTGTGTATCTACCACGGACAGCCGATGACAATGAGCAGGAAGCGATCTTGTATTTTTTGCAAAATGTCTATGTGAGTGTGTTTAGGGCGAGTGAAAATTACGGTTGAATATGACAGTATCCGGTGGATACAGACTTTGTAGCATTAGATATCAAGGCCTATGTAAGACGTACCGTGTTTTATTACTGACTTTGATTATGTGCTCTTTGTAGGCGAGATCACGATCAAGAGTGAGAGAGTGTCACAGAATTTACTCGGGGTATTTCTTTGTCGCATAGGGTTACTGGGGCCATGATATGTCTAGCATTGTTTTGCCTAATGCCGCCGACAGCTGCACCACCGTAGCATCTCTACTCTCTTCAGAGGCGTTTGAAGTCATGTATTGCGCTGAGATCTTTCATTTTTAAATTTCTTTATAGTACCTCACCTTTAAGAATATAGTTACAGGGTGTAGCATTACGCTTTCTGGTAAATGTCACTATACTACACTTAGCTTATACTTACGTTCGATTCAAGAAAATTATCATTACAATAGTTTTCCAGTCATACGAGGCCACTTTGTAGCTCCACAGCGTCCTCCTTATTTGCGATTCGTACGAATAACTTCAAATCGTGAGTGTAACAGAGTACGTGTGATGAGTGTAGACAAGAGATGATGTAATTTATGCCTATTAAAAATAGAAGCGGACCCAACATCGATCCCAAAGCCATTCCGCTACATATGGTGACCCAACTAGGTATATGATTGTTGAAAACAACGGCTTGATAATGTTTTTCAATATATGAGGATAATCATCTTAAGAGATCATTGACACCAACTTTTTTTTTTTATTAAGATACTGTGCTGGAGCCTGTCAAAAGCTTTGCTCTCGGTACAAATCACGTCAACTTGAACGTCGTCAGCCATAGCATCTGTCAAATAAGTGTTTAGTAAGATCAGGTTCGACACAGTGGACCGACCACTCAGGAAACCGTGTCGATAAGGACTAAAAGTAAATTTCAATGCCGCTGACTTGTACATACACTAATATTTATAACATTTTCGAAAGTATACATAGTTTGGAGATGGGCCTATAATTAGATATTAATTGCTTATTATCCTTTTTATGAATAGGCGATATATAAGCACTCTTCCATGCAAAACTATGCATTCGTCAAAAGATCGCTTAAATAGAAGATATATTGGTAGAGTCAAAGATTTAGAGCACTTTTTTAAAAAGTGTGCTGGTACTTTATCAGGTCTCGCTGACTTAGACGTGACTAGATCAAGCAGTAGCTCTTTAACTATCTTTGGGCTAATAAATATGTTACATAGACCTAAGATGCTAGAATCAGAAGCTATAAGGCAAAAATCATCAGCTAAAATAAGTTGAAAATGTCGAATAGAAATAAGTAAAAAAGGCGTTACATATGGTGTAATGGTATTGCCATTAAATTCCGAAGTATTAGGAATTGGGGCAGATTTCGATTAGGACTTAAAGCAACATCAGAAATATTTTGGACTTTCGATGATCGCATGTTCAACTGCTTTAATGTGACGATTATAGCACTATTGCTCCACGCTCATGCATTAATTTAAAACATTCCTCGCCAGATCTATTGCGATACGTTTTAAATTTGCAACGATATTTCGCTTCTTTTTTATAATTATTAATACCGCCCTCGAGTACTATATGGAATGCTTTCCATTACGGTTTAGTTTGGTGGGCACATATTTATCCCGCCCGTAGTCCATCACGTCATAAAAATACGTAACGGAATTATTTTGCGACATTGGTGAGAAAATTTGGTACCAATCAACATTTAATATTTCTGATGATAATTTCTGATAATATTTCTTATGTCGTCTTAACTGACACGAAGTACAAATATTTCTTGTCGTTTGCGTGACCTAAAAAGAATCACAGGCGCTGGTAATTTAGATTGAAAATGCACCTTGGTGATCATCAATGGGGACCAGGGCTTCACTGCGGACTTTCTGAACAGAAACAGAGTCTTTGCATTATATTAGGTGCAAAATTTTCCCAAACTAATATAATATTCCATTATATTGTTTTAGATTTAAAAAGGATATCTCATCTATAAGGAAGGTCTCGTTTACGGTGGAATTGACAACCGGAACAAGGCCGTTGTCATTATTCGCGGAAGGTGTCCACGCTATTCCACTGAGGTTAAAGTCGCCCACGATAAGACAGAAGTCGTTCGGATAATTTACGAATAAGCGATTGACGGCAGCAAAATAGTTTTCCAATTTTTTTCCAAAAGATTCCAAAAAGATAAACAGAGTTCCCACTACGTAAATATACTATACCTATGTGAATTCTACATTGGGAAATACCGTAACTTTCTAAGCCATTGTTACCGAAAGGTCCTCCGCGCTGGAGTGAAATTCGGGCTCTGGAGTAAACATCAAATCACCGTGTACCGTGATGAGCAACCCCCCTTGTCTGGCCCAAGAAATCCTAATTACGGTCCCTACGAAAAACGGTATAGTGCCCATCAAACATTTTGGTGTTTAATCATAACAATATCGTACGAACATATACATACATTATGATAAAAAATAGTCGTTTTTGTACGGAGTCCTCTGGCGTTTTTGGTAATAAATTTTAAGTGCTTTTGTGTAATCCATTACTATCTGTAGTGCAATAGAATAAGACAATTTAACTGAGATACGACAGGACAATAACAGAATTTCAATACATTGCGAGTCTTTCTGTTGTAGGTAGGTAGACAGGAAGTACAGTTTAATACAAAAATAGTTAAGTTGTTTTAAGCTCATAGACATTATAGCGGGTAGTAGGTTAATTGCGTAAAGCAACACAAATATTTTAATGAGTGTGACCGAGGTATACGATAAATAAATAGAATTTATATACTTTTTCCTCAAATATTTTTTTTTAATTTACATTTACTACCGGGCTCGACTTATCATAAAATTTTGTTTATCTGATAATGATAATTATGTTTACCTGATGATGATAATTCGAAACTGGTAGTAAATGTACATTGAAAAATAAATTATTCGTGGAAAAAGTGTATAGAGTTTATTTATTTATTCAAGTGATCGAGATATGTTTTGTAGTCTCGACCTTAGCGATAAGGTAGAACAATAGCCGTGCGTCCGATGTGCGACCGAGTTAACGGTTCTCAAACTTTCTTTACAATGTCCATTTAAACTTTCACTTTAAACTAGTTATAAGTTATACATCTTTAAATGTAAGTAGTTACATTCAGTAACTATAAGTCCACAACTATTTAGTATAAATATAGCCACCTAGCTATCTAAGCTATTTAGTTCAAATCTGCTGTTTTTGTAATAAAATGAACGGGCGATTTTTTATTTTCCCGATGTGAATTTTTCAGAATTTGACCCATACATACTGATAGCCCTTGATATTTGTGCATTCTTTGAAATTAGTGAGGAGTTCTTTCATCTCAGGAACCAGTAGGTAGTTTACATAAATTGAACGGTCAACTTCTAAATGATCGATATACTTCGCTTTCGAGCTTGCGACGCAGGAACAAATTCATCTTTAACGTAACAAGTTTATAAAGGTGACAATTATAGACCGATCCAAAGATCGGTAACATGTGTAGGTATAGAAGCGATATAATTTAATTGGGTTTTCGGGAAATTATAGTCCACTACCTTTGAGATGCTATCAATATCCTTAAATAGGTTTTTAGATGTCTTATGTGATGGTCTCCATATTATTTATGCGAGACCTTTTTCCCTGGTTTATGTCATCTCTCTTGATGACATCAATCGAGAACAATGGTCTTTCTCTGACATGTTACGTCATTGGAATAATTCTTTTCTGTTTGTTGAAACTTGATGATCTGCTTTTCGACTTAAATAACCCTGGTATTAAATTATCAAGCTTGGTACTAATAAAGTCGCATGCTATTTTGAGATCAATGATCTCATTTTTAATTGTATTCATATCCTCCAAAAGCTCGGGAAGATTACGCAGTTGGGTTTTTTAAATTAAATAAAATAATTAAAAATAAATAAATTAAATGGCGTGATAACGATCTCGAGCGTGACAGTTTCTGTAGCGACAGTTTCATTAATTTTTACTGACTTTGGATTTGCAGAGGGACATCGTTATAGGGGCCGTACCCAGTTTACGATAACCAACTTCGGATATATATGCACAATTAAAATCCATGTTCTCTCTGCACCCATTGCAAAACACTCTCTTGGTTTAAAAATGTCGATTGACAAACATTGCATTTCATTTTGCAGGATACAGTACTCAAATATTAATAAGCCATACAATCTTTGAGAACCACTGGAAAACGGCACTAGTTAGTGAATAACGTGCGAAGTGTACAGTGGACGACAAGTGAATGTAGTATGCGAATGTATAAATATGTACTCCGTAATGATGATTACTTGTTTGTCTGGTATTTATTATATATATTGGTATAACTTTGCAAATCAGGCCTTCTTGCCAGATTTTGTCAAACGCTATGGCCACATCGAAGAAGATGCGTTTTTGATGCGAATTAACATCTTCCAGGACATCAAAATGACTCTGGTATGTCGTTGTGACGTCTTTGGCATACCTTTCGATTGTGATGCAGATATAGTTAGTGAGATGGGTGGCTGCCACGACGACCGCTTCACCGGGCTATATCGTATTGGGTGTATTTTAGAGATGACACGATATAAAATCATTTTAATGTATTTTTGAGACTGTATAGTCGATAAAAGTTTTAGTGAAAACGACATTTTCATGGCGACCAAAGTTGAATACTACTGTGGCCTGGTCTAGCTCGTGTAACGTCTGACGCCGACTGACGTTCAGTGAGACGCCTTTCACGATCCATAAAATTGGGGCCCTGAATGGGCCCGTTACGCTCTGTGAAGCCGTGACGGATCGGTTGGGATAATCGCATAATTTATTCTGTGTAGATGATGTTAGGGAGCCTTGTACCGCTGGTGGTCGTATGGGAATTTCCCAGTCGGTACGGTGACTGTAGAAGTCGCCGACTATAATTACTGAAGGGTCTACATCTATTAGCGTCTTATGTGCCACATAAAATAGGTTTCTCTGATTGTTGGTATGCAGAGACTAGCACGATATACATAGTTTGCACAGGGAAAATTCTAAATCTTCTAATTCGGGTGGGTGACACAGTGGATGGCAGTGCCGCCTTTTTGGGATCGCAACCAGTCATTCCGAATGAATTGATAACTGCGAATTTCTTGGGATCTCTATGATTTTTACAGAGATAACGCCACGCAGGATAATTTTTTTGTATGCAACCGAAATGGGCCGTAGCGCCCGGGGAAGTGGCTCCCTCTCACTTGACATCGATTTGAAGTGTCAGCAATATGAATTGTCGTTGCGTTTCGTACGGTTCGTGTGAGGTCCGGTAGGGTTGTCGGACCATTGCCTGATACAGATCACTGTGCCCCTTAGACGCAAATCAAGCCTCGTATTGGAAGCTGACGCCGTGTCTGGCACTATAGGTCTGCGGACTGGGACGGGACGTGTCTATTTTTTGCATCCCACCCATGGAAGCATATCTGCTTTGATAAGACGTCGGCGGTTAGTGCTTCAGGGAATGGAAATTTTAAGGCCTCTACTATTTCTAGACATGTCAACGACTTGTCCATCATTATTAAACGCGACTGTATTCTTTTTGCTGATGATACAACTATTTTAGTTAAAAAAGATAAAAATACAAATTATCAACATGAAACAGATAATACATTAGACAGAATAACAAAAGGCTTAAGCACACGAATTTAACTGTAAACGAAATCAAAACGAAAATCATCCTATTCAATACACATTACGCTTCTCGGGATAATATCAGAATCTTGTACGAAAACAGCCCTATCGAAGAAGTAGATTTAACTAGCTTTCTAGGCGTACAAATGGACCGTCATTCCACATGGAAAGAACACATAGATAAACTTAGTATTCCTAATATTATATAATAATATGTGTGTACTTATCGCACCACTTTAGCCTAGTACTGTGTTAATTACCTTTAGGAGTTGTGTTACAGGAATAATATTTTATAAATTTAAGAAAAATGTTTTATATTTTTGGTTTTTATTATATGAATACACGATACATGATAAACATCCATGACCTAGGCGGGATTCGAACCCGCGACTTCCGGCGTAACACGCGGACTGACTACGCTCTACGTTATCAACTGAGTCAGCCGGTCGTCGAGTATTAAAATTGAAAGATTCGTCTATGATCTTAGAAATTTAAGAAAAACTGTATCAACTAATGCAGCGCTATTGGAATATAACGGATATATGTTCTCCTTATTAAGATATGGCCTTATAATATGGGCAAACTCAGTGGATACAATTAGAATTATTAGGGCCCATAAAAGTGAGTAAAGTAGAACTCTATGTGGAGCCACCCTCTTAGATAGCTGTAGGCCATTATTCCAAAGTCTCAACATATTTCCCCTTCCTAACCATATTACCTTACGTATATGAAATGTGTATAAACGTTCTAAACAATTTGCGTATGTACTTTGAATTAAAGGACAAAAATTTAAAGAGCTGTAGACATACGAATAAATTAAATGTACTAAAACAAAGGTTAAAAATGTGTAGCAGAAATGCTTCCTGTATAGCAGTGTATATCTGTAATAAACTGCCCAGGGATATAGTAGACCTAAGAGGAACAAAATTAAAAAAAAAACAATTATTTAATTCGCTGCTAATTGAAATATATTGTAGTGTATTTGAATAATTTGATAATAATAAAATTATAATATACATTGTATTATGTACCTACTTTCGAATTATTTAATTGTATTTTCTGATAATTTTATTATTCAAGTTTTTTTGTATGATTGTAAATGTTTAATTATTGTGTGCATGTCAATTCTAATGTTATATAAAACACGATTATTTGCACGCTATATGTCGAATATGGGAACTGATATCATTGTAACATCCTCTTAACTATATTCTAGCAAATAAATACTCTTATTCTCTCATACCTAGAGTAATATATGTATCAATACTATTATTAATTGAAAAAGAAAAGAAATATTTTGTAGATACCTATATATTCAATAGCGCTCTAAGTGGAAGAGTTATTCGCTCTGAACCGCTGAATAGCCAGAAAGGACGGACGTAGCTTCGGTGAAGCCAGCCGTACACTTTGAGAATTGCTTTTGTACCCTCGCTCCTAATACATCTGAGAGGCTAAAATAGTCTTGTTGAAAGTAGTAAGTAAAACTATAACCCGTTTTACAAGCTTATATTTAACTTGATATGATGCTTGTTAAAACAACTTTTATGGTAAAATAATTAATGTACATTACGTTACTTGGCTCACGATTTCTCAAAGTTAAATAGAGGTTTTAGAGAATTTGTAATAGCAAAGGCTTTTGTATCAAAAAATATCATTTTCACTTTTCATCGTCGTATTGCTCCTTCGAGCTTTGTTTAAGCAGAAAATTAGACAGATGTTTCCTTTATAGGACCTAATTTCACTAACCGTCCTTATAATTATAAATGACCGGGAAATATGTTTTAAAATAATTTCTCAGACGGATTTTGATACAGTCTTGCTTAATTTATCTTAGATTTATGACGTCTCCTCTTTTAGTTTTTTTTTGTTTTTACGCTTCTGGCGAACGGTAGAAAGGTTTTGCAATACTTCTATGTATTATATGAATTGTCTATGTGTTACAGAAATATCGTTCGGTCATGTGATTGATGATTTGCTGGCTGCACCCAGGCTCTGCTGGATTATGGCTTTGTTCGGGATCCCTGCGTGGCACATCACACACATCTCTGATGGGCACTTACTACGGTCAACAAGGCCCAGATACGCATCGTAGCGATGAGGGCTATACGGGAGTATCGCATGTTCTCCTGGGCGACAGCGACAGCTTTCGTCGGCGACCAGCTGTGGAGATAATAGCGTATTTACCGGAGAGCACCTAGGTTGTGCTAGATGTGTCCTGGATGGAGCGCCACTGTTCCACAACGGTGCTGGGTCGATCCTCTCGACCTCAAGCGTGATCTGCAGAGTGATAAGCATTAGGAGGCGGTGTGATACGGTCATGTCCTAGAAAGAAGCCGCGGAGAGAGTCAGTGGAGAGGACTTGGCTCGCTCCATCCTCTTTCTGCGGATGGGAATGCGGTAATAAAAAACGACGTATGACTCCTCTCTGACACCATGGTTCAAGATGAGTACATACATACATCTACCTGGCTAAAGATATCCTGCCCTCTTTTGAGCAGTCGGGTGTAAAAGGAGATTTTCTTATTTAGAGAAAATAACTTGAATTCTACTTAAACCGCATCTTGCGCTCATTTGTAAATTCAAGAAAACGCTCAGCTAAGTTCGCCTCGTTCCGACACAAGCTCGAGATCTGCCTGTCTTAAATGCTTTACATTTCTCAATGCCAGCGCGTCAGCTTACATAACTTATTTGTGTAACGGCTATTATAAGAAATTAATTAATATTATCCACTTACATAATATTAAGAAAACGGGTTTACGTAGTGGTAGGTAGATTCTGTTATACTGAATGAAAACTGCATCTTATAAAATAATTAGCTATCACCAAATATGATGTGGAATAACCAAAAATATTGTGTGTTTTTTACTTAGCTTCATTAATTTTAAGGAGAGTATGGGACGCGCGAATAAACCGAATAGCTGTTATACCCCCGGCGCACCATCACCCTGAACTGCCCGAGATCTGTCAACAACAGGGCACCTCGGCATCTGGTCCGTCCCTCCTAAGACTCTGGTCGGGACTTCTCCAAAAGCGGACTGATACGGCAACCTATGTCAGCAATCACCCATGTTGTGCACGGCCAAGTGTTTTTATTCTTTTGAGTTTTGTTACTTTATATGTTGCTTACATATCGGGTTTTTGTTTTATAAATTAACTTTTACATTTAATATTTTTAGACGGTACATTAAATTGCTATGGTGATAAATTTTGACAATCCATTTGGAAAAAAATGGGCGTGGAGTTTCGAAACTCGTAATGAAAAGGTCACTTTCTAGGTCATGGGTATCGAATTGGCAACAACAGATTAATAAGTAGCCCTAATCTTGAAGTATAAGTCATCATAATTGATTAATAAATTTAAAAAAGTTGAAGAACATTTGTGTGGTAAAAGTTATTTTATTACAATTCAAGAGAACTTATTGAAGATAAAACACGGCTCCAAATCTTAATGAATTTACATATTGTCTTCATACGTCGGAAATTATTTCTTGTTCGAAACTGTTCTACTGGAACGAATGTTAGTTATGTATGCTAATAATTACAGCCATACATATATGTTTCGGTGTGATTGGAACTAATTGCTGGTTTTTAAATTAACAAAGACTTCTTTATTGTAACATAGAATAACATTAATAACGTAAATAATGAAAATTTCTGGTATTTTTTAAACGTTTCTCCTATCATGGACACGGCGTTTGCCAAGGCTTTGTCAGTTACTTGCGCAAGAATATTTTTTAGCATAGGATGACAAACAAGCAGTAGGAGTTATTTATTGACTAACAACCTTGCTCTAACAGATTACCATATATTTCGAAATTTGGATAACTTCATGTAAGAGAAAAATTCAACTCCGATGAGGCAGTGAAAATGGCCTTCAAAGATTTTATTAATTCCAGTCCGACTGGTTTTTGTTGTGAATGGATCAATAAACTACCTATGAGATGGCAAAAATGCATAGAAAACAATGCTTTATAATTTGATTAATTAAATATATTATATTAAAAATATATTCGACTATTTGTTCCTCCCATACAAAACGCCAATTACATATGTAATGACCTAATAAAATACAATAATATTAATTGTTACAATACTCCTGCTACTCGTATCCATCCCGGACTGGCTACTGTACGGAGATCGTCTTCCCGTCTGGTGACCAACACTTCGTCTTCCTAAACGCAGCCTCCACTCCAGAGCTTTACTGGCCCACCTGCCATTTGTTCTTCTGAGTGTGTGACCAGCCCATTGCCAATTTAGCGAGCTTATTCTTCGCGTGATGTCGGATGCTTTAGCTGATACTGACGAGGATGATTGCAATACTTATAAGATACATAACAACATTAATTCTTTGAGCTCTTATTTATCCCCTGTAGATAATGTGAATTTCTTTCGGGTATTTTGACTTTTCAGTTACGTTATTAAAGCCATGGCTGACACATACTTTCATGGAACTGCAAAGTATAATTCACATGTCATATGAATAAGGCACTGCAGTGTACAGACAACATAGCAAATGACTAAATATTTATATGAATTATATACATATGTATGTCTACGTATTATACAAAATGTAACAAAAATCCTGTTGTTAATGCCAAGGGCATAATCAGAAGTGACATTCAATTATAAACATGCATGTCGTTTAGTATTACTACTTTCGGCTTAAAAATACAGAACAAATACTGAATCATTACAATATTATTATAATTCGTAAATTAAAATGTCCCGAAGAGCTGTTTGAGGTTGTGTTGAAGTTTGTAGGATCAATCTCCGCATTAGAAATATTCCAGACCCCGCGTGTACAAGGGGTCATGAACTCGTCACGGGACTTCACAACATTCGTAATGGTAAACATTTTTTTAACATTTATTCATATCATCATTATTGCCAATTAGCCAGTATTTTTTTTTGTCGAACTATTATTATCTATAACGGTATATCTGTATGTATGTATATATACATGTTTAAAAGAAATAACAAGCGCATCGTATCGGTCTATAAGTACGATAAGCAGTTTGGAACCTCAGTACACTACCCGATACAAGTTCAAGTGCGCAGTGTTTAGAGGAAATAGAAACTGCAAATAATATATAAAAAAAAGGAAACTGTCCATTGCAGACGTGTGAAGCGCCATGATATCCTGACATTTATCAAATCATGTCGGTAAATCCTAAAATTTACTGGTAAGACCTGGGATTTGCCAATATACAGACTACAATAAAACTACTTTTACGGATTTTATCGCGGTTTATTTAATTATTTATCTAGCCCGACGTTACAGAAGCTTTCCAGCAACCATGGTTACAGGTGGTTGCTGCACACACACACACACACACACACACACATATATATATATATATATATATATATATATATATATATAGATAGTATATGCCATGTGTGAAAGTGGCATGTTAAATTCTATTTAAACGTAACTGAGTATATATATTGCCTGATTTTATGGCTCATGAAGCCAAGAGAATGGGACGGGATCTTATTAGTGATGTGTTCCTTTTCAGAGCTCTACTTCTTTTCTTTTTTGTTTTGAACTGGATGTAATATGAAGACATGATCTCATCATAATCCTTCAAATAATGAATATAAGGAATGAAGAACAATCAGCTAACAAAACCGTGATTAAAATTATATATAGAAAGGAGTCCTCCAGGTTGCGGCAGGGAGTCTCGGACAACTGCAAAGATAAGACTTCGTTCCCTCACTTTCTACTAACCCTTATTAAAAACCGTTGTTTGTTTCTGGTACTATCTTAAGATTATTCTTAATTGTGAATATGGAGAGACAATCATGATTGAATAAATTTATTATATTTAAAAGTCAGACTAAACCTAATAGTCCCCTTATCCCCAGACGTCCCTTTTAATTAATTAAATTGCCACAGTGGACGTTTCAATTTCCATGGAAGGCGTTGGTTAACGATCGGCAATTCGTCTCCTGAGTCCTGTGAACTTCTGGACACCAGTGTTCTCATACCTCAAGAGCATCCACTGCTGTACATAAGTGTCTCTCTTTTCATCAACGCCTGGACGAACGACCTTCTGTTACATGTATCTATCCGGGACCGGCTACCGCACAGTGATCGTCTTCCCACCTCGTGGTTAGTCACTGGTCTACCACTTCATCTGCCTAAATGCGGCCTCCACTCTGGAATCTTGCTGGGCCAACCGCCATTTTTTCGCGAGTGTGTGCTGCAGGACCAGCTCATCGCCACTTTACCGAGCTTATTCCTCCTGTGATATCGTATAATTTGTGTACTATCGTATAACTTTATCACGAATCCAGCATAATACGTAGAAAAGCCCATTGAACAAAAAATTTATAGCAAAGTCTTCACATGTAAGAGATAGAAAATTTTCATTCCAACGTTGTGTAATAAAGGTGATTACGTTCGAGTTCATTAACCGAGTATTTTTTAGCTTTCTGAGAAGCTTTACTAATGGCGTCAAAGTTTGCACTTGGAAAAAAAGGTCTGAGGAGATACGGAGGGAGCGTTGACCGCTTGAAATTGCACTAGGCACATGAGACTTTTGAGGGCCAGTCCCCGTAAAATATTCAGTCCGCTCGGCAGGCATTTTTTATTTACAGAACTGACGGCAGCATGTGTTTATTTCAGTATTTATTATTGAGCAAACCTATCTTTAAAATCTCAAGTTTTCATTCCATTTGAAGATTATATTTATGCTTTGTGCATGATAAACGCAAATTATTTAGAAAATAAACATGGAAGTTTTTTTGGCGGATTAATATAAGAGCCAAATGTTGACCACCGTACATTTTACATTTTATTGATCATGACTATAACATCTATGTTAATAATATAAAGCTGAAGAGTTCGTTGTACGCGCTAAGCGCCGGTACTGGGCCGAACTGAAAAATTCTTTTTGTGTTGAATTGTCCATTCATAGCTTAAGGCTACGTATATTATAATGTTACGATTAATAATAGAACCGGAATCACGTGGGTAAAACCGTGGGGTGATGCTGGCCATTAATAAATTACAAACTTTGAAGATAGCGAAAAAGTTATTGCCTGTTAATGATTCGACTTCCTAATACCCCCTCCTACCCTTCCGACAATGACATAGTTCCTCAGTAAACCCCAGTAAGTCACCATTGCGTAAGTCCCCAGTAAGTCACCATTTAATGCATAAGTCCCCAGTAAGTCCCTATTTAATGTCGAAATCCGCAATAGTCACTTTCTATTTTGCGCGGTGAGGGATTCTATCCATACAGGTACATATAAGGTGTGTTGCGATACGGATACAGAGTGCGGTGTTGCTTGGTCCTCAAATATTAGGCAGAAGTCGACCCAGTGATCCTGCCACCCTTTTTTCAATATATTCTACATTAATACACTGTTACAAATACAGCCAACCATACAATATATTAGATTTCCAATACTTCGGCTATGCTGTGGAATTCGCTGCTAGCATATGTTTTCCGACACCTACAATACAGGATATTCAATCTCACGGTAATAGGTTCAGTTTAGGTAAGCATCCTTCATCTTCGGCCACGTCATCACTTTCCAGCAGCTGACGATGTGGTCACACGCAAGTAATTAATAAATTTGAAAAAAAAAATCATAATATATCTTTTTAACAACTCATTGTATAAATGGTTAAAACCATGGAGTCTGATGCAAATAAGGTATTATTTATTAGCATCAGTTTTTTTTGGAATATTTTTTATTTGGATTAATAATAATATCCGGTACATAAAAATAGTAATGAGAAAAGGTAACGTAAAATAGAAAGAGAGGGTTATACAAAATACACTTTTTCGTTTTCGTTTTATCCTACTATTGGAACTTTATGTAAGATGAGAAGATTGTGAAATTAAATTTTTTATGAACTTGAAACCAACAGTCATATAAATTTGTGGCGAAAATCTATTTATTATTTTAATGAACTGACTAAGCGGCATCATTTTGTTTAATGTTATAAAGATCGCCAGACTTCATCATTACAATACTGTTGAAGTTAGCGGTTGCTAATCAAGGATGATAAATATCTGCTTTACAGTCGCACAAGGCTCTTATTGGGTCGAACATTATTTAACTACTTTATTAATGATATTCCTAACTGTTTCAATCATTCTGAATTATTTATGTACACTGAAAATCTCAAGTTTTTGAGAATTTTTAAAATTTCTGACATTATAAAACTTAGTTCTTAATTAATGAGTAGACTGATAAATAAAGATTTCTTTCTTTTGAAATTTTAGTTTAAACGAGCTGGTCTCCGCGACTTCGATCGCGTACTTCTTCGATTACTTACATTTCAGCTGATGCTCTCCGACTTTACACTACATGTAACCAACCAAGTGTTCCAGATCTTTAATTTTCTGTTTATCGAGCTGAAAAACTTTTGGTATGACGTTTTTTCTTCATTCTATATTTATTACGGCTTAGTTTGTATCTGAAGGTTCTACACCAGATGTTCCAGCGTTCCAAACAAATCAGACCCTGTATGTTACCCAGGCTTATTAGCTACTCAAAACAAAAACTATTTTTAATATAATTACTAGGTATACAAACACACAAACAAATAAATTGTTTTCTTTAAAGTCTATCTCTATTATTATTTCCTTATCACCTTATTGTTGTCTTTTTTGAAAAATATTAAATGTAGCCTAAGCTGTAGGTGAAACTTTTTTCCTGATTCATTATATGTATGTATATGATGTGTCTTCTCGGTTTCGAGACAGTGAGAAATTTTGTATCTTACATAGAGAGCTACCCGTTTCACCTTTTGGCAGAGGAGATACCCCACCAATCGCAGATAACTACGTTATTAATGTTCCGCTTGATCCTCTGGCGGAGAGATGATGTGTTGCTCTACAATGCTGTTCGTAAGGTTTTCTTTCCATCATCATCTCAGTGGCACAAGACGATGACTATTCCAATATAAAAAAGAAGAAATATTTTAAGTCTTGTAATACGGTAAGAACCTACGGAACCCTATGGTAGATTACTACCAATTATTATAAATTAATTCCTCAGTCACCTGTATTATTAGGATTACTTAATAATACATGTGACAGAGGGATATATACGGGTGTATGTAACTATAAACCGTCAGCTCTACCGCTACGACAGTACTTGAACTACGGCATTCAATAGCTGGTTTGCATAAAAGTTGTCTTTATTAAATATATATTTATATAATAATAGAAAAGCTTTTGTCTCTGTCGAAACATGGGCTGTTCTGGAAGCTTTACAGCGACGTCAGGTCGATCGGCGATACGTCGAAGTACTGAGAGCATTATACGACACTGCTTTTATGTCCGTTGTGATTCCGGGAGGTCAAACCAGGTCAATCCGATTGCATCAAAGAGTGTGACAGGGGGATGTTATTTCCCCGAAACTGTTCACTAATGCTTTGGAGGATGTCTTAAAGACTTTAAACTGGCCAGAATGCGGCATAAATATTAGCGGCGAGTACCTCTCACATCTTCGTTTCGACGACGACATCGTTGTGTTGGCTGAAAGGAAGAGCTTGGAGATCTTGCAGGAAATGTTGCAAAGCCTAAATTAATCCTCCCGACGTATTGGCCATAGGATGAACTCGGACAAGACAAAAGTCATGTTCAACGAACACGTTCTCCCTAGGCCGGTCAACTTCAATGGTGCTATTTTCGAAGTCGTATACGAATACGTGTGCCTCGGGCAACTATTGCAATTACCTAATTAACCTAGACATAACTTCTAGAAAGAAGCAGATAGTTGGATTCAGTTGGGTTGGGCAGCATTCCGGAAGCTTCGTCACATTCCCACGTCGCCTATACCGCAGAGCTTGAAGCCAAAAGAATTCAAAAAATGCGACCTCCCCTTGATTACATATAGAGCCGAAACATAACCTCTTAATTTAGGACTGGCCCGCAAGTTTGCTCAATGGGCTATTAAACGTGTGATGTTGGGTGTTTCTTTGTCCGATAGATTTCGCAACGACGTCATAAGGCAGAGAACTAAAGTATCCGGTGTCACGCGACAAATAACCTCGCTGGAGTGACAATGGGCCAATACATTACCACTTTAGCAATGAAGACCAGATGGCAGATGCGTCAGTAAGGTTATGGAGTGGAGGCCGCGTTTAGGAAAACGAAGTGTTGGTCGACGGTTCACCAGGTGGGAAGACGATCTCTGCGCTACTGTGGTCCGGGATGAATGCGAGTAACAGAATATCGGTCCCCTTGGCGTTCATTGAAAGAAGCCTATCTATCAGCAGTGGACCGATAAGATCCGATATCTGATAATGATAAATAATAATATTAAGTATACATAACCATATTATGCAGTTGTACAGTTTTCAAAGTCACATGAATGTTTTTATATTTTAATTTTTAACACTCATTTGCGGATTTTAATCGTTTGGCTTCTTTTTTAATCCATTTGTAAAAATAATGAATATCGGTATAAATTGATGGTATCATATCTGAACCACAGTAATCTTCAATTCCTGCAGATACCACGCCTACTAAGTACCTAAAAATATTTATATTAATTACCTTGTTAAAAAAATTGGAAGGACAGAACGGATATGGGAGTTGTGGTTGATGATGTAGTTTTGTAGCAAGTGCTTGAGTTTGTATAACTTGGTGTGTAGGGGTTGAAGGTATAAGGCAAACGTTGGCTATTGTATGAAAGTGACAGTCGGGCATAAGAGTAGAATTAAAGAGATCTTCCTGACCGAGCTGGTCTACAAAGACTTTGAAACAGGAACGGCTATTAGCCTAGCAGTTGAAATATTTTTAGTAATTAATGATACCTGTGTTATATGGGCTACTTAATCACAGGTGGAGCGTGTGGTGATAATCAAAGGTCTGCTGGCTACTTTTATTATGAATTGTCAGAATTTATAAAATATTACTTGATATAGTATGTATTCTTTTTTAACGAGAGGTAGTGCCATGTTACATTGCAGCTGAATTGGGCCGGTACGACCGGCACCTCTCAATCGCATGATAAAGTGACAGTTACGCTGTCGCTTCGTGGGGTTTGTGAATAGTCGGTGATCCATTGGAGAGGAGATGGAAAGGAGGACAACGCATAGCAATTTTGCTGATGTTATTGGCCATTGATAGTCTTCAGGAAATTCACGACATAATAAAAACGTCTTAGCTAGCGGATAGTGCATTTGTTTTCTATGAGAAAAAATGTCTACTATGTACTCACCTTTTCCAAATTATCCCTGAGCCGGAATCTCCCTGGCAATCGCTGGTCCACCTATAGCCTATTGAACAAAATGTACCATCCTGAAGCGTTGTAGTATCGTCAGCATAGGCCACAATTGCCTTACACTCATCAAAGTCAATGTAGCGTAACCGAGTCGCTAAAAGTTTGGCTCCTAGTACCATTCCTTCGCTCTGAAATAAATAAAATGTAAAAACAAAATTCAAGTGAAAATCAAAATTCAGACAAAGGTTCCACTATGTTAACCAACAAATCAAAAATAACAGTTATATTTTTTAAATTTAATGCTAAGAAATGTGACAAATGTTTTGATATAATATTTTGGTTAAACAAGTTTCTAATCGTGAAAGGGCCCAAAAGTGGCGCATAAAATTTATTCCAAAGGAAATATTCTTTTTTATATCCTACAGGGGAGTATTCCGGGGATACTACTACAGCCAAATATTCCGGGGACATCAGCCTCGTAAGCACCGTACTGCAGCTGATCTAGGAGAAGTTGACTATGAACCAAAACCCGGAAATGGTGACTCCGTTAGGCATGAGTAGGGTCCAACCCGAAACGTGACAGTCACCTGCAACTAACCTTTTTTTTTTTGGTGACGAAGGGGAGTGCATTTACGCATGATACCTGGGAGCCCGGGTAGACCCCCAGACCTAAGTTGGACTCGGCCATTGGGTAGCAATACCAACTAAACCCCTACGGGAGCCATCAGCCGCTATAAGTGGAGGGTCCCGGATAAGCAGGCAACAGGACCCCTCCAGCGACAGGCTGGTCTCGGCGAAAAGGCCAGACTTCACCTTCTCGGAGACTGTCCGGCTACTCTATGACAGTCCCCACGACGCCGTGTCTTGGAAGTGGACCGGGTTCCCATCCCGGCCCCACACAGAACAGAGGCACTACTGAAGGCGCTGCTGATAGCGCCTCCTTCGTACCCCCATTCGGCGTCCGGGAGGGGGGGGGGCATCGGCAGCCTCCTCTCTCCCCCGCTCGTCGGCTTCCTTCTGGGACATGACGGTCTCGCAGAAGGAAGCCATCGCTTTGTAGGACTCGTCGCTGCCGAGCATCGCAATTTGATCATTTGACAAGTCCCTTCCGATAACTGATGTCAGATCGTGACGCAGCGCCGCCCATCTCGGGCACACCTCAAGGGTGTGCTGGGCCGAGTCCACCGCCGCGTCACAATCGCGACCAACCTGGCCCGGCATGTTTTGGCTTGCTTTTCCTGCAGGTTTTCTGGTCGCGAGGTCGAGAGGTTAGTGTAGGTTCAGGGCATGCACGCATTATCTTACTTCGTCCCAGGCGATGCAGCGACTACGTAGAGAACACTTCGCCTACATTGCCATGCAGCATAAGTCAGCACCATTGGGTGTAAAGTGCAGCCGCCGTGGGTCACTCTCGACAGTGGGCCATCGCACTACGTTTAATTGTAGCACAAGACCTGAGCAAAACCACTGTTATCGATGAGAGCTTGAATATCGCTGTAGCCGCCCTTGAAAAGACCAGACTACCAGACGAAGATTCCATCCGCGAGTCACATTACACCTTCTTTTGGACGAGGAAAGAAAAAAATGAAACCCGCGGACACGGGTTTGGATTCGCTGTCCGGAACGTCTTATTGGCGGCAGTTGAAAGTCCGCGCGGGGTTACCGAACGCATCATGGCTCTAAGAATGAATAGTGACTGCGGATATATTTCGCTTTATTTATTTATTATATTTTATAACATTAGCGGCGGCAGACAAAGCTAAGGATAAATTTTACAATGATCTAGCAGAGACTGTGCGGTCAATAAAGTCTACCGACCGACTGTTGTTTATCTTGGGTGACTTTAATGCCCGTGTTGGGCAAGATTGCACATCATGGCCGGAGTGTCTGTGGGATCACAGGAATCGGAAACCTTAACGAAAATGGCCAGCGCTTACTAGAGTTTTGTTCCAAGTTCTGCCTGTGTGTAACAAACACCTACTTTAAAGGAAAGCCCATCCGTAAAGTGTCGTGGGAACATCTTCGCTCCGGTCATTGACACCAATGAGACCTGGTGCTCACAAAGAAGAAACACCTCTCACATACGCGTGCATTCCATAGTGCAGAATGTGATACTGATCACTCTCGGGTAGTTGCTCGTGTTGCCATCACTCGCAAAAAGATCCATTCCGCTAGACCTTCCGGAAGAAAGAAAGCATAAGCATTCAGGGGACTGACAACCACGATCTGATCCTACTTTTTGGGAGACTGTTTTCAGGTGAAGCTGATGTGACTTGGGATCCGGACTTATGCATTGATGAAGTGTTTATATAAACACTGTTTAACCAACTGCCAGTAAAGTATATTACTTCGAAAAAGGAAATTATTCATATCTAAACGATGTCTTTGCAAATCGCGACTGGTCTTTTATTAATAATTCGTCCTTAAGTTTAACTAAATAATAAAATTCATTTATAACAATAAATGAATTTTATTCCGTCATAAGCGAAAACATCGATAGTCACGTCCCATCTAAACTAGCATTCACGAAAAGATACAGCTACCTAGCTTGCTACACCTAGTGCTCTAACTAATGCAATTAGAGAAAAAGTTAAATATCAACGTCTATGGAAACAGTATAGCAACTAAAACGAATGTGACGGATTTTCCGCTTTGTGCAGTAGAGTTAAAGGTATAGAAAGAGAATGTTATACTTCCTTTTTAGAGTATATACATCTGTACGTGAAGAAAAACAAATTTAAAAGTAAAAACACTAAGCCAGAATAAAAGTGCGGGTTGTGACAGTATATTCGACAGCTTCAGGAGAAAAGCCTCCCACAAAATTCACGCCTGTTCACCGCTTTTGTAGACCTGAGCAAGGCGTGCGATACAATAAGCACGGAGGGTCTTTTCATCCTTTCGGATCGCATTGGGTGCGTTTCAACGTTTCTCAACCTCGTGAAGTGTTTCCATCTAAATACGAGGGGTACAGTGGTCTTTGACGATGCAACCACATCCCGGCTCGACGTCCGGAGAGGCGTCCATCAGGGTTGTGTCATGGCACCGACCCTTTTCGGGTCTTTTAAATCGTTGCTCCCAAAGGTGGCGTTTAGAAAACACCAACAAGGCATCCATTTACAAACCAGTTCCGATGGAAAATTATATAACATCACGTTATAGTAGTGTAAGTGCCATCGTGAGGACCTATATACTGACAGCCTCCTATACGCTGATGCTGCAGCCTTTGTAGCAGCAACCGCCAGTGGGCTGCAAGACATGTGTAGAAATTCCGGCCATCATTACCCTGAATGTTATGCCTGACGTAGTAGTAGTTGTCAATTTTTGGTACCTTGGCTCCATCGTGTCAAACAATCTCTCGTTGGAAGCGGCGATCGATACCCGTATTGGTAAGGCGGCCACCATGTTCGGTAAGCTTCATATAAGATTTTGGCATAACAGCCACCTAACTACCAAGCCTGACATGATCATATTCCAATCCTGCATCTTGAGCATTTTTATGAATGGATCCGAAACATGGACAACGTATGCGAAGCATGAGTGACGGCTGAATATTTAATCTAAACACCAGCTGGCGGGATAGGGTGACCAACGAGAAAGTGCTACAAATAGCACAGTTGCCAAACCTTACAGCCGTTCTCGAACAGAGACGACTGCGGTGGTTAGGGCATGTGTACCGGATAAACGCCACTCGGCTTCCCAGGTATGTCATGTTAGGCCAATTAGCGGATAGGAAGAGAGAAGTGGGGCGGCCGATCCTTCGCTACAAAGACTGTGTCAAGCGTGACATGTTTGCGTTCAGGATATACCACACACACTGGCAAGAACACGCCAACAATCTTAACGCATGGAAAAAGAGTCTGTGTGAAGGGATAAAGGGTCACGGGACCTGGTTTCAGATCCTAGATGATAGGCGGTTACGGAGATGTGAACGGAACATATCTTTAAGTGATGAGACCCTGTATGTATGTGGAATGTGCGGACGTTCCTGCCGCTCTCGCATTGGCTTATTTAGCCACAAAAAGAAAAAACGAAGAAATCCAGAAGATGCTGCATGAATTGTCATCTGTAATAGATGCAAAGGTAGTATGGCTGTACAGGAATTTCTCAACAGATTATTAAAATTTGCATCAAAATCTGTTAAAGAGATTTCTATTAAATAAACGGACAAACAGATAAACCATAGAGACAATTACTGCAAGTGTCTGTGTTGTTTAATAGAGGAAGATGAGAATTAATATCTTTGTTTCGGATGTCGCACTCACTCCATTGACGTTGAAGGTGGATGTAATATCGTTACCGACTCTCATGAGGATCAATTTATTGACAGAGTTCCTGAAAATGTAGATGCCGATTGTGTATTCTACGGAACTCCACATTCTACTGACAGGCTAGGAAAGAAATAGATGCAATATCAGAGCACTTTGAGAGCACGTAGCGAAATTATATTTGCTATTTTTGTCGTTTATTTAATTCGGCCCCATAATATGGCCTTTAGTGTCTATCACCCAAAACGCCCATTTCCTGCTTTTCCAAATAACTAATTTTAAGAAAAATGTTACATTTGTTTCTACTTCAGCCTAAAATACCTATTTCGTACGTACTATTCTACGTTATCCCAGATTTCAATAATTGTATAATGTTTTATATTGTTTCGGTGAAATAACAACAAATATATCTTCAAACTTTCGCACAAAGAACACTAGCAGGATTGTGATTTATAAGAACTTACCGATACAGCACCAAAACCAGCCACTGTAAATGTGTACTTTTCATTTCTCCAGTGATTATTTCGCACTATAGGTATCTTTTGTACAAAAGGTCCAAATATAAATGTTTTACTGATCAGTACCAATCCGACATCATAGCGGAACACTCCTAAATTATATTCTGGGTGCGCACTTGTATTGCAAACTTTGTAAGTGACGCCATCTCCTCTTACAGCTGATCCTAAGATTCAGTAAAGAATTTCAATACTGTTATAAAAACCATTTATATGATCCGATATGCGATATAAAATGTGCACACTTCTGTACGTTTTTTTATTCTGAATATATGTGGATTTATCTGTGTAAAGGGGGGGGGTCTCATACGAGCAATCGGAGCCTTCTTACGATGCGTTGCCCTCCTTTCCTCCTCCCCTCTAAAGGGCACAATACACTGAAAAGTGACACGTAAGATGACACTTTATGGTGATGTCATGTGCCACTCCTCGGTTGTGCTGGCCCAATTCCGCTGCTATACATCATGGAACTACCTCTTAATTATTCACAATTTAAAACTTTTTGTTTCTTTTTTATAGCATAAGGGAGCAAACGAGCAAGCCGGGCATTTTAATGACTACTGACGGTCATGGACATGGTGTTGTACCTGTAACACAAGTCCTTATGGTACTTACCACATGACTACTCTAACGTGGTGTGATAAGACCACAGATATTATTATTATCCTTATTAAGTTATTAGTACACTCACTCACAATTATGTTCCTAATGTGCACATAATACTCACCAACAATAATTGACATTACCAGTGGATTTCTCAGCTTCTCTGTTTCAAAATCATACAGGCAGTGAGCCGCCGTAATTGTTACTCTCTTGCTTATGATGGACGAGCCACAATATGGGAATCCCAAAAATGCGATAGAAGCAACATGTGGATACATAGAAATTGGCACTTGAACACCTCCCACAACTTTTGATTGCATGTAACCTAAAACAAATGTGTATTTCATTTATGTACAATATTTAATGTTGGACATGTCTAAAATTCCTTGTTGTTCTAGAGTGACGACCAGGTTCGAAGCCTCCGTTATCACACTTCATAGCTACTATCCCACATTACAATTAAACTAAAAATTCAAATTCTATAATTTTGTTTTTACCTACACGTCCAATAAAATATTTTTTATTAAAGCGTAACTATCTTTTTCATTACTTTCAGTTTTATAGACACATAATCGATGCTGCTTAATTTTCTTCAAGGAAATTAAAATATAATGCGTTAATGAATTATCCTTTACGTTCCATAAGCAATAATACTAATACTTGAAGAGTTCAGGCGACGTTTTTCTGATTCCGTAGTGCAGTATAATATATATATATATAGTTCCGTTTTTCCGAGCCTACACCAGTCACCAAAATGATTTCTAATATACGGATTTGACTGATTTATAATTTCCAATATGAAATGAAAGAGCAGTACGATCTATGTCTATTCAATCATCTATCAAACGACATATTTCAGTACAAGTTGGGTAACACGTAACTGCATACGTCGCGACATGATGCTACACAAATGTCAATGCTATGTTTAAATGTGTCGTGTCGCGAGACGAAACTCTTCTGCTGAATACGCGTCGTGTCGCAATGCACATGCCCGCTAGTGAACACAAGGCTTAAATAGACAAAGGACCTCTAGTAAATATAAGGCTATGTTAGGCTGACATAGATGTTCTGAAGTTGAAAATGCTTTAACACTAGAGATACCTACTAGTAATTGTTACTTACAAGAAGTAACTGTAAAACGAAGATACAGTTGTACATAGACATAGTATCAAAGTTTTTGTCAGAGTCTAAATACCTGATCTGCTAATATGTCCATTTCCGAGCAATGTCTTACATAGTACACCAATACACATTACAAGTAAACTAAAATATAATTTACACAACATATTCTCCTTTTTTAATGTAGTCTGCTCTGTAGTACAGTGCTATTTTATATCCGATAAAGAATTTACACAATGTATTCTGGGGTTTAACAGTTGACATTATCAAGTTGGTCTCGACTACGAGAAGATGTTAATAAGTCTTTATTAACACCTTATCGTAGTCGTTCAATTTCAGCAATTATTCTGTAGTGAAACAAATGATAACCATGAAATTGTAATTTATGATACATGGCCACCGATAATTTCAATTGTTTTCGAAATTCATATTATTTTCTATTCCGCAACCTGAGGGCACAAAACAGAATTCTTATAATCTCATAATATCAGTTTATTTGTCAGTAAGCATCCCACAGACTTTTTATTTTCGGACAGTATAATTTATGCCAGTAGTGGTATAAATTATTATGAACCAAATGTAATGTTACCAAAGGACTTTAAACAAAGACATAATTCTCAGAGTTTACTCGGGAGATTTTTGTGCCTTAGCGGGTTATTGAGGGCATTACACACCTACTATTGCTATGCCGATTACCAATATTTACATATTTCAGAGTTGAAATCTATTTTGCGAGCCGAGTGAAGTGACGGAGCGTTGGAGATTAGCGTAGGACACCCTGACCTGACCATATAATACAGAAGAGGACAGTGTGCTCTATTCGGTACCTAAAGGGACGGTTAGATTTGTAGTCCTTAATTATAAGTACTAACCTGTCCGCCGCCCTTAGAAGTTATACCAGGCTGATTGGTAACTGGCCGAAACGACGAACTAAAAAAAGATATGCAAACAAAATTTATTATTATTATTATTATTATTATTACATTTCTGTATTTGCAAGAAAGTGTTGTACAAAGAGATGTGACAATAGGAAAGAAACAGTTTCAGTACATAATCTGCCAGTTGGATGGCGTGCAAAATTAGATTGTTACCAATTAGGATACAATTTTAGTTGGAATTAGAGCGTAATGAGTGGTTACAGATAATTATAGATGAACAAGTACATACAATGTCACAAGGCTGATCACAAACAGTAGTCATATCTGAGTGATAATAGTTTGAGGGGTTAGAGAAATTTTTTTATCAAACTGGTGTAACGGCATTAGAGAAGCGCTGGACCAAATGCATCAATGTAGAAGGAAACGACGTTGAAAAATAAAATTGTTTTAAGTAGATTATTAAAGGTTTTCTTTGTCGTTTCGGATACATATCCAACAGCCCTCGTAGTTTGCAAATGAGGCCTTCGTGCCAAATTTGAACAAATGCTTTTGCTACGTCAAAGAAGACTGCGCTTATCGGATATGTGTGTTAGGGGTTTAATTGTAACGGGCAACTATAGGCAGTCACGAAATGCGAATTTGTGGTCTATGTAGCATTCTTTATCCAACACTTCCCTTACTTTCTCTCTCATAAAGCTTCGCAATGAACTGATGAGGGTTCCAGGTCGGCAGTCTGTGGTCAAGTATCTCGGATGGCTGGGTTGTGAATACTAATCATAATGGCTTCCATCCATATGTCGGGGTACATGTATCCCATGGTGAGGGCGTTGAATAAGCAGATTAGGAGGTTTGTGAAATGATTTCGAGCACATTGTCTGTGATTCCGTCTGCTACATTAATTTTCTGGAATGTCGGATAGTAACTCGACTTTTTCATCGTCGCCTATTGAATAGAACAGAACAAAACTTTATTTGTAATCACACTTAAAAAATTATAAAAAGCGCATAATAATAATAGCATTTATTCAGATACTTCTTATATTTTATCCTCATCTATCCTCATAGTATTTATTATAGTATTGTACTGTCTGTTTGCCTTTTAGCAAATACCTCATCCAACTCTCTCCACATAGTCCTGTCCCTAGCTGTTCTAGTCCACAAGCCGTTCGCATATATTTTTAGGATGCCAATGCTATAATATTGCTCCATTTCTCTATTCTTCTAATTCTGTATCCCGTATATTTCCATTTTGAGTTTTTGATTTTTAATAACATGTTTCGTTGTTATAGCTTTCCTATTGTATAATTTATACATTCTCAGCATGCTTCTCTCTATGGCATTTTGACACACGACTTATTTAATTACACATTTTTTTTTATATGGGCTTTGGCTAGCGCCCAAGTTTGGCTGCCATGGTCTATGCGCCATTCTACTTCTTTTATGCTTAAATCTTTTGGGGAAATTATTTGTCCTAAATACACATAATTACTTACATATTCCACAAGCTGACCCAGCGAAGTTTGTACCGCCTACCACTTATTGAATGTCGTGTTACTTTTTAGCTGAACTAATTTATGCTTTGATAAACGTAAAGCAAAATGACACAGAAAAAATATATAAAGTATTTTATAATGAATTGAAATGTGCTTTATTGTGTACATTAAACAAATTATTACAGACCAATAAACATTTAACATGCCACATAGGAACAATGTTTGATGTACACAAAAGGCGGTCTTATTGCTTAGAAGTAATTTCTTCCTGACAACCTTTGTGTGTATGAAAGAATACGCCCTATAAACTAAACAAGGCAGAACATAGCAAAAACAAAAAAGATACAAAACTACAAAAAAAAAAAAAAAAAACTATCACAAATACAACAACAAAATAAAACACGGTATTTTAATATAATCATCATCATCATCATAATTATCAGCCCTTATCGGGCCCCTGCTGGACATAGGCCTCTCTCAATGGACGCCAAGACGACTGATCTCCTGCTACTCGCATCCATCCCGGACCGGCTACTGTACGGAGATCGTCTTCCCACCTGGTAAACGGTCGACCAACACTTCGTGTTCCTAAACGCGGCCTTCAGTTCAGAATCTTACTGGCCCATCTGCCATCTGTTCCTTTGAGTGTGTGACCAGCCCATTGCCACTTCAGCGAGCCTATTCGTCGCGTGATATCGGCTACTTTAGTTCTCTACTTTATGACTTCGTTCTGTCGGAGAGATAAACACCCAACATAGCACGTTCAATGGCACGTTGAGCTACCGCAAACTAACAAGAGAGCTTAAAAGATTTTTAATCTTCAGCGGGGTCTTCACGTCCACGGCGTGGCTTGGAAGTGACGTTGTTTTGTTTTTTAAGAATCGCTTCTTTAAAATTACAGACCAATTTCACATCTTGGCCATATTTACAAGTTGTACTTAAAAGTTTTGACGAATCGTCTCTCTACAAACTTGACGAATTCCAGTCACCGGAGCAGGGTGGGTTTCGCAGGGGATCTAGCACCGTGGACCACATTTTCACTATAAGGCAAGTCGTACAGTACACATGAGTACAATCAGCCGTTGTGCCTTGTATTTGGACCTATGAGAAAGCCTTTGACTTTGTCGAAACCTGGGCTCTTCTGGAAGCTTTACAGCGATATCAGTTCAATTGGCGATACGTCGAAGTACTGAGAGCATTTTAATATATATATGTATATATATATGTATATATATATATATATGTATATATTTATATATATATGTATATACATATATACAGATATAGGTTATACACAGTTATACACATTATAAATACTAGATGTAGCTACATAACGTACGAGTATAAACACATATTTAGCAATACAGATGAAGCAACGAGACACTGAAAAATGATTAGCAACAGCACAATTGCAAGTAATGTTGTTTTACAAAATTTTTAAAAGTATCTAAATTTTTTGCAAGTTTTAACTCAAGGGGTAGGGCATTCCACAATGTAATGGCTCTTACTGAAAATGATAAATGATGAAGTAGGCTGAGGACCTGAGGAGCGAAGTTCTTTGCTAGTTTCATTGGGAAAAGTAAATGTTTCCTTCAGATAAGCAGGATTAGATTATATGAAATGCTATACAAACTAGAGAGGACTCGGGCATTCCGACGAAGTCACTTGAGTTTTGCACGAAAATCAGAAATAATGACATATTTGCGCCAACCAAATATTAACCGTATAGAGATTTAGGAGTCACTCCAGCTTATTCAGCTTTTCTTCATTTAAGTTCGTACAACAGTTGAAAGCGTAATCAAGAATTAGAGAGAAACAAGGAATTTGCTATAGATGTTTTTGTCGGAATGGGAAGTACGTATGGTGAGCTGGATAATATATTAGCTAGTAGTCACCATTATAATTATGCGATAGCAGGATAATCTTCAGGTGGTTAATATTAATAAAAACACTTATAGTCTTAAACGTCCACGTACACTATTAACTTCAACAGAAAGGAGTACACGTACACACAGTCTATATTATTCAATATGAAAGAATAAGAAAGAAAGCGAGAATATTTATCACAAGCAGCGTAGTATACGCAAACTACGAAAGCGTTATAGTTTTAGCCAAGCAGCATGCGTTCAGCGTTAGGTACAAATTGTCACTACCGACTGGTTTTTCAACCGTATAAGCGGTATGAATTACGGGGCTCGTGTGAAGGGTAGGTCAGGCTATGATGAAGGGTAGGCTCGGGTAGGCTAGATCGAAGCTTTGGCTCCCTACTAGCGGTTAACACGGAACGGGCCTTAGGGTTTGCTATGAGATCACCGGTTGACCCGGTGAATGCCCAGCAGATGGCGACCAGCGACCTAGGTCGATATTTCCTCACGAAAGGGTTCGGTGGCTTCACGGCTGATTGGTGGATAAGATGAGTGACAGAGAAGAAAGATCTAACTTTATGGCGAAAGAGAGTAGGACAAGACGTGTTTGAAGGCTCAAACACGCCTGTCTGGGAAGTGGATAAACGTCGGGATGGCCGGTATTCACGCGCACTACTATCACAGTACTGATCCCGCCGATATCCCTTCGAAGTGGGGTTAATAGGGAGTCCAGCTGGGGACGCAGAATTGCGGGGATGTAAGAGTTTCCTGTATTAACAGGAGGAAGCTCGGTAGCGCGTTCTTCAAAGTGGTGATCACGGGTACGGCGTTGCTCAGGTCGACGAAGAAGTCGGCTTCCGGCTTGAGACCACAGGCCGAGGCTGGAGTGAGATGGGCGAGGGGCACGACGTCGAGGACGCACGGGCGGCAGGCGGGCGTCGTCAGCTGCGGTCGGCGCTACTGGTTGTGGTGGTCGGTGGCTCGTGCTGCGTGCTGGATAGGCTGCGGGCTAGGCTACTTGCTCAGTGGGCGTGGCCGGGGCAGCAATCGGGGCATCCGTTCTGGTCTCGTTGTCCGAGTCGAGCGGTGTGGTGGTCAGGGCTGCCGTCATCGGCGTCCTCCACCTTTTCCTTCGTGGCTTCGTGGGTTGCGGGCCACGGAAAATAGCGTTGTTGGCGGGCGCCATTAACGACAGTGCTGTTGGGGGCGGGAGTATGACTTGTGGCGTCGGTACCGGCGTCGGCGCAGAAGGGCCGCGGGCGGCGCGTGTTCACGCGACCCGCGATCCCTGCTTGGCGATCCCTGCTCGGCGCTTCTTCGCCTGGCGCACATACACCGGACACAAACGACTGTTTGCCGGGTGGTCCCCGAAGCAATAAGCGCAGGTAGACGGCACGCTCCCCGGTCTTCGTGAAGTCCCGGGCGGCGCGTCCCCCTCCACACCGTAGGCAAACCAGCAGGCGGTGGCAGTGGGTGCTCGAGTGCCGGAATAATTGGCACCGGTGGCATGGGGCGCGCCTCTTGTGACCACGCCAGGCGTCGATGTGGATCCCGGAGATGTTCAGGAAATCCATGATCTCGTATATCCCCGGGATGGTATTTCTGGTGTGCCACAGGGAAGCCATGAATATGCATCCCGGCCGTCCTTGTCTGGAGCGAATCTGGCGTGCATACTCCGTCTCGAACTCCAGCCTTTTCGGCTCCGCTGTAATCTCCGGGTTGGTATTTTCTAGGAGGCCCCGTATGTCCACCTTCACCAGTTTCTCACTGGGCAGCGATTATGAGTTCCACGCGACTCCCTCGATACCCTCGAGGTCGCACTGGTACCTCTGGATGGTGTGGTACTCATCTTCGTCGCGTGGCAGAAATCTGATGCCCTCCCCACAGGGCGCGCTTTGGGTGCTTTTCCGATGTGGCGCCGCAGCTCCGCGAAATGCTTCACCCAGTTCGGCAGGCGTTCAATCACCAGCGACGGATATCAATGTATCTTGACTGTCTGTTCCGAAGAAGGCGGTTGCGGGTCTGCGTCGGCCATATCTTCTGACACGCTCTCGTTCGCTAAAGTGAGACTGGACGAAACAGGTGTGGAGTCAATGTTCATAGGCGTATGTGCAGCGGCGGCGGCGAATGATCGTAACGCGGTCGCACGCTGGGACGTATCAGCGGCTGCTACGTCGGCGTCTCCCGCATTACGTGATACGGGGAACAGTCTCCCGCATTACGTGATACGGGAGGCACTGGTCTTCTCTAAGGTGCCTCCCTATCTCGTGAGGCTGTTGGAGGCGCATATCTCCGGTCGCAGAGTAGTTCTCGGGAACCGGCCAGGGTCCGTGGTGTGGCGGTGTGTCTTGCGCGGCGTCCCGCAGGGTTCTGTACTTGGACCAATCCTGTGGGTCCTGCGAGGCCGCCTCTTCCCCGGGATGGGTGTCATCTGTTACGCGGATGGTACCCTCGCCTATGCCCGAGATAAAGAGATAAGAGGCGGCGCGGTTGCCCGAGGTGGGCGTTGACTTTGTGATCAGCCGCATAAAGCGGTTAGGGCATTCGGGTAATATTGGAAAAGACCGAAACCTTTCTATTCCGCGGGACCGGCCGAAGGAGACCCCCACTGGGGGCTGCTCTGCAGATCGGAGAAGCGAGGGTCAGGTTGAGCCCCTACATTAAATATCTGGGGATCATCCTTGACGGAGGGTGGACCTTCGGCCAACATTTCGCTATGGTGGGCCCAAAGGCCGTGAAGGCGACGAGTGCGCTGGGCAGACTCCTCCCAAACCTCGGAGTACCCAGCGCCGTCTGCAGACAACTGTACTCCAGTGTCTGTCGGAGTATGGCAACGTACCGTGCTCCGCTTTAGGCGGATCGTCTCACTGCCAAAAAGAAGGCCCATCTGCGCTCTGCTCAGAGGGTCGTCACAATGAGGACGATTCAGGGTTACCGTGCGGTATCGTGGGCTGCAGTGACAGCCCTAAACGGTGATCCCCCGTGAGAACTAGTGGTGGAAGTTCTTGCCGAGAGCTGCTCCGATGTCTCGAATAGGAGAGCTCTCGGCCTGAGCCCCACGCCTAACGAGATCCTACGGATTCGCCGGTTAGGGCATGTGGCGTTAATGCAGAGGTGGGGGGAAGACCTAGCGCGGCAGCCATACGGTAGAGTGATAATGGCTGCTCGAAGACCGGGCGCTAGGCGCGGTCCTCGAGCGGTGAATACGTCGTAGGCGCAAACCTCTCACCTTACGTCTGACGCAGGTGCTCGCCGGACATGGTTGCTTCGGTGAGTATCGGTGTAGGACGGCCCGCAGGGAGCCGACGACTCGTTGCCACGATTGTGACGCGGCGGTGGACTCGGCCCAGCACGAGTCCTACCAGGCGATGGCTTCCTTCTGCGAGACCGTCATGTCCTAGCGCTATCTGCAGCGCCTTCAGTAGTGCCAATGTGTTCCGTGTCGGTCCGGGATGGGAACCCTGTCCATTTCTCAAAGACACGGCGTCGTGGGGACTGTCATAGCGTAGCCGGACAGTCCCCGATGAGGTGAAGTCTGGCTGAAGGCTCCCGTAGGGATTTAGTTGGTATTGCTACCCAATAGCCGAGACTAACATAGGTCTGGTAGTCTCACGGGTCCCCAGGTATCACGCGTTAATGCATTCCCCTTTGTCACCAAAAAAGGGGGACACTACACACAACAACAGTTTGTAAAAAATACGAAAAACGATTCGCTCCGCGGCTGGCAAATTCTCGAAAAAGTAACCCGCAAATAAAACAAATAATTAAATATATGAAAATATAAATAAATAAGTGGTATAATTCTGAAGTGATTCCGTCATAGAGTCAGAATATGATTAGCATCATTATTTTTAACCTACCTCTTTCACTCTCGACTCCTCCGATGAAAACAGAGGGAAACCCTCAAATTTTTATACTTTCATTCATTCGGATTTCTACGTATGATCGCCGCTATCTCTTTTGTCTAAGCTGATGATGGAAACATCTTGGCAAAGTAAGGAGAGAAGATTTTCAGGTGACCACGTTACCACTATTAAAATAAAATTACAGTATATCACTTAAAATGAAAAAAGTAATTAAATTTGAATAAAAAATATGTTACCGACTCCAAAAATAATAAAGTTCAATATAAACTCAATTGAACATATTTCACCTACCACTATGCTTTTGAATAACATAGATGAAGTCAGTGGCAATTGATATTTAAGAAGTGTTTTCGTTAAAATTTAATCTTGTTAGTTTAAATACCCGAACTACGAATGAGTTACATGGTTACCATTACACATTGCCAGTAAACTAATATAAAAGCTCAAGTTTCATTTATTACTTATGCTTTCATCATGATAGGACATCAAGACATCAAATATTAACCTGAAATTCTCAATTTTTTCGAGTAATTACATTTTGTGTTTCTATAACCTAAACATTACTCTTAAACGGATACAAGGGATGTCAATGATAACCACCTAAGGCCCCGACTTTTCATTTGCCCTATACATAAAAATAGTTAATTGTTCAATTTGATTATTTTTTATTTTTTCTTACATTTAATCCTACAATAAACGACATGACTTAGTTACAACAATAACTTAAGAACTAAGAAAATTGAAAAACATTAGATTACTATAAATTTTAATCATTGTCTCTTTTATTAAATTGCAACAAAAAGTAGTAGAGTACTGTCTACAGGTAACACGTAATATGATTGAAAAATCTGTCATTTAATATAATCGTTTTTATAATGAAACAGCTTATACTTGGAACGTTTTAAGTGAATCACTTGGCAGTGATCATTTAATCATTACGATTTATGATGCTATAGACTTAGCACATATAATTACGACTTATGTTGCTATAGACTTAGCAGTTAGCAACATACATATATGTTCCAGAAACTAATTTAAAATTTAGTGACTGGGCAGCGAATAAGTAAGAAAAATATCAAGTTTTTGGAAAGATCTTTCTCAAATTTGTCAATTCCGGACCAGGAGTATGTCCAAAGCAGTGACAGAGTGCCAACTTGAAGTACAAAAGTTTGGACACTGTCCATCCGCAGATAATTGAAACATCTTGAAGAAATGCACAAGAAAGCATTCGACGAGGTAGTAGACAGTTGAAAGATTTTGTTAATCTATATTCAGCAAGACCTCTACATTAGATCTTTGAAATGAGATGGATAAAAAGACACCGAAGTAGGTCCTTAAATCGCGTCATAGAATTAAAGCCGAGTGACATATAAATGACCTAACTCTTGATTATGTGTATCTAATACTTTTAGTACCCAACGTTACATTGTTAGAGTTGTTAAATAGTATTAAAAAAGTGTCACACCAGGTACTGAGGAAGTATAACGATACTTGCGTATATTGGAAACTTCCAATGATTAAAAATGTCCCACTTAACAAATTAATTAAATTAATAATAATCAAGTGAAGTACTTCATATGTATTTATCGTTTACAAATGTATACTCTACTTTTAGGCTAGAAATATCCTAGAGGATCCCTATTTTTTATCTCTAGTGTATACATTACATGTCAATTTTTGTGAGATTATCGTGTATATAGCCATTTTTGGCCCTCTATAACTTTATCATGGATGACACTAGAATCCGGAATTAAAAGTAAGCAAGCAGGTATTCTATAATTATTTCAAATATTTTAATATTCCTTTATTTTGAACCAGCAGTTAAAGAATTATAATAACTCGTCAAAGTTTCTTGATTTTGTCAGTCAGTTCCTCTCCTCCATTGGGGGACTTGATAAAAACCCCGATAAATATCATCTATACATAGAAACAAGCTCTCCTCATTTATTTTTTATTCCTCGGATTTATTAATGGTCACAGTACTAATTACTTGCTCTTACATTGAGTACTAATTACTTTCCCTGACATTTACATTATATCATATCGTATTATAAAAAAAAACTCATTCACATTTCAAATTTTAACCATACATTAGTATATAACTACTACGGCGGACGGAAAGACCAGTGTGACACATTCGTAAGGGCGTCAAAATGAACGGTTGTTACGTAAAATTAATTATCATTTCATGCTTGTTAATTGTTATTTTGAAATTTAAGAAACTACGATAAGATAACAACTTTCAACTGCATGATGTCAATAGCTGCATACGTTAAAATATTATTGTGTGTGGAAAATGCTCTTTGGATAGATGAACTAAACGATAACACTCAATGGAACTAGCACATAATTAAAAATGATATATTATGCTGATATGTTTTTTAACATTTATTTTAGTTTACTTATAACGTGTAATAGTGTACAAAGTAATTCATACTACAGTTCAGGTATTTAGACCTTTGAGGTCGGATTAATTTTCTATTATGCTTATTTTATTCTTTCATTTTAAGTGCAATCTGCAAATGAAATAGTGGTAAAAAGGTCATCCTAAAAGTGTAATCTTTGGAAAAAAGAAAAGTTTTATTAGTCGTTTTACAATTATTGATTCTCTCCGAAATTTGCTAAGATGCTTCTATCATCAGCTTAGGCATTGAGATAACAACGGCCATACGTAAAAGTCTTAATGAGAATACAATTTCGGAGAAAATTTAATTGTAATTGGATTGTCGATAGATATAATGAAGTGGCAAGACAAGGTTTATGAGATCACTCATATACCTTGTCTTGCCAGGTATACTTCCTTTGGTGTGATTTCTTGAAAAAAAATAATGAAAATTTACAAGCATCTGACAAGATTTCTGCACCCATAGCCAAAAATTCCTAATGTCAACTCATATACTTTTTTGAGGTAGCGCCACGCTGCATTCATTTAAGTTTGCATCTGAATTGGGCCGGCGCGCCCGGAGATGTACCTCTCCCTCACATGACTCCGACGCAAACTCGAAAGTCGTTGCGTTTCGTCCTAATCTCAACAAACCTCCCAAATCTCATGGCAGCACAGTGTTTTAATAAACTACCCCAGGAGGGTACCAGCATCAATGATGCCGGAGAATCCCACCCTGGACCTCCATGGACCCATGGACTCCAAGACTCCCTCCATGGACTCCAGGACCTGTACCTGAGTTTGGAAGCCTGGGCTGCCCCACGTATTCTGGGGGGGGGGGGGCGAACATTTGACCATTGATGATATTGCAAGGAACAAACACTAGACCAAGCCTGCTGCTCTTGCTGTGAATTTCTGCAACATACGCGGGTTGTATTCCAACTGAAATGTCGTCTAGAAACTGAGAAGCCCGCTAGCCCATCTTGACCGAAACGCAGATATCTTCTCCGATTGATACATCATAATACCCCTCATACCCAAGGTATGAGCTAGTATCAAAAAACTGATCCCAACCGCAGAGATCATGGTTCTCGGCGATTTTAACGCCCATCATGCTGAATGACTAAACTCACACATAACCGATCGCGCGGGTAGATCTGTTCAGGACTTCAGCATATGGTTCAAAACAACTGGTCTCATCGTCCACACGACTCCCGGATGTGGAAGACCATAGACCTTAATGTTGAACCTCCTGCTGATCTCCAAACCGGAAAGCTACCAGGTCTTATCCGCATTTCGGTGCCAGTAAAACGTAGGCCACGTTTCCTTGTCTACCGGTCCTATAAATCAGCAGATTGGGATGGGATGCGTCTCTTCTTTGCATCTTACCCATGGGGATGGATTTGCTTCTCGCTGGATGATCCCAACGCTGCTGTTGACGTGGTGCAGCAAGGAATGGAGCTCTTCATTCCGCACTCATCAATACCCATTGCTGGTAAATTACAGCCGTGGTTCAATCACTCCTGAAGACTGGTGCTACGCCGTATGCGAGAATGCCTCCTGAGATCTCCTGGGCTCTCTATTTGCGTCAAGTCTCTATTTACTCTCCACGAACACCCACAAGTCGAGTGGGTCCGATGGCATCGCGCCGATTATGCTGCGGATTTGTACTCTAGAGTTGACACCGGTTGACGCACCTTTTCCGATACTCCTACTCTGTTGGCGTCGCCCCATGCTCTTGGAAGACGGCTTTGGTGTACCGGATCCTTAAAATGAGTGACCGCTCGGAACCATCTTACTATCGACCTATTTCGATAACCCCCTTATTCTCCAAAATTATAGAAACCATAATTAGCTACCAGCTCCTGCGTTATTAAGAGAAACACAAAATCATTAGCGACCGTCAATATGGTTTCCGCCAGGGAAGCTCGGCTGGCGACGTATTGACCTACTTAACGCACCGGTGGGCGGAGGCAGTTGAGACCAAGGGGGAAGCACTAGCCGTTAGTCTGGACATAGCGAAGGCTTTGGGTCTGGCATATAAAGCTCTTTTCGAAGGAACCACCTTACAGACTGCCTGGGAAACTGTGCGACTAGATCACTAGGTTTTTGACAGATTGCAGCATCAAGGTCGTTGTCGTCAATGCATGCTCGGACCTTAAATCTGTCAATGCTAGTGGTCCACAGGGTTTGTTCTGTCTCCCAAGCTGTTTCTTCTGCACATCAATGATATGCTACAAACCCGCGGCATTCATTATTATGCGAATGACAGTACTGGTGATACACTAGACACCGGCCACACCAATATTTACCATTACCAAGCATCGGAACAAATTGTGTCTGAAGTCGAGTCTTTATTGATGAAAGTCTCAGAATGGTGCCGACAAAATTTTATCAATTTTAAGCCAATTTAACCCCAAAAAAGACACAACTTTTTGGGGTTAAATTGGCAAAAATTTTGTCGGCCTAATGGCCTCAGCTAGTACTGGGATTCTTGGAGTCAACATATCGAGCAACGTTCAATTCCGCAGTCTTTTGGAGGCGAAGGCTATATTGGCCTTCAAAGTGTGCTCAATAGGGCGAAGCAGTACCTCACGCCACATCATCGGCTGCAATTATGCAATGTTCAGGTCTGACCGCATATTGAGTACTGCTCTCACCTTTGGGCTGGTGTGGATGTGGAACCTGCTGCCACCGTCAGTATTTCCGAACCGATACGATATGGGGTTTTTCAAGAAAAGAGCTTACTCCCCAGGATGTCTATAAGCGGCGTTACTTACCTACCACTGCTCGTTTGCCCCTTATCCTATAAAAAGGAAACCGTATTCTCGTTTTTCTATATTCGCATTGAAGTCTCCCATCACAGCTCTGTAGTAGGTATTAGTACGAGACACAGCTTTTACTAGGATTTCTTACATGGCTTTGACCTCGTCGTCAGGACGTGTCGTCGAAGGAGCATATACTTGTATAACCCTGAGGCTGTACATGTCGGTTATTCTTATAATAAGGGACGCCACCTTTGCTGATACATTTCCAACCTTTACGACGTTGTGCTAGAGTGACTTTTCGATCATAAATACGACGCCATCTTGAGATGGTTGTCGTCCTTCTCGGAAGTAGACTAAGTGACCGGGCTTCTAGTGTTATCGTGTCTTCTGACTTCCCATAGACTCAATATGTGTCAGTATATGTGATTTAACCTGCCGTAGCCCGGGAATTTTGAGTACCCTCCGTCACACCATTACCATGACTGGTAACGTAAGTAGGAATATTGTAACGACCGGGAACTGGGGGCCGTAATCTCAGGTTTTGGGGCATGTGGGGAGTTTTATTGCCTTAGTTACCACCCCTCGGTAAGCGTGTTGGTGACCGCAGTTGCTGGAATTATTTTTGGGATTTGGAGGCTCCAGCTTTTGTTTTTTTTTTGTTATACCGCGACAGTTTCGGTCGTCAGTGCCACGTCAATTGTCAAGCAAGGTGAACCACGTGCAGATGAGGATGACGGTAAGGTACTGCTATTGGTTGTAACCGTCCTCACGCCCCCATCGTAGCTCTAATTGATATAGTATTATCTGGTAGTAATTCGGGCAAAATGTCCTCCAGTATTTTTTTAACTGTAGTAAATTATGAGCCTTTCTACAAAGCATAATTATGAGCCTTTTTACGTCTATGTTTTGACATTGCAAACATTGCCAAGTTTTTGTGAAAGTGGGCAAATGGTACATCCATACACAATTCGACAATTTATTAAATTATTCTTTTATAGATATCACCGCCAGCTTATGTTAAAGCTGCGCTACGGAACATGCGACTCCTTATGTAATAGGTGTGCTGAGGTGCGGTGTTAGACGAACGCTTCGGGCATTTTAGTCACTTTTTCTTACTATCTATCTATTTATTCTACTACATGTTCTATCAAGAATACTTGATGGTAAGAAATGTACATGTACTATTGTACAGACAGTCAATATCAAACATGGTACATAAATTAAATTAATAAATCCTTGTTTTAGGTTATATGAATGGAAAAGTTGTTGGGGGTATTGAAGTGCCAGTTTCTATGTATCCCCATGTTGCTTCCATAGTGCAGTATGGATTTCATACATGTGGCTCGTCCATCATATCCCACAGAGTAACACTTACGGCGGCTCACTGCTTGTTTGATACTACAACAGAGGAAATAAAGTATGCATGGTCATTGACAATTGTTGTTGGTGAGTATTAAGCGCGCATTAGGTGGATACGCACATATAATAATTACCAGCAAGTACTCGTATAATAGTTATAATAACGCGGAAAAATTAATTTTTCGTTTACTCTTAAAGACAGTATTTGTCTACTCCGTGATATGAAACTCTGTCTATTACATATCAAATCGTACGAAATAGGCACGCTCGGCGTACACAACGCATTACGCCTTATCGCGCTTTCGTTACATATGCACCTTGTACACATTCCTCTTCAGAACCATGTTCGTTCTGAAAAAGTAAATTCCATCCTCGAGTCTGTACTTCGACAAACACAGTTTCTGAAAATAGAAAACTGGTTATCTGTAAGTCGGTGTAAAGGCAACATAATTTTGTGTGATACAGGTTCTTTAATTGATTTGTGAATACGTTGTCCATTGTAGTGGAAGCAACGACTTTTTACGCTCCTTCCCTTGCAGGCTTTTGGAAAATTACTATGACTCATAAGATTACTATGACTATAAACAGCAGCAACGCGCATGCGGCTAGAATTGTTTACTAGACGTTATCAAGTCAAAACTTGTGATAAAATGTGGTAATAATATTTTATGTCATCGAGTGAAACAAAATTATACTGAATTGTAGGTTCATCAGTAAAAGGAAAAGGCAAGAAGCATGATGTTTGCCAGATACTTGCGCATCCTAAATATGTTTTAGATGACATTCGTTATGACATTGGATTAGTATTGGTTAAGACCCCATTTATATTTGGACCGTACACACAAAAAATACCATTAGTGCGACACCATCATTGGCAACGTCAAAATTGTACATTTTCAGTGGCTGGCTTTGGTGCGGTAACGGTAAGTTTTTGATAATTACAATCCTACTAAAATTTTGAAACGCATTGGCATAATAATTATGTGGATGGTATAGGCGTCGGTAGTTGTAAAAAAAGGCTCCGTTTGCCCTTCTGGTAAGTTGTGAGGGAGAAAGAGAACTTTCCCCTCACAACATCCTTTATGCGCGCTAGTAGAATTCTCTCATAGATCTTTGCCTGACGAACTTGTAAGACATATGGGGTGATAGCTTGGGGGTTTGGTGCAGAGCTTACCTGACTTGTAGGTGCTGATCATAGGTGGTGAGTTTCCATGAGTCATAGAATGCGCAATATACCAGTAGGGCGTTGGAGATGCACAATAGGAGGTTTATAAGTGTGGCGATCTTATTAGAACCTTATTTGCTATACCGTCCGGAACTAGTACAATCTGGAGGTAGAGAAAGGCGGTGCTCTATGTCCCCATGGACCTCCAAGGGGTGGGGACCATTTGGGAGGTACTCGGAGTACACTGAAGCTCCAAGGTATCGGCCAATAGTTCGGCTTCCTAGTAACAACATATTGCAGGGGGACTGGGAAACCAGGCACCTTCCGGAAAGCCTGCTACTGGAAAAAAACAAATCCAACTACGCAAGAACATCGGCGTGGGGACATGATATGTACGTGAACTCATTGATGAGGGTAAATTGCACATCGTGGATAGTGAACTTCGGCGATGCCACACCGTTGTCACCGGCATATGTAAGACTCATTGGAAAAGAAGTAGCCGTCGAGACGGATAAATTCAGGAGACGATACAAGTAGCTACGGTTCTGTGGCCATTGCTATACCGAAACAATGGAATAAAGTGGTCCTAGGTTACAATTCTGTAAGTATGGAACAATAACAAAGAAACTCGGAGCGACACCCACCCCATTGAATATCATACAGGTGTATGCATCCACAAGCGCAACAAAAGATGAAGATGTAGGAAGCATCTACAACGACATTGAAACTGCAATAGCAACAATAGCAAACAGACAGCTGCTCATAGTACTTGGTGACTTTAATGTTAAATTGCTTAAATGTTTGCGGAATATTTTAGGCAAGTATGGTCTTGGCCAAAGAAATGTACAAGGCGAAAGATTGTTACAATTTGCAGCTGAATCTTATCATTATGAATACAGTATTCCAGCAGCACTTTAGACGTCTCTACACCTAGACATCCCCTGATGGCAAATACCGTAATGATATTGACTATACACTGACAAAATCTAGATGGCGAAGTTCGATAATAAACGCACACACACTGCCCAAAGCTGATTGTCTATCTGATCACCAAGTTCTTGTTTGCAGCCTCAAGCTTAAACTACGCAACTTCATATCTCGTAAAGTCAACGAAAAGCTCGAAATAATAAACCAAACGACTTTTATGAACAAACTTTCAGTCGATAGCAACACATGGAGGTCGAGGGCACTACATGATGACCCGGAATTACTCTGGCAGTCTTCAAAAGAGCGTATTAAAAGAACGGTATACTAGAACTGGAGGTAAACACCAGCATTGTGTGTCTGACACACAATGTTGGTGTATATACTTGGCACCTCGTGGAGTGCTGTCGTGAGATGAAAGACAAGGGTGTATCTGTTCAGGATTTCAATTCGACAAGTGCTCAAGCTCAATGTTCTTTTCGCAGAAATCATAACAACTATATGGAGAATCAGAAACGTCTGTATAGAGTTGGAAAGAAACTCAGACCGCCACGAAACCAAAGATTTATTTAAGAACATTCGTTTCATAACTCGTCAATTCAAACCACGAACCCGGGCAGTTAAGGATGCAAATGGAGTAAGTATAACAGAAATAAACGACATTGTTGGTGTGTGGAAAGAATACTGCGAGCAGCTTTTTACTGATAGCTGCATAATACCTCCGTGTAGCTTAGACACTCTCTTGGAAGCGAATAACTCTTTAGAACCATTTGTGCTGAACAGTGAAGTTTGAGCTGCACCTAAAAAGGAACAAAGCTGTGGGAGGTGACGATATCCCAATAGAGATTTTCTAGGCTATGGGTGAACACGGAGTCGAAATGTTGTATATAATCTGCAATAGTATCTGGCAGACAGGGAAATGGCCACAAGATTGGGCACACTCTGTATACATACCGCTACACAAAAAAGGATCAACAAAGAAATGCAACAACTACAAGCTGATATCCTTAATCTCACACGTCAGAAAAGTACTCCTTCATGTCACCAACGCCAGACTGCAAACCTTTCTGAATCCAGAAATAACTGCGGAACATCCCACTCTATATCAGCTTTGTCGACTTACAGAAAGCCTTCGATACTGTGAAATGGTATTCCATGGTTAGGCACTCTTTCCCATGGGAGTGCCCTATCATTTGGTTTACCTTATACGACACCTCTATGTAAACGGAGCTGCGACTGTTCAAATGGATAACATCGAATCGAAAGGTTTTCAGACTCATGCTGGTGTTCGACAGGGATACGTACTTTTTCCACTCCTGTTTAACATCTATACGGAGTGAGTGTATTATGAGAATTGTTTTGGAACAAGGGGACAACGGGGTTTCAGTGGGAGGTCGGAAAATATCCAACTTAAGATACGCCGATGACCCAACACTTCTAACCCGCTCGAAAGAAGATATGGAAAAACTGTTGACACGCCTAGAAACAGAAAGCCTCGCCTTCGAACTCGCAATACACAGAGATAAAACCAAGATGGTGATCGTCGACCGAGTTGAGCTAAGCCAGCCTGACATCCACACTATTGGCAACTGTGGGGTAGGCCAAAGTTACGTGTACCTCGGCTGAACGATCACAAACACAGGAGGTTGTAACGACGAGATTTGAAGTAGGAGTGTTATCACAAAATCTACCGTTGATAAGCAGAAAATAGTTTGGTGCAACCGCAACATCACTATAACCATTAATCTCATGAGAAGCTAGGTCATCCCTATATTTTTGTATGGCGCTGAAACGTGGACGGTTCACCAGAAAGACCAACAGAAAATTGATGCACTTGAAATGTGGTGCTGGCGACGGCATTCCGGACCAATATTTCGATCTTGGATCAGCTCAAAATTAAGGAGAGATTATCGGCCACTGTGCGAATAAGAATGCTCAAATACTTTGGACACATAGTTCGAAACCAACACTCCATGGAACGTCTTGTTGTGCAAGGAGAAGTTGAAGGCAAATGGCCAAGAGGTCGAGCACTACGCGTTGGACAGACTGGATAAAGGCTGCAACACAAACGTCCATGTTTTCGCTATGCCGAAGATCACATAGGTTTCAATAAATTGTCCATCCGATCCATTATAAAACCGCGACCACTCTGTCAAAAGCATACGACTGAAAATCTTGCAGGGAGGCGTTCTAACCGGGTAAGAGGGGATAGCTTGCCACTTGTCTGTTTTTAGAGCACGCGCGAAAGGCCATTTTAGGCCGCGTACGAGGGATAAGTATGGCTAAGTAACTGCTATATTTCTTTACGCTAAGCGTTTATTTGGGATTTCACCTCTGATTCGAGGTGTCGTAAGATCACACGGTCTTTCGTGGGGTACTTTAACCGGGCCTCGCACGTCTTTTTTGCAGATTAGCTTATATATGACGACCGGGAGATCCCACTGGATGTGTTTAACATATAAATGCATCCATACATATTTACATAGCAACAACAGCTGTAACAACACATTTCGCTAGTTACCTATTGGGGTACATACATATATGCATATTTATATATGGGTAGACAAAACACACAAAAACAAATACACAAATATTATGTATATTTATATTAATGACCTGTCAGAGTGAGCTTTAAGAGGGATATTTTTAAGTTTACTTAAAAGGTGAGAGAGTCAAGATATAGATGACCATAACGCTTAGTGCTTAGACTACTTGAGTGACTATTCCGAACAAATTGATGTCTTAAGTTTACGCGAATGTTAGACATTACATTAAAACTATTTTTACGGATTTTATCGCGGTTTATTAAATTATTTATGTAGCCCGACGTTTCCGAAGCTTTACAGCAACCATGGTCACAGGTGGACTGAGATGACAAATGTCCTGATGTACCAAGTTTTTAAAAGCACCCGAAGAATTATAATTTTAGTTGTTCCGGTCAACTCAAACAGTACTTATTATATTTTGCTGTCTTGAGGTGTTATGTTTACTTTTTGATTTGATTATGTTCACCACTGGATCCCAAGCAGAGGGAAGAACCCAGCCATCTTCTCTATTGAAATTTGAATGTCTTTTTAATTTCAATAGTCTCACGGATCATCCTTGGAAGGAATCGGTGTTCCCTGGTGAGGATTTGTGGTTTATCAAATCCAATGTAAAGCTTCTGAAACTTCGGGCTACATAAATAATTTAATAAACCGCGATAAAATCCGTAAAAATAGTTTTTTGTAATATTCCGAACAAAGTTAAGTCTGGCAAATTGGCGCCCACTAAACAATCTGATAGCATGCGCTAGGCAACGACAGCGATGCGCAGCGATAAGTCGTCTCCTAAACATCGATAGAACAGCTTGCATATTTATTATATCTTCGAAGCAGTTTTTAAAGTCGAAATACGAAAATTCCCAATCAATACTTGTCTGAGATCACATCACCGGAACCCGGCTTTTTTTTCCCGTAGATAGACGTGGGGAGACCCCCACCATGGTGGACTGCAGCCGATTTCGGCTGGCACAATCTCTACCTCACATGATGCTGCAAAGTGACAGCCATGTCAACCAAGAAACTTGCAAGCGATGCATTGTCTATTGCCGCGTGCAGGGGCCACTCATCAAGCTTTTTCTTGACAGAATATAGGGGATGATACATTTATTTACGTATTAATGATTCCAAAAATGTATACATTAGAAAGTAACAAACATAAGATAAGAAAGACTACAGCAAGCAGAAAAGAAAAAAAAATGGAAACTAGCCCTGCCGCGTCTACACGCTTTAAAATCTTGACAAATATATTCTTTTCAGTTAGTTTTGTGACTTATTAATTTTTTTAATCACAATGGATATACAAAATCCGCTGTGTCAAACTCCTACATATAAAAAAATCTTACTTATTACTACTTATATTAATCGCCTGGTAACTTGATATTTGCTAACAATGTATTATTTTAAATGATTCCCATCATAAAATTGACAGAGTCAAACTAATAAATGCGTTTTTTTCGACTTCACCAATAAAGGAACCAAGACATGTGACGCTGTGTGTTAGTGTAGGACAACCTATTTTTATATATTTTTATTGTTATTGGCTAGTCCTCACCTACAACTGTTTACGTTTAACAAATTATTTTCACTGTGTAGATAGGTACTTCTTGTTTGCCGAAAGTGTACTTTTAGAGTAAGGCGTTTGCAATTTTTTTTATATATTGGTCAAAACTTACCATGACGAATTATTAGCATCAATTTTGTCTGTATTTATTACTTAATTTATTTCAGAGTGAAGGAAAAGTCTTAGCAAACAAACTTCAAGCTTCTCGGTTACGCTATGTTGACTTTAATGTGTGTAAGGGAATGGTGGCCTCTGCCTATTCTTCTGTAATCCTTCATAGAGGCACATTTTGTTCTATAGGTACTAAATGGACCAGTGATTGCCAAGGAGATTCTGGGTCAGGAATAGTTTGGAAGAAGTAAGTACTCAGTAGTCAGTACTTTTCATAGATAACAAATGGCAATAACCACGCCAGGTGTAGTATCCAAATTTCTAATCTACACTAAGGTTATAATGCTATACAATTAATATCTTATGTTTAATTAGTTGCTGATAACTACTAGTCTGAAAAAAAAAAATTATGAGGTGAAACCACGAGGAGTTGATAGTGTGTGATAGGAATATTTGCTCAATCACAATAGAGAAAAATGTTAAAAATATGTATAAGCATCTTGTCCAACAATACTGAATATAGAATTTTGTTATATATCATATGTCAAAATTCTGCGGGGTAAAAAATAATTTAAAACTATCCGTTGAATAGATTACAAGCTGTGGGCTACAATTGAACAGTCCCTCTGACTAACCATATAGTAGTATTTTTTACTTTTCCGTCTCCAAAGACTAGTTTTATTATTATTATTATAATTATATGTATTGTTTTGCTGCCAGCTGCCAAAATAAATAATTATAGTAATTAATATAAATATTTTTTAGATACTTAGTAGGCGCAGTATCTGCAGGCCTTGCAGCATTCTGTGGTGCAGACGGGCTGCCATCTCTGTACACAAATGTTTATTATTTTTCAAAATGGGTTAAATATGCAGCCAGAAAATTAGAACATTCAGGAAGTTGCCAGTAATAAAAATGTAAAAACTCTTATTGCATGATTTATAAAAATACACCTACATACGGATTTTATTTTGCGAGTGTGTATGAATATGTTCCATTAAACTTGCATTGACAATTTTCCTCTCTAACTATACCAAATACTACATAGACGTAAACAAGAAGCGTTTCATGTTTGAAAAACAAATTAATAATAAATTTAATAAACTTACATAGATTTTACAATGAATTGAACAAATAAAATCTACAGGCTAATCATCATCAATCAAAGAAAAATATAATTTTACGACGCCAGAGAGAGAGAAGCGAATGCCAGGAAACACATTACGTGTGTTCCCCTTTTATATATGCAGAAAAACGGGGTTCTCATGTACAGCTTAAGAGGATACGAGTTCTTGTCACAGCTCATTTTAGATTTATTCCTACCTTACTTGCAGCGCAGTCAACGTGACCTTAGAAAACTGGGCTCGCCACTCGCCGGAGCAGGCGATTTGGCACCGTCCTGACACTAAGTAGTTGCACTGTCTTGGCAAGTCGGGAATCGGCGTTATCTTCACCAAAACCTAAACTCACCAGACACATATGTGTAATAAATCATAATAAAAGGGATGGTAAAACCTGTCATACTTAATGGCAAAGAAGTCATTGCAGATCGCCTTTAAATTCACTATATTAATTACCTTTTTTGAAACATTCACTACATAAATCTTGTATTTGATTATTTTACTTAAATCTAAACTGTATAACCATTTACTAAAAACCGGATATGCCCAAAACGTGACTAGAATGAATAGTCTTATCTTTAAAAGATCTATGTATCACTAATAACGGTAACTTTTTCTTTCTCCAGTAGTCATTACTGCATAAACTAGATAACTTATTTAACATTATAATCGTTATATTATTCTCTAAAGCACTTGATTTCAACCAGAATTTACCAGCCAAGTAACGTCTACGAAATCGCAGTGGTTGCGAGCATAATTCACTTTCCATGCTATGTATTGAAATAGAAATAGAAAAAAAAAAGATTTATTCGGAACGAAGACAACATTATACAGATAAATCGACAGAAAGAGAAAGTTAAAACTATTATATAACAATAAACAAAAACAGAAATTCTGGACAAAATATCATAGACAAAAAAACACATGCCCTAAAATGTAGCTTTGCCACGAAAGGGGATGCCACTCGGCAGAAGTTGGAAATACAATGTAGTATTTACGGCTCAGAACAGTAAGAGATAGCAAATGCAAATAGCCTCATTTGATACATTACTTACATAGATATACATATACACATGCATATACAAGTATGAATGTTAATATACGCAATATAGAGTGATCTGACGAAGGTAGCATAGTTCTGTCAAAGGCTACCAAACCCTCATTATATATGTTATGCAACAACCTAAATAAATGCAGAACTACCACTAACTAGCAAATTGGCGTAATGGCGTACTCTTAGTGAACC
>JAFELO010010671.1:11080-29328 GCA_017140195.1 Eumaeus atala | reverse complement strand
GAAACTCACTTTACCGTGTACTGTTGTATTGTTTATAGTAGTATATTACATGTCCTTGGATGAACTTAAAGTCTTTAAGCGGTTCAATCATAAATGTAAATGTCAAAGCAAATAATAGGCCAAAAGTGTGCCAATTTATCCCCTATTAATTCACCCATAGTGGATTATTTTTTGTGCAGGCAATTTTAATTAGAAAACATCGACCTCTCTAAGAAAACCTCAAAAACAACGTCAAAGAAAAGTATCATGCGAAAGATTTTAATTTATAATTAAAATTGAGATATTAGTGAATATTTAAACTGTACCTTCAGTAACTTCACGCCTGTTATCCCCGAAGATGTTGGCAGAGGTGTGCCAGTTCATCCACAACTCGTAAGTTACTTACAACACCCACTAGGCCCATGATTTCATAGGTGGCAAGGCTATGGCCACTTCGGGCACATTCCACAGTCCCGGACAATGTAATGTGTGCTCAGAATAATCTTGAGAAGATATAAGAATATGTTGCCCGACCTGGGAATCGAACCCAGGACCCCCCACGCGGCAAGCGGTCTTAGCAGAAAACACCCGCACCGGTACCGGTGCCACAAAGGTGATCATAGAGTACTTAAAACGCTTAGTGCTATCCTTTTTATTTTTTTTCGGAGGGATATAATTTGACGGCGCTAGTCAGCCTCAACAGTTCGACTGACTACGAATACTTTTTTTTCTTCAGGTCTAGGAAGACGATAGGGGGACAGACCCCCTCTTTTCCCGCAGATGAGAAGGGATGTACCGGGTTTATTATGGGCGTACCCTATAGTAATTATTTTTGGGACCAAAAAAGGGGAAGCGGTCCCCGTCCCCACTCTAGTGGGACGGTGCGCGCACGATGCCGTTTGAGTTGTGGTGTCGAGGATAAGGATAATTGAGCTCGTTTAATGTTTGGCTTATCTGAGGAGGCCGGCCTCCTCGCCCCCCCCCCTCCGATTTGCACTAGAAATCGGCAAAAGCCGTATTCTTAATTTATTTATTACTAGAGCTCTCTAGAGTCGCGTTATTTTATTTCTATCAATCTAAGCTCTCAACTTAAGGATTCGAACCCGGGCTCGTTTCCGTAAGGCTTTAGTACGGTTATACTTACAGCTACGGTCTTATTTTAAGTAGACATTCTCAAAAAATACGCTTTCTTTCTTTATAACAGGAATAGCGGCGGGGGGGGGGGATGGGAAATTCCGGCCATTTGATGACAACCGATTCATAAAATAGTGTGTTAGTGTAGTGCTTCATAAATTAGTTTTCTTTTTGTTTAGAGCTCGTCGGAAAAAAGGTTTCTGTTGTGTTACAATTGCATGTGTAATACTATTTATTACATACGAACTATGTGACATGATATGACATCGGGTAGGTAACTGTTATGATAAATATATGTAACATTGTTGTTGTTATTATCGGCTATTTGACACACAAATATAAAATATATATTATTTGGGTACCTGCAATCTATATAGGTATTGATTTTTTATGGTATAGGGGGACAAACAAGAAATCAGAGCCCACCTACGACTACCGACGCCCATGAACATTTAGTGCGGTTTGTGAGTAGCCAGTGGCAGTGAAACGCTGCACCGTAGATGTCACTTTACGGCGGTATCAAGTGAGCGAGAGGTACCCGGTCATGCCGGCCCAATCACCTCTTAGAAATGTTTTAATTATTGTATTTTAGGTATTATTATGGTGACACGTAGTTTCAATCAAATTCTATACAAATATAATAATTTATTCGATAAGTTGAGATTTTTAGAGCGTTGCAATCACAGTCACCCCACAGACTCACAAACGGACGGACACAATAACCTTTTTAAAGTTGCACATAGAGTTAGAACTTTAGACGTTTTCACGCAAACATAATTTATTATAATATACATAAAGGCGTGACGCAACCTTACCGTCATCAGGCTCCGGGCCTCCCGACTCCCATGGTAGAATTGTTCTTTATCGACATGCCTACCTAATCATAGACATGTTATGATATTGTCTGTCGAATAGAATGGTTAACTGTGAACCGGGTGAGCATATATGCTGAATAGTTCTATCGCTAACTTTGTTACAACGTAACACAATTGTCATAACAAATTTGTTTTAGTACCTAAATGCATGTGTGTGAATGTAGATGCATGTATATGTGTTTGCTTATAGTATAATGTGTTTTATATTGATTTTGTAATGCGACGAAATATTTGAACGTGTCAGTTGTCATTGCCTTCCGTCTCTAACCTGGGAAGTCACTGAAAATCGGTGGCGGTGAATCTAAATTCTCCGTAGTATGCCGAGTTTCATCCCATTCTATAATCCTCACACCGCATTGCTGCACAGACAACAATTAATTATATTTAAGTGCCTACTGTATTTGATTTTTCTTTTTAATTTTGTATACTATGTTCACTTTGTCTGTGGTGTTATGAAGCAGTGAATAAATATATTTCTATTATATTCTATTCCATTCGTACGTACATGGTACCACAATGTTTCATTTTATGGCGCAAACTCTTGAATAACTGGTTATTTAGCGTGATAATGGTAGAGCCGTGTGTTCTACCAACTTTGTTTAAGGACTTTATTGGACAAAATTTACATTTCCTATAAATAGTAAATTACTGAGTTATGTTTGAATCTGACTGATTTGTTAGTTATTATAAAGCTGCGCTATTTATGAATAATTTAACAATAAGTATAGGACGGGGAGAATTTGGATATTCTTATAATTCTATAGATATGGCTTATTTGTTGTGCTTCTAAATCTTATTGCAAAATGTACGATTCACCCTCTCCCAGATTAAAATTCTCTCACATTTTTACTAGGAATTCTCATTGATTACTCTCTCTCGCCTCGTAAGAAATAAAATATATTTAGAAAAAAAAAACAAATTTGAGCATGCTTATTAATCTAAAACTAGATTGCAAAACAAAAAGCCGATTGCTTAGAAAATATTAATTGCTTACACACTGCCTCTCACATTATCAAGATGAATCGAAAGGTACATATTAAGTTCTGGAAGACGCTGAGATGGCGTGGCATATTAGGCCATCTCTACGTCCGTCCCCGAATGGTTCCCCCTCTGAGAGGTAGGGGGAACTTTCCCGCGCTGGATGGGGGGCTTACAGGACATGCCCCCCATTACGTGGCCGGCGTCCGCGCACACCGTGCAATGAACGGAGGCCGAACATCCTCCGGCCTTATGGCCGGGCTACTGGGGCACGTACTGGACACGTGCCCCATCCCCAGGCAACGGTAACAGTGCCTGGGGCGCGCCATCATAAGGTGGACGCCAACCCGGCTCCAATACAACACTAATCTCCCGGCCTACAGCAGCCTTTTAGCTTCGGTTACAGTTGACCATCGATGCCCTCAAGTGCCTGGTCGCGGTGTCGCTGGACATCGCGAACGCCTTCAACAGTCTCCCACACAGCGTGATACGGGAGGCACTGATCTTCTTTCAGGTGCCTCCCTATCTCATGAGGCTGTTAGAGGCGTATCTCACCGGTCACAGGGTGGCCCATGAGAACCGTTCGGGTTCCGTGGAGTGGCTGCGAGTCGGGCGAGGCGTCCCGCAGGGTTCTGTACTTGGACCAATCCTGTGGGACGTCGGCTACGACTGGGTCCTGCGAGGCCGTCTCCTCCCCGGGTTGGGTGTCATGTGCTAAGCGGATGACGCCCTCGTGTATGCCCGGGGAAAAACATACAAGGAGGCGGCGCGGCTGGCCGAGGTCGGCGTTGACCTCTTGATCAGCCGCATAGAGAGGTGAGGGCTTCGGGTCAGACTAGACAAGACCGAAGCCCTTCTCTTCCGCGGGACCGGCCGCAAGGGAACCCCACCGGGGGCCGCTCTGCAGATCGGAGAGGAGAGGGTCAGGTCGAGCCCCCACATCGAGTACCTGGGGCTCATCCTTGACGGAGGGTGGACCTTCGGCCCACACTTCGCTATGGTGATCCCGAAGGTCGTGAAGGCGACGAATGCGCAGGGCAGACTCCTCCCGAACCTCGGAGGACCCAGCGCCGCTTGCAGGCAGCTGTACTCCGGTGTCTGTCGGAGTATGGCGACGTACGGTGCCCCGGTTTGGCGGACCATCTCACTGCGACGAATAAGGCCCATCTACGCTCTGCGCAGAGAGTCGTCGCATTGAGGTCGATCCGGGGGTACCGTATGGTATCGTGGGCTACAGCGACATCCCCAGCCGGCGATCCCCCGTGGGAGCTCGTGGCGGAGGTTCTTGCCGAGAGCTGCTTCTATGTTTCGGATAGGAGGGCTCTCGGCCTGAGCCCCACGCATGACGAGATCCTACGGATTCGCAGGTTAGGGCATGTGGCGTTAATGCAGAGGTGGGGGGAGGACCTGGCGCAGCAGCCGTACGATAGAGAGATAACGGCTGCCTTGCGCCCGGTCCTCGAGCGGTGGATGCGCCGTAGGCGCAAACCTCTCACCTTCCGTCTGACGTAGATGCTCACCGGGCATGGTTGCTTCGGTGAGTATCTGTGTAAGACGGCCCGCAGGGAGCCGACGATTCGGTGTCACGATTGTGACGCGGCGGTGGACTCGGCCCAGCACACTCTCGAGGTGTGCCCGAGATGGGCGGCGCTGCGTCACGATCTGACATCAGTTGTCGGAGGGGACTTGTTAAAGTCGAGCATCATCGTCGCGATGCTCGGCAGCGACGAGTTCAACCAGGCGATGGCTTCTTTCTGTGAGACCGTCATGTCCCAGAAGGAAGCCGATGAGCGGGTGAGAGTGGAGGCCGCCGACGCGGCCTCCCCCCGCCGACGACGAATGGGGGTACGAAGGAGGCGCTATCTGTAGCGCCTTTAGTAGGGCCCCTGTGTTCCGTGTCGGGCCGGGATGGGAACCCGGTCCACTTCCAAAGACACGGCGTCGTGGGGACTGTCCAAGCGTAGCCGGACAGTCCCCAAGGAGGTGAAGTCTGGCCTTTTCACCGAGGCCAGCCTGTCGCTGGAGATCCGGGATCCTCCACTAATAGCGGCTGAAGGGTAGGGCCCTAGGGTTTTAAATGGTATTGCTACCCAATGGCCGAGTCCAACATAGGTCTGGGGGTCTACCCGGGCTCCCAGGTATCATGCGTAAACGCGTTCCCCTTCGTCACCAAAAAAAAAAAAGGTACGACGGGGTAAGTGTATGTCACGTGAGACCGTCGCAACCTATAAGCAATGTTATCGTTTTGTACTTCTGCTGCTTGTGACTTTTCGTGTCAATTCGTTTGCATGGTATTTGGACGGCCTAAGATCTTCTTAAGAGGGAATACATAAGGCCACCCTAATGTATTGCCACCCTTACGACATACATTCAATGTCGACATGATAAGGTAGCGAGGAACCTCGAAAACATATGCGTATGGCTTTACACACTTTTGCCAACTTCTGACACATCATGTTTATAGTGCCTTTTATTAAGACGTTTAACTGATATAATTACAGTACTCGGGCATGATAAACTTTTGAGAATACGTCATCCGTTATATCCAAATCAATGTCACGAATGGCTCCGTAGGATAATGCTACTTCCGTACTTTTCTGGTATCGCCATCCTTTATCATTAAAAGCCTCGCATTCGATAAGACGGTCGGCCTCTTAATTGTTGAATATATTTTGCCTTTAATTGTTGAATATATTTCACTCGTGTAACACATTTGATGTTATTATCCTTAAACAACCTCGCCAGGACAAAATGTTTAGAATACCCAAAAGTATATAATAGTGTCACCTGTACTACTGCTTCAACTCCTTGACTCGTTCTATTGGCGCTTTTACAGCCTCGAGACATAGTTTGCCTACTTCCTCCGTCTTCCGATGAGTTCTCTCATGCATGCATTTTTTCCTGCGTCATATTCAAAATGACATTACATATTGAGATATTGTGATATTTTATTTTGAAGTGCTAACTAAGTGATAACCAACAGAGAGTCCAAGTGTCCAAGTCACCACTCACGTTCTGCATTCGCGTTGGTTTTATAATATCATCTTTTTGTTTCTAGCACAGGGTGGCAAACGAGCAAATGAAGCCTTTTATATTTTATATTTTTATATAGTGGAACTAACTCCCTCGGCCCTATTCGTGCCATGCTGGCACTACCTTTTACTAATCCCATAGGATAACACGCTGCGAACTGCATTCTATTTTTCATACGAGAACTTCAATACAAATGCGTGGTTTATAGGTCTTTTATAGTATAAGATCACGCGGTCTTTTGGTGATTACCGAGGGCCATTGGTAATATAAATTTTGTGTAACTTTCAAAATGAAATGCTTTTAAGATTTTCTATACATATTACCTATAAATATATCACTTTTCCCAGACTTCTTTGTAAAATTGACAAATTGACTGTCGAAAGAATGACCTAACTTTGTAAGCCCTAAACTAACCCTGTTATACTCTCTGGTCTGACAATACAGGGTCGTCTTCGGTTTGGGGACTAGTTGTTTTGATGAAAACCTCACAGCCAAATTTCAGTATTAAAGCCCGCAACAGCTGCTCCTTTCATTTCTATTTCTCACATTTCTGACTGTTGCAAATTATCAAACACATGTACATGTCCCCAAAAAATACTTGAAAGTTGTGGTATTCATGACGCTACATTTTGTTTTCATTGTTGTAGTAAAATATCACTTAATGAGTAAGAACTATTTTTATACAATTCCCACTATTTATTAAACATATTTTTTATATTTGCGACCTTCAACTTCTCATCATTATCATGAGAAATCGAAACCAATGTTATCGTTATTCATTAAGTGATATTATCAATTTACATCACACTATCAAATAACTGTTGTAAGATACGTTTTAAATGTGAGAACTTTTATGTTTAATAATTATGAGATGTGCAAAATAAATATTATTGGAATATATGTAATGTCTGTTTTATTGTGTCTTCGAATTTAAATCTCCTCTGTGGTGTAACGGTGCGGGACAGCATTGGCCTCAGTACCTTGGCTAATTGTGGGTGTGCTAGTATATCTACTGGGCTTACGACTTGTAGATGTACTAGCAAACCTCTGCCTACCTCTTCGGGAATAACTGGTGTGAAGATACTTTTTCTTTTTTCTATTTAAGACATTAAATAGAAAAAGGGAAAAGTGTTGTATGCAGGCAACAGCGCAATTTCGAAACTGCAAGAAGGCGGTGATCTGATTACAAATCAAAACTATCAACTTCCATAGCATTGTATAGCTCTCATTTAATTGCATCAGCTCCCGGAGCCACCGTCCATCGAACCATTAGACCACGAATTACAGCGGTGATCTCTGATCCGGCTAGTACCAAGTGTTCTTGTCGTGATTTATGCATCCCATACTATTGTTGTTTACGTTCTGTTTCAGAACGAACAAAACGACGAATATACCACTTCAAAATCAAAAACGTTTGCAACTATTTTAATTACTTCGTGAACAAATATATACAACAAACAAGAAGACAATCTGTAAATAAATCAATGTAAAAGCACTTCAGATGATGGATTCCACAATCGGCTCCGTCTCGGCGTTTTGATATTTTTGCGAGTTGGAAAGTTTTCATTTGCACCGAATGCGTGTATCACAAGAGTTGCCATACTTACCAGCCCTGTTATATTTTTTATTTTATATGATTTAGAAAATAATATTACACCTCGAATGGGGTTCGCGTTTAACTGTGCTTTAGGAATTGTTGTTCAATCTCATTTAAGGTTATCGATATTTTGGGTTGAATATATCTAAATCCCAGTAATGAATATCAAGTGAATTTTATTCTGTCAAATAATAAAAAGTTATTATTGGCCAAAAATGTTTCTTAACATGAATTTTAATCCTTTATAAAGGTAAGAATGTATGCTTATTTTTTATAATTTGTCGTATTATTCAATGTGAAGTGGACACTGAAAGGAGACAGAAACTACAACACCTACAATCCGATTGGCAGGTTCCTTTTAGGGTGAAGACGTCCGTAGGTGCGTTCTTGAGGGTGGAGTACGTGGGTGAAATCTTGAGGGGATGCTAGTAATACTATACAAATACAAAATCTAGTATCTACGATACAATACAATTTACAAACGCTTTGTACAAATGCGAAAATTTATTATTTATAATTCATAATTTAATAAGTTAAATTATATATTACTATGCAGACTGAATTATACAAATATATACTGTACTTTATTGCTATTTCTGCAAATAAGCTAAATTATCAAATCCTTTAGAGATTTCATTTCATATAAATTAATTAAAAACAATATGGTGGAAATCATTTTTTATATGCGTTAAAAATAAAAGACGTATTATTAAAAGAATAAATCTGTGACGTCACTTTCTATTTGCTGAAGCTGATATATAGGGGACAAGGGTCTTGTCACGAAACACGATCTAATAATAAATAGCATAAAAAGCCGAGTTCGGGAAGTAGTTTCGTTATCTTTCAAATTTTGTAGTGTAAAAACCTACTGTCATACAACCGGTATTACAATTTTAGTTTCTTTTTCAGACTGCCAGACATGCAGTCTCATTTCACAAAAAGTTCGTTTCACAAAAAATCGTTGGCGTGTGGAGCTTAGACACAGGGTCGATTCGTGCCGCCTACGGTGATGTGCTCTGGTAAACATCAGCTTCTGCTGCAATTTGGTGGGGACCAATCGTCTTATAAGAGTGATACAAGTCCCTTTCCTCCAGTTGGCTTTTAAACTTTATCCACCGTGAGATTGATATATCGGTAAAAGTGTAAAAGTTCCACTAGCACAATATACGTTTTATATTGTACTAGCAGTCTGTCCCAGCTGCACACCTTTCACAGAAGATGGCGAAAATTTCGGCATATTAAGCATTACCAGTTACCAATAACAACAAATATATTTTACGACAGAACAACGTCCGTCGTGACACTAAATATTTCTACAGTTATTAAATATTTACATTGTTATCTTTTTCACACCTTTGAGCTTTGGTTACATTATCAATATTTCATACTGATCTCTTCACGTTTTAGAAAAGCTATACTCAGTCTGGCCATAAACACTGTTGTAATTAAAAATTAAAAGTAATACAATTTAATTTGGAATCTGTCATTTTTATACGATTGTACAAAACGACAGTTCATTGTGTTTTCTCATTAAAATATAGTGGAGTGATAAAGGGAACAGAATCGCTGTGATTACATTACACAAATTATGTATGGAGTCAAATACAACTTTTAAAACTCTCCATATACTTGGTATTAGTAAAATGAGACTTCCTCCGTTTGTGACAGAGAAAAATCTGATCGTCCGCGTAGTGATCGTACAAAAAAGGCGGTTAAAGAAGGGAAAAAAATCGAAGAAATCCTGTCCGAAAGCAAAACATTTTGTCTCGGGAAACAAAGATAGTACCTACAACCATTTTGCGTATCTTAAGATATGACTTAGGACTATAAGTGACGAAGCAGTGAGAATCATAGCCGAAGACTGGCCATCGTCAAGTTCCGAACTTAATGGGCTGGATTATGATTTATAATCGGTTTCAGGGAGCACAGCTTGCTCTAAACGCAAAGATAATTTTTAGTCCCTAAAACAATCCATTGAATTGGCTGTGAAGAGTTCCCCCATGGAGTGAGTGCATGCTTCTTTTGGTAACTGGCATCAATGTTCATAGGACTGTATAGCAGCTAATAGAGACCACTTCGAAGAAGCTTTTCTTAACTTAAAATTGTTTTATATTTGTGTGTTAAACTAACACACTGTAAAAGTAATAAATATTACTTGCAATTCTAAAAATATTTTTTTCTTTGTTACAATATTTATGGCAAGACTATAGATAGCTATATTTATAAGACATGTTGTAGGACAAATCGGTACAGCATTTTTCGAGTCCATTCAATGACAAACAGACAAGCGAATAAACAAACAAACACTGTTCCTGCAATATATATTTCGATGGTAAAAGTTTTAAATATTGTATCGTCTTTTTGAGGTGCCATCTCCTACCGGAGGCTATCATTAAGGCTATCTTAATCATTGACTCGGCTGCTCGAAATAGAGATCTGGTTTTCAGGTTGAACCACGTCCTAAGATTCTTCAGCCATTAGGTTCTTCTTCTGCCAGGTGGTCTTCTGCCTTGGATTCTCCCTTGCATTATAATTTGAAGGAGCTGGTACTTGGTTGCGCATTATATGACCAAAATACTGTAGCTTTCGGCGTTCTACAGTATTTAAAACCTCAGATTTTGTATTGATGCAACACCTATTCGTTCGTGACTCCATCAGTCCACGATATCCTCATTCAAACGCGAGTTCATGGTTCGACACCATACAAAAGTACTGAAGACACGTAGTATCGTACCCGCACCCTTGTAGGGCCTTTCAGGAATCGGTTGTAGAGAAGGTGACCAAGTTGTTTACCCCCTGTTTACATACCTCGCTTGATTTCAATGTCATCTGATGATACTAGGTCGATCCGCACTCGCGCTTTCTGTAGCCAATAGAGGTTCTTAATTATCGATATACCAGTTTGATGGAGACCTAAGTCACATAGAATTTGTATTAGCTTTTCGTGCTGAACTTTATCAAAAACCTTTTCATAATCGATGAAAAAAAGTATACTGAATGATTCATATCCCAGCGAAGTTGCAATAGCACCTGGTGTACAAAAAGTGCGTCACGCGCTCCAAAACCTTTTCGGAATCCAAAATGAGTGTTTGAAATATTTTCTTCTACTTTTCGATGCATTCGATTGTGGATTGTCTGGGGATCTTATCTGGACCAACAGCTTTTCCGATTTTTGCAGTTTCGATTGCACTGAGAACTTCTGCCTTTGTTATATCGGGTCCCTTTTTGTCGTTGATAACAATTTACGCATCGGCAAAGGTTCATGTATCGCTGAATAGATTCTTTACATACCTTTTCCAAGTTCGTAATTTCTTCTCTTTTGTCATCGCGACTTTTCCGTCGTCGTCCAATAAGGTGAATGCAACATAGGATCTTTTGTTGCCTCCTATTTCTTTGATTTCCTTAAATATATTGAAATAGTCATGTTTCACTTCTAAATCCTCGATTTCCTGATATTGAGTAATAAACCATTTATCTTTAGCTTCTTAGCATCTCTGATCTGTTTATGGATAGCTTTATACTACTTCTCGTCAACACTCTTCCATCTACGTCTTTCTTCCATTAATTTAATTATATCATCTGTTATCCAATCTTTCTTTTTAATAACTGGAGTTTGTGTTAGTACTTCCATAGAAGTAATGACTTGAAACTGTCCCAAGTTCTTATTGGTTTCATTGTTAACATCATCTCTCGCTGTTGTAGCTCATTCACCTTGTAATTGATTTTGGCATGTAGCTTCAGTCTTACATCTTTCTGTCGTAATTTTGTCACATCGATTTTGGGTTTTTTGTTGGTATCAACGAGTCTTTATATTTTTGTTGATATTTTTGCCACAACTGGGCATGTTTTTGTAGACTTAGAACAATTTTTAAAATGGTGATTAACTAGTGTGTAATCAGTTTGATTCCTGACGATGTGCTCAGGAGTATGAGTTGGAGATGTCCAAGTGTAGAGACGACGTGGTGGTAGCTTGAAAAAAGTGTTTGAAACTACAAGTTTATGCTCTTGACAAAATTGTACCAGCCGATCACCCCGCTCATTACGCTCGCCCAAACCAAAGCCTCAGACAACACCTTTCACAACTCCTTCGCCAATCTTAGCATTAAAATCGGCCATCACAATCTTACATTCGTGGGCCTTGAGTTTCCGCAGAACCTGTTTTTTGCCCGTAAAAAGGGACAAAATGTCAAGCGCCTTCTTTGCGTTGGGAGCATAAACTTGTACAATGTTTATGTTAACTGGCTTAGCACTGATGTGCAAAAACAGAACAGGATCAGAAACTGGATGGAAATTTATAACAGATGTTTTAAGATGTATTTTTGATCATAACGGCAACCCCATTGCAATGCTTTGTGTCGTTGTTTCCGCTATAGTAAGTAAGGGAGTCTTCAGAAACTTCCATTCCAGTACCCTTTAATCGAGACTCGCTAATCCATAGGACGTCAATGTCCAACCTCTTCATCTCTTCTATAATATTCTTCTGTTTAGCGTATGTGTACATACTCCTTACATTCCACGTAGCAATCTTTATGGCACACCCGAGGATTCTTCGCACCCTCTGACTATTAAAAGCCTGCCGGGGACTGTGACATAATATTTTCTCAGGACAATCATTATGGCAAATACAGCACATACAATGGCCCACAGTCCCCGGCATTGTATTGGTGTATTGGTTTTCGCTTTCCCTTCCACATCGCTGTTTGCCACTGTACCTCCACTCGATGACCTACTGTGCCTGCAGCTGCTCAGATACTGGTAGTGCCTATTTACTGGCGGCACTTACTCGCCAGGTCACAGAACTATCATTTGGTCATTAGTAGTTTTTTCTATAGGGGGTACCTCGCGAGAAATACCCACTACTGCTTCAAATCTGCTGCTGCAAATAGTCGGGGACTGTCGAAAAAGCTAGCGATAATATCTTACCGCCGATTCATTATCCGTCACCCATGGACCCCGGTAGTAGCTCGCAGCTCAGCCCTACCTATAAATGTTATATAAAATTTCTTAAATGGAAAAAAAAAATATATTTCGTTTGTCTATTACCTGTAACACAAGCTCTTACGATACTTATTGCAGGGCTAGGCTAACGTGAAATGGTAGGTTCACAGATATCATATTATTTATTAACCACCAGGTTCCAGGTAAATCACGTATGGAAGCTGTTTTCGATTAACGCGTGAAAGAGCAGTTCGCTGCCATTGACAAATGACAAAAGAATGCGATCACAGTATTGATGGGGCACACCATAAAACCGACGTGTTACAGATTAGCGAGAGTGTATATGACATGCTTTCACTCCAGTGACCCTTGCGTGATTGCGCCTATCTATATGTTTTAGTAAAAAGTTCATTTACAATTTTTCATTCAGATCGTGGAAATGAAAGATTCGGGTCCCCTAAAAGATCTCTCTCTCTCCCTGTCTCTCCCTTTGTGTGTGTTCAACAATGCTGGAGGATCATGGAAGAACTTGCCATAGGATGATATTTCTACTTTGATTCTGCGACGTGTACGGTTTGAGAGACCATTTTTTTAAATTACTGATGTATAGTCACCCGCACTATTATCATCCATAGATGATGTCCTGCTTCCCTCTTTCCCGCGAAATTAGTCATATTACTTGAGAATAAACAGTAGACAACGTGAGTTTAGCGGCGGTATCACGTTAGCCCGCTGCGGCCAAGCTCCTGCTGCAATATAGCGTGGCACTACCTCTCACTAGTTTATTAAACTCCATAGTGTACCCAATTCGGTGTCAGCTAAGAGTGATTTTTTATAATATAGGGGAAAAAATGTGTGATCAGAGCCTTTCCAGTACCAACGCCCATTAACATACTTACCATACAGATCTGTTGCCCTCCCTTCCACCTCACCTACAATGAATTACCGGGTACTCATAAACCACACAAAACAACGCTCAAAGATATCACTTACGCCGTTATGTGTCATGTGAGCAAGAGGTCACCGGTCGTACCGGCACAATTCCGCTGCTAAACTTCAACCCAGTATGGCCCAACGTCTTTCTAATTATATAGTCGAAATAAGTGAATATAAATAGGTAATAAAACTATATGTTATTTATTAACACAATAGGTGATAAAACTATATGTTGTTTATTAACAGAACCACCGTATATTATATTGCAATGCTTGAATAGCCCTCATTATGGGTTCCTATTCACGATTTCGGAGCCAGTGTGATTACATATTTCTTGTGACAATTTCACATAAGTAACAGTATATTCTGGAATCTAAAATACTGCTCATTTGATATAGATAGTCTATATCAAATGAGCAGTATTTTAGATTCCATTTATTATATTATTATTGAAAATAGTATCAACTATCTTCATCTGCACCAGCGTCCACTGCTGAATATGGATATCTTTTATTGGAAACCAATTTAGTAACATACAACTTGAACTAGTTTTACTACAGGATTAACACTAACAAATAACTGCCTGTAATAATACAAGTTTTAATACTAAAAATATTTTATTAGCTCTTAGGAATTTCTTACAATCTTAAAACTCTATGCTCTCACTCATTCTACAACATTTGTTTTTACCAAGAGCACCTATAATTTTGTTTCACCTTTGTCCTATAAACCAATTGGTTTCCATTTAGGATAGCGTTAATTTAACTTTCTTGAAGTACAATGTTGAGAGTGTCAAATATGAATAATTTACAAAACAATACATCTATTGCTATACTAATTACTAATGTCAACATACCATTATTAAGCCGAAATCAAACTCAATCCATGACCTTTCAATTACGCACAACTTGTGACTAAAGGCCTATTGATGTAAATTAAAAGAAAATAATATAAAAATTGCTTTATTTGTAAGGTAACATATAAAAGAATACGTAAATAATAAACAGGTAAACAAAAGCAAGTGTACTATGACTATGGCTATTGTAAAGGATCAGAGAAATAAAAAAGATATATATCAATAGAAAAAAAAATAACAAATATCCTAAGTAGTAAATACACCTTACAAAATGATGAGACCTCATTATGCTGACATAAGTTAGGACTAGTCACTCACTATCTCTTTCATACAAGTAATTTGTCTTAAAGTTGTAACAAAACAATGCCGTGACAATTTTAGGATGCAACATATTACCTTCAAAACTACTTTTGTAGATCAATGTTAAAGCACAATGATTTTGTGAATTATATCATAATTTCATCGTGCCAATTACATTACCATGTCTATTAGCTACAGATGCGGCTGGAAGGTTGTAAATTGAGGTCAAATCTGCGGTGTGCGGATAATAGCAGGTTCAAACTCCACTGCGAGAATTGCGGTTCGTCACTTGTAGCTTATGATTATGACTAGAGGAGACTTACTTAAACATAATATGTAGTAAGCTTGACGTTTCAAATATCCAGATAGCACATTGTCGGCGGTCGAGGGGCAGCAACAGTACATCTACATAGCCATAAACCTTGCAAAGGTACCATATTTAACATCTTCGATTTCTCGTTTGTCTCCTAATGTTAAAAAATATAATGTAATATCATAAAAATGTTAATGTAATATCATAGAGATTAAAAAGCTAACACAAACTTCCTACGAAGTGCGTTAACGTTCTTAACAAGTACAAAGTTTACATTATATAGATTATAATGCCTGTGGGTATGTATGGTACTTTCAATTATTCCTGTTATATTCTTTTCGAATTGTCTTTACAAATGAGGAACTTTTCACTCAAATATCAGAATTGTAGTTCATTTGGCTACGTAGCGTTACAAAAAAGTAACAAGAACAAACAGCTCGGCCTATTTCAAATGTAAATCTCCGCCATAACGGGACGTCTCTGAAAGAATAAGGGAGGGCGTCACGATTGTCGTTCCTTGTACTCGTTGACTTGGACAATGTCAAAGTTGACGCTCGCAATTTCTCAGCAGAACCGGGGAGTTTATGTCCCACGAAAGGTTAAGCAAATACCATTTCACGAAACAACAGGGTCATATACTAAAGTACCTACAGTGAGAATCCCCAGAATGTACTGTTCAATCGGTTCTGTTTGCGTTTATCGTTGCTTGTCACATGTCAAACAAGCAGCCCGTCCCAGCTTCGCACGGATTCGCACATTTGTCAAAAATGGCAAATATTCGTTTACAAAGTATAAATGATAGAAATACTAATTGCGGTCTCGTAAACCTTTCTTCGTTACTACACTATAAATAATTTAATTTATGACAGAGCAACGTCTGTCGGGACAGCTGGTTGTCAATAAATTCTGCAGCTGCGGGTACAAGGATTTATCTGATTGAACTTCTAGTTAGAAGTGTGAAAAGAATACATTAGGGAAGTTTTCATAACGATAACGTTGTATAAAATATTATTTAGCATATTGTGTTCATCAGCTCTCTAACAGTAAAATAACTTTCCCGGTCGTGTCGACCCAATTCCGTTGCATAAGTGAATGTAGTGTCATGCACCATGCATGGCACTGCCTCCACATAGGCAGCATGACACTACCTCTTCCAAAAGTCTACTATCAAACATGAAGCATCTTCCAAAGTCAAGATGTTAATAATTACAAGAGAAATAAAATGTAGGTGTTAAGGCACATACTCGACAGATAAGTGTCTCACACGATAGAAGTGAACGCATATTGGCGGCCGGCCGTTATGGCACGGCGGTAAAACCGTGCTGGGATTGGGGAAATTAAATTCTTCCGACCCATTCAATTGCTGGGCCATGATCAGTTTGTTATTTGAGAGCTATTGTTAATCGTTCGGAATACTATAGTATTGAGTACTGTACCCGTGCCAAATTTTATCTAAATTCTTTCAGTACTTTTGCGCGAAAGACACTCACACGCACAACTTTTTACATCTTCGACGCCATCAAAGTTCTCAAAATACTAAATTATTTTTTCTGGATATAATATCAAACATGCTGTCACAATATAGTTTGTAATCACGATGACGTTTGCAGTGCGCAATGGAGTTAAAATACCCGTCAATTGTAGTTATTTTTGTTACAGTCCGATAATATTCGATCACCACCCCCGTATGTTAAGTCACAACGACGCAATCGAGTGGCTGCGGCTCGCTTTAGGCCGGCAACAATTTTGCGAATTCGGGTACTGTCCGTAGTCGATACGCGAATCTTGAAAATTTTAATTCTTTATATGCATATATATTGGTGATATTTAAGAAAAGTTATCTACGTGAAAGCATATTACCATATGAAGACTGCTGTAAAATTATTTATATTACTTACTTTTAGACTTACGCAGGTATTATAGTCTATGTTTAACTAATTGTGTAAGAAGTACTGAATAAATTGATGACTATATTATGTCATCATATCCTTCTAGAAAACATAAAACCTAGCCAATGTTTCCTTTTTATGTTGACAGTTCAACATTTTAAGAATGCGAAATGAAGGAATAACTAGTCTATAAGTAATATCTATCGTTTATTATTATTATCATCATCACAATGAGACTGACTGAATGACGTCCACTGCTACACAAATGCCTTAACATCTATTCTTATTTTATAACAAAGTTGTCCGTCTGTATGTTATCAATTTTATCAAAATATACTGAACAGATTCTTTTCACAAATGGATAGAGCAATTCCCGAGAAAGATTTTGTGTATAATTTGCATAAGTTGTGACCTGTGTCTTCCACTGGCAAAGCCGGGCTGGTCAAATTTTTTTTAGACCAATATGTACTCTGTAAATTTATCAAATTATATTAATTTTACTTTTTAGTTACAGGTTAAGTTGCATTCAACTAGTTAGTAGTCAACTCTAGTTCGTTATAATTGTTACTTTCACCTAATTTTATTATTTCATAGTATTGTAGTATCACATTGATTACAATATAACTATTTCTGTGTTAAGCTAAGTTAGCTAAGTTGACTTAGCTAATTGTAGTGCGAGTGACAGGGGATCGGTGGTCATGGCGCTCACTTAAAGAAAACCTACGTCCAACAGTGGATCGATCAATGACAATGTTCATAATGAACAGAGATTTATAATAAGTAATATCATATATCATATAAAAATAAGATATCAATTATCAATACTTATAAATGGCATCTTCTACTAGATGACGGAATAAGCTAAAGCTAACGTAGTATATTTTGATGAATTTTTATTTCTACATCATTATGACTTTTTATATGTATGTAACGATTGAACTCAAAATGATCTAAGCTTAATTGTGTCACCAAATTTTTCGTATGTAACGGTTCAATTCAAATATATGAAGCTTATTTTAACGACCACATTGTACATATTGGTTACAACATTATTAACGAGGAACGTAGGATTCACTTTACCAAAACCTTATTTTCGGTTCCAAAAAAGACACACGTTATTCTATACTTAAAAAGTGCTATTGCTGTTTATTTTTCACAGCATTTTTCATAGTATAAAGGGGCAAACAAGAAATCGTAGCCTTTTAATGACTGCCGACGCCCATGGACATTTGCATGATTGATACACAGATGCGTTACCCCTCATATCATCCCCCCGCCCCCAATGGGCAACCGGCTCATAAAACTGTCACTTTAAATTCAATTCCGTTGCATAGGATGATGTAGTGTAATGATAATAGGGGGTAGTGCATGCAGCATGGTACTACCTCTTCCTTACATATATATAAATATGTATATCTTC
>JAFELO010010670.1:542715-567708 GCA_017140195.1 Eumaeus atala | reverse complement strand
CATATCCACATAACGTCATAGGGCAGGGGTGGCCAAATAATCAGTCGATCGGGACTCATGGCCGAAATGGCCGAGGATAATCAAAGACACAATTACACTGGCTGTATTTACTGTTTTACCTAAAATTTCAAGAATAAATGTTAGACTTGATGAAGTGTAATCTGTAAAAATCGTTATTATCCAAATTCAATAAAATCCCTATCGCAGTGTATACGATGGAGATACTACATTAAATATTCTTCAATTCTGCAGATGTCTACGGGCGTCAATAATTATTTACACACGAAGTGCTTTCAAATTCAATTTGAACTTCAATTTGAATGAATGATACACATTAACATTTTCCATACGTTTAGTTCAACTTATATTATACAGATATATGCATGCCCACTATGGTCTTCCTCTTATAAGAAGAGGGGGGTCAAGAGAGCAAAACAATAATGAGGCGGTGCTATTGCGCACGGGGCAAGGGGCGAGGATAGGAACCTTGCCCCATTGCACTGTCCCAAAGTTGGTGGGGTTGCCTTGTGGTGCGGACAACCCTATCTGTGGAGGTGGTGTCGGTCCCTTGCTATCTAGGGTGCTAACTATCCGTCGAGGTGCCCTGATAATTTGCTATTCCCGGGCACCTCACCAAATGCGGCACTGATGGCATTCGCGATGGTTTTTGTGTGTATTCGGCACTATAATGTGCCGCGAGCCCCACACACCGCTGGAACCCACCCAGGGCCAGTGAAGGCGCGTAAATGCATTTCCCCGCGTCAACAAAAAAAAGTGTTATAGTTCCTTAATGATGTTTTGTATTTTCTTAGAAATCAAACGATCTTGTTGTTCAAATCAAATTGTTCACTTAAACAAGAAGTAGTGAAAACGGCAAAAACGAATTTGCTTTCGCTACAATATTATAAAGCGAGAAATAAAATTACAACAGAAAAATAAATCTTATTGCTGCCAATAAACATTTCAAATGGAAAGTGTAAACTTTATAATAATATTTGCTATTAAAAATTTAAAATAGTAATGTCTTTTATCCAGTTGTAACCTTATCCCCTTGTACATTGTGCTGTCCTGGCGCCGTCATTCTACGAGTGGAGTGACTAAGCCGCTGAGGTGCCCTGTGGATGAACAGTTCCATTCCACGACACCAAAGTTGGTGCTGACTTTTGTAGATGTTCGGCACTATCTTGTGCTTCGAGTCCTTTGAACCACTGGACTCCACCCAGGATATATTCGTTTCCTCACGTTGTGAAAAGAGTGCTCGTTTTTATACAATACCAGCTAGTATTGTATAAAAACTATCCTATTTCAGAGACCGTAAAATAAAGCGGACACCCTACGATTATGATCTACGATTTTATGTAGCCATAAGAACAACGAAAAAGAACATTTATTAACTTGCTTACTGTCAGGCACGTTATGGTCTACGCTAGTTGAAATTTTTCTAGCTGTTTTATTTTCCGCTCCCCTCCGATAACTTTCTCGTGTTCTATACAATATTATATATCTGTTCTATATTATTCGAGGGTGGATTAAATAGTATTCGGCCTAACCGAGAAAATATACACATACTATGTCATTTATATTTTCATTTTTCTATATAATCACCATCAAATTGCATGACAATTTTACCATCTCCTATTTTAAGCTAAATGATTTATACTCGAAATTTTTCCCCTCCCAAGAACTTTTATAGGTTAGTGTACAGAAATAAGTCTGACGCTGCCTGATCAGGTGAATAAGGCGGATGCGATAATTTTTCAAAGCCACAATTGTGAATTTCAGCTATTGATTGTACAGATGTGTGAACGCGGGCGTTATCTTCATCAAACAGGATTTATTTTTCTGAGCATTCCTGGATTCTTGCTTTATTTCTTCTCGTAAACGGCGTAGCGAGACACAGTAGTAATAATAGTTTATGGTCGGACCTCTTTCAAGATATTCAATCATAATCAAACCCTTTGAGTCCCAGAATACTGAAGTCATTACCATATTTGCCGGCAAAATCGCCTTGGCCTTTTTGGGGGTGGTGAACCATGTTTTCTGGCCTACAGTAATAAACCGATTTAAATAATCAACGGCTCCAAATAACTCCAAACATTGTCGTGAAATAGTCAATAGCGTCCTTCATCACCTCGCAGACATCTTGTGGAAACGCAATTCTTTGACTATTACACTACTAAACTATGTACGATTGCCTTGTTTGCACACGTTTCGAATTTTACACAATTAACTAGTCTGGAGTAAACTAAATAATGTGGGTAGATATGATTTCCAGAATTGAATGAATCTGTTTTAGGCCGATTACTTCTCGATCCACCTAGCCTGAACATATATTTTGTGCAAATTCTTGTCTGTATCACATATTTTTCCTAGTCATCTTTTCGGAATTCACATTCTTCCACTATAGCTGCAATTGCCCCTTGCGCTGCTGGATTACTTTTGTAGCCTGTCTCATAGGCTACAATATAACTTGAAATCGTATTCTGATGATCTGTGATCGACAACACCCATAGACATCCGAAACTCCAGAGGTTTCACAGATGAATCATCAGCCTTTTACAGATGCATTAGCATGAAGTATCTCTTTTCTTGCGTATGCCGAAGCATTATAATTATGAATAATTATGTAAATATTATGAATGGTTATGTAATAATTATGAGTAATTTAATGCTGCATCTGCTCAGTCCACTTCCTAGTTCATTTTAGCTAAATATGCGGTTTGAGGAATTTAATATGCTAGAAGCATCAGTTGCGTTAGTCCCATTATTCTATATATCCGCACATTTGTTATGCAGATACAAAGCTCAAATGGCCACCGGCCATCCATAAAACGCAGAAAACGCAACATCATAGCCTATACTTTACAGTGGTATTATGTGAGCGTAAGCGGTCCCCCCGGTCGTGCCGGCCCATTTCGGCTGTAATAACATTATACAAAAGTATGGAATTTACAAATTAGTCTTTACACATAGTAAACATGTTCAATTTTCGTATACAGAGGCTCAAAGTACGTCTACATTCGTCATTTTCTTTCCCATCCCCGTTTCCGTGCGTCACCTTCGTCACAAGTACGCGATGTTACACTTATTCAAGAGCATCGCCGCACCTGGCGACAATTTGATGTCCTCGCCCTAAAACTTTACTTGTGGATGGTCAATTCTTGGAAAAAGTAAAACACAGCTATTTGAATTGTTCGTAATGAATTCGCCACTTCAGCTTGTTCAAATTTGAATTATTCCCACCTTATGCATTTGCTTAAAGCAGAAATTTAAGATTTAAATTCTCCTTGAAGTGACATATGTTTTATGTGCGTCGGTGTGCGGTTGCGGTGTGCGGCCGGAGGAGGAGGGGAATGCATGTGCATATGCGGATGTTAATCGGCCGACGGCTACAGTGTTGGACGGCTTCGACTGTTCCTCTGCTTCTGTTCTTATGACGCCTACCCTTATAAAAGACTTTACAAACTGCTGTGATGGGACTGCAGCATAGTGCATGACACTACATCAGACAGTATTGTATACCGCCGTAAAGTTACACCTATGGTGTCGCGTTTCGTGTGGTATGTGAGTAGTCCGCGGTCCATTTGGGGGAAGGTGAAAAGGAGAGCAAGTAATCGGCATTGTAGTTATACTGATGACTAGGTACTATATAACTTTGATATTAATTCTAAATCACAGCAGTTTGTAGTGTTGTTGTTTGTCGCTCCGGTCGTACGGAAAATGATTGTATTCTCTTGGCTGACACACGAGACACTTTTCGTTTCATTCTCGTAATTTCACGTGAAGAGTGAAGTTTTTCAGAAATTATCTACTAAGTGATGCATAAGATCATAAAAGATAGCTTCTTTTATGATCTTTATGAATTCATCATTACATAATTTATTTATGAATTACGGCTTGATTGGTCTAGCAGTGAGTGGAGACGTGTCATTGACGGAGAACATTTTCAAGGCACCTCCCGTTGTATCATGGGACCCTATATATACAACGCTCTTCATAATCAAACTATTTTAAAGGATTTATTGTTTCCGTTAATCATCTTGAAGCAGGCTTTAGGCAGAGCAAGGTGTGTGAGGATCCTGATATGTGGTGTGGTTCACTCTGCTTAACCTTTTGCGTGAAAATATGTGTGCGTGTGTGTGTTAGAAATCTTGCTTGATACGCTGACTTACTAATGTGTCCTATCTACTTTACACCTGTTTACTCACTTATCTGGCAGCTAATCTAAATTGCTCGCCCCCCCTTTTCTATAAAAAAATTACACCAAGTACAGTATTTCAATCGTAGATAGATGGCCAATGATAATAAATAAATAAATAAAGTTTATTTCAGCCATAGACTCCACAGATTGTAAGTGTGTTAGTAGCAGTTTTATTATTCCATGTTAGTTTTATTAGACATTGTTATGCAATCATTATTTAACCCTTGCTATGGCAATCTCCGCCCAGTGGTGCTGGATCGAGCAGTCGGACCTGGCATGTATCTCCTTTTGCATGCTGTTGTCGATGGACCATAAACGCTGTAGCGAGGACGCTGCATTTTGCGCAAAACTGCAAAAATCTCCGCAGCGACTGCGTCTGCGAACGCCTTTGTTGTGCTACATGGCCACGGCAGACCTAACAGCATCCGAAAAGTATAACATATAGAACATATAGAACACGGCGGTCTTATCTTGTAACATATGTGTGAAGAAATAATGTTCGGGTGATCACCAACTTCTATAAATATCCGCAGAGAGGTTATATGGTGGTTGGCCGTCCTTCTGCCTTTCCATCTGAGACACACCGTAGAGAACGTGACCGTACAAATAGCTGTCACTTTCGAACGGCATCGTGAGAGTGAGAAATATCTATCCGATTGTGCCGACCTCATTCATCCGCAATGTAGTGCGCTTGTTACATCTTCGATCATAAAACAACTCAATTACATAAGAAAATACAAATACCAATATATTTAAGACACTATTTGACGGAGTCACTTATTGAGAGTGAAATTAATTGAAAAAAGTTTATTTTCTTCGGTTATGATGATATCTTGACAGTATCCCGGCATCACAATTAACTAAAAGCATCATAACATGAACAATGAGAGAATTTGATCACGTGCGCCTTGAAAGGCTGTAATGAGGCGCGTCCCGACGTCACTCATTAGTCTAGAAATTTCCCTTTCAAGCGTCGGTAAATATTTGCTAAGATATCCCGAGGGAGTAAACTCAGCTTCGAGAATATTCCACTACACGACACTTTTAAGTATCCGTCCGACCCTTCTAATGGATGGTACGCAGGTTGTCCCCAATTCTATTTTTTCGAGAAACTTTTTTTCCTTAGAGTGTTACGAATTTAAAATTATTAAATTTTAAGCGACGCTGAGAACAAATTTTGTTTTACGTTAACACAATAATTTAGAACAATCATAAGTTTGTCATAACTTATCTACCTTATTTAAAAACAACAGACAAAATACTGCATGACCATGTAAAGGAATAATACCTCGAGACTATGACTATTGCAAAGTAATTAAATGATATCTTGTAAAGTAATTAAATAAATATACATGATGTAATTCGTAGTGTTTAATGCAAAAATGTAACTTATTACAATTCAATCAAAATAAGTAAAAAATGTGTAAACACAGATAAAAATATACTTAGAAACTTTAGTATTTATAAAATGAATAAATTATTGGAAAAAATCTAACTTATTTTCAAAAATCATAGAAAAAAATTATTATGTTGATTCACTGTTTATAAGAACTAGCTGGTATTTATACGAAGAAATAACCCTGTTATAGAACCTAACCATGTTTATAAAAAAATATTCTTGTATAAAGAATAAAATTGCCATCTTTATAAAATAAAAATAGCCTGGGTTGCAGAACTGAGCAATATAGAATAAAATCCCACAACATTTTCATTTAAAAGTATCTCAATATATCTTACAAGCCGATATAAGACAACTACTTTTAGAGACATCATTTCGTTGCATCCTGTCAAATCTTCACGTGAGCAGAGTTCACACCGTTCTCTTATAAAGTTACTGGTTGAGATATTCCTAAAGATATTTCATTAAATTCCTAAAGATAGTTCATGTTTTCTTATTTGTGTATTATGTAGATTTGGTGCAGCGTTTCTCCTCACGGCTGCACACTGGGTTGTCATACCAGAGCTACATATACATAAATACATGTTCAACGAAATTTATGGATCATTGAAATGAAATATTCTTTATTGTACACATAACAAAAATTACAGTACAAACATATAATAGAGCTTACATGCTCGTATAACATAACGTAAATTTCATGTACACAAAAGGCGGTCTTATTGCTTGCAGACCAATCCCTTCTAGACAACCCTTGTGTAAGAGAAACAAGAAGCAGCCTTTACTAAGTAGAATAATGGACAAGCCCAGCAAAAAAGAGGCAAATAATAATAATAATAATAATAATAATAATACAAAAAAAAAAACAATATCAGTAATATTTGTGTGTACCAACAAATTATATTAACAATGAAGATATTTTTGTGCGATGTTTAAATATTTTCTTGAAAGAAATAAGAGTTTAAGGGCCAAACATAGGCTTGGTTTTGATTCCAAACTGACAATCTAGCCCCCGCTATTTCATTAGAGCCGGGACAAATAAGTATGCAATATAATGGATAAAGAGTACTTCTATTATGACATAAAATATCTTACACAAGCGAACTGTGGGCTGATGTAACACTCTACACGTACGAGAAGCAATAAAACTACACTTACAGTCATTCTCAATATCAAAGTGCACATTCTGCGAGCGATAAAAAAAAAATTTATGAACTATTTTTGTGTATATGCAATGTGGCAAAATGTAGGGAGGATCTAGTCGCTAGCTATGCATAATCACGTTCATCGGGTCCGAAAGTGGTGTTAAGAATCTTCAGAACTGAGGTGTCTGTATGAGAATAATAAATGTAGATGAAGCAAAAGAAATCTGTAAGGATCTATGTATCTGTAGTGATATGTGACTCACAATTCACTCTTGATACCTAGGGCACTAGCGTAATAAAGGCAATCTATGAGAAAACAACAACCCATTTGAATTTATGGAAGAAAGTTCCTGATTGCGCGTAGCGAAGGAGGTTAGACGGAAAGTTCTCTCTTTCTGTCTTTTTCTCGCTCTATCTCCTTCTCTCTCTCTCTCATTAAAAGCAAGCCAGTTATTTTAGGTTTTCTTTCTATTTTGCTTCGTAGAGTGTAATGTCGCGACGATATTTTTTTTTCGTCAAATTTATACAAGTCTTTTTACATAATAAATAATAAAATAATAACAATAATCATAACAATGTTTCCGCACAAGTTCCAGATATTACTGATGGAGTTAGGTAAGTAGAGACTTTATTGTCTGTATTAAACCTTTACTTACCTAACTCTATCAGCTTTATCCGTCCGGGGGTCCCTTGACACCGCTAAAGTTATTTTTTTAATATAGAGACAAAAGAGTTGTCGGAGCCTTTTGGCGACTACAGACGCCCATAGACATCCACTTAAAATATTTCTTTATGATCACTGTAGATATCTTTGCACTTTTTGTAATTCATTTATATTTAATCCATTTTATTATTTTTGTAATTTACTTTATAAAATCTATTTATTCTTATCAATACGATCAAAATTGGCGATAGATCGTAGTTCATGACACCCAATATAATTTTCTTTATATGCTTAAGGGGGCAAACGAGAAATCGGAGCCCTTTGATAACTACCGACGCCCATGGACATTCGCATGATTGATACGCAGAAGAGTCGCTCTCCTATAATCCCCCCTCCTCAATGGTGGCCCATTCACAATGAAAATTAGGAGTAAAATGGCGGACTGGCGGAGATATTGAAATAAGTTCAGTTAATAGAGATAGAAGCGGTAATGAAGATTTCTTCTCGGCAGAGTTTCGGCTACAGCGGTCACCTCTTTAAAGATTACAAAATATATTTTAGTTCATAAACATAAGTGAGCAGAAACAAATCCAGAAATGGATTCTCTTATCCCCAAATTTCGATGGGACGATAAATTAGGCGCGTGATAAACAAATTGTTCTATTAAGTGATGTAACGCCATTAGCACATGACTCCAAGCTGTAATGTGTATTTAAAATATTCTGACCTGATCTATTGTAGATTTGGTTGGGGATGGTTCGGAGCTTGAACATCTTCATTTTACAATGAAACTAATTTAGCTGCTCTTATCGCGGTTTATTTACTATCCCGACGTTTCAAAAGCTTTACAGCTACCATGGTCAAGAGTGAACTGAGATGACGAATGTCTCGATTTCATAACTTATTAAAAGGTCCCGAAGATTTTTATAATTGGTGGTTCCTACTAACGCTAAAAGCGCTAATTATCCCATGCCGCTTTGAGATGAATGTTTGGGTTTTGATTTGATTATGTTTATATGTAGGTCCGACGCAGAAGGTATTTGTATTACAAAATAATAAATAACAAAAAGTGATTTTCTATTGAAATTTGGATGTTTTTTTAATTTCAATGGCCCCACCTATCATATTTGGACGGGACCTGTATCCTTTCACGAGGATTACTGTAGCTACAAAATTTGCTACTAGACGAATCAGGGTCAAATAAGTTGCAAAAGTAAATATGTAGTATTTGTTTTCCATTAAACTTACCTAAAAAGAACCGCGACAACATCCGTTTAGTACATTTCCCTGTTATTACTTACACTTAGTATACAACTCCTGAACTCGCCTTATTTTTTCGTTTTTCTTTATCAATAACCATTTATCATTGGTACAATACGTAACGGTATAAACTTAGCACAAACACTTTGTTTTCGCGATGTGGTTGTGTTACGTAAACGAAAGCTTTGGTGACTTTGGCTTCAAAAAAGGTGAAAGTGTACTGTATGTCTATATGCATTTGGCAGTCATCAATTTAGACTCCTTCTGGGACATAACCGTCTCACAGAAAGAAGCCATCACCTTCCGGGACCTGTCATCCTGAAGCATCAAGTAGATCACGGTGAGTGAGATATCCTCTCCGCGCCGCTGGGCCTCTAGGGTATGCTGGGTCTTGTTTTTAACATCGCCACTGTCATGGCAACGCGCCTCCGTCTCCCGGTGGATCCAAAATATAAACTGGAATCATAAGAATTATTTTAATTTTTCCCACCCCCACATTGAGTTTTGGTGCCGTTTGGTAGTTCGACGCCCACGGTAACTGGAGGAATAAGAAGTACGGAGGGCCACATATTTTCATAACAACTATGTGGTTGCCTATCTGCTACGATAGTGACCAAAAGGCACTGAATGCTCGACTGTCCTTACAATGTAGAAATGCTCTAAATATCATATAAGTTACTGATAACATATACTGATAATGTTGAACCTGACAAAGCCCTCAGCCTTGGCGGAATAATGATATAGTATCGACAAACCTCTAAATCGTATACAAGCGAAAGATTCCACTTAAATATATTGGTTTCGATACGGATTATGCAAATACGCACCATTTCTTGCCTTTCCTTTCACACAATCGATGCGAAAACGTACTTGTATTAATTGAATCGGTTACGTCGTAAATTAAAACCCCTTCCTGTTTACTACATACACAAGTGATCCTTTATTTACATGCTTTAGGGTTTTACCTGTAGTGAATTTGAAAACATATCAGTATTGTAAGGTATTTGTATTTTTTTTATTAACATAGGGGAAAAACGAGTAGTCGAAGCCCTTCTGCGACTACCGACCTCTGTGTCATCGTAATTACGGATGGTCACAAATTACGTAGGCTAATGATCTCACCGAGTTGGTCAAAACAAGGGAAATATACCAATTCGCTGAAGTTACATGTCTTGTATCAGCTCACACTAATATATACATTGCACTCTCATTCTTACAAACAGACTCTACCGTATTAACGACTCCAGTCTTTTTAAGTTCTGCGAAACTAAATCGATAAGTGACAGAATTTATTATACTTCACTAAAGGAAATTTTTTCAACATATTTTTTTGTATTTTTACAAATATCACCGTCCCCAAAAATGAAGACTCGTAGTGCACCGAATATAATGGTAGTCTTATTTATTGTCCCTCAGTTGAAAAATCTTTATGGAATACAACTTATAGAATGTAAACTACCAAAATTATTAAATTCGTAGCCGCAGAAACTAAAATAGGACATTAATTCGAAAAACATCAAAATTAAACTGAAAATATTTTATAATATTGAAAAAATATAACAAGAAACTTAGCTAGCTACAGTTTCCATGTATGGGTCTCATCAACCAGTTACCACCTAGCCTTCCCCTTCCACTTATTCAAATATAATTTGTTACAGTAAAACAAAATATTACACTTTGTTTTTAAAGAATAATATCAGTCATAAAGCGTTCTTATTTTATTTTAAAATATAATACAAAATACATATATAAATAATTTATTTCATCATCATTCATCATTATCAGCCCTTATCGGTCCACTGCTGGACTAAGGCCTCTCTCTCAACGAAGGCCAAGACGGGCGACCTCCTGCTGCTCGCATCAATCCCGCACCGCCTACTGCACGAAGATTGTCTTCCCACCTGGTGAACGGTCGACTGGCACATCACTTTCCTAAACGCGGCCTCCATTCAAGATCCTTACAGGTCCATCTGCCATCTATTCTTTTCAGTGCGTGACCAGCCCATTGTCACTTCAGCGAGCCTATTCGTCGCGTGATATCGAGTACTTTATTTTTCTGCCTTATGACTTCGTTACGAATTCTGTCGGACATAGAAACACCCAACACAGCACGTTCAATTAGCCCGTTGAGCTACCGCAAACTTACGGACCAGTCATACATTAAGAGGCCATGTTTCGGCCCCGTAGGTCATCACGGGGAGAACGCAATGGTTTAATTGCCCGAGATAGACGTATTCGTCTACGACTTCGAGAATAACACCATCGAAGTTGACCGGCCTAGGGAGAGAGGCGTGTTCATTGAATATGACCTTTGTCTTGTCCAAGTTCATCCTAAGGCCAATAAATCGCGAAAACTCACTTAGGCTCTGTAATATTTCCTGCAAGGCCAACACAACGATATCGTCAGCGAAACGAAAATGTAAGATCATCACTATGAAGCTTCCAGAACAGCCCAGGTTTCGACAGAGTCAAAAGTTTCTCATAGTCCACTAAGGCAAGGCACAGTGGCTGATTGTACTTATGTGTCTTTTGTACAACTTGCCTCATGGTGAAAATGTGGTATATGGTGCTTAATCTTCTGCGAAACCCAGCCTGCTCCGGTGGCTGGAATTCGTCAAGCTTTGTGGTGAGACGATTCGTCAAGACTCTTGAGAACAATTTGTAAATATGGCCAAGAAGTGACATTGGTGTGTAATTTTGAAAAAATGATTTGTCACCATTCCTAGAAACAAAACAACGCCACTTCCAAGCCATGCCTTGGGAAGTACGCCCCGCTGAAGGACAAAATTTAAAATCTTCTTTTGCTCTCTTAATACAGGTTCGCCTCCTGCTCAAAGAAGCTCGATTGCAATTCCGTCCTTCCCCGGAGCTTTTCCCTCTTTAAGCTAGAGACTGGAGCCAGACTAACTTTACCCGAGCTAACGGCCTGATTGCCTGACAAATGTCGTGCCAGGCTTGCACGCTAATCGTCGTGGAGATAGGATATCGAGATGAGAAGCGTGCGACGTATACAAATTGCTATAGAAAGCTCCGATCTCAGATAAGGTCCCAGGCTCTGAAGAAACGGTAACCCCGAAAACAGTCCTAACGTTTGCCAGATAACTTCTTCCAAACTTCTCCACAAATGCCTTCGACCCTCTATTCTGCTCAATCGCTTCGGTAACCCGTTGCGTATTTAAGCTGCGAAGGTCTCGGTGTATTTGTGGATTCGCTTTGAAAAAAGCTTGACATCGGCAGACGTAACGTCTCGTGTGCTCTGCGTTCCCTTATAAGTCTAACCTGAGAATTTAGCTTTCCTGCTCATATACTGACTCCTACAATATCCTTTACCCACGTTCCGCGTGCAATCAATCACGCCATTTATGGCGTCGTCAATTTACATTGTAGTTTCCGACATATCTAGGGTAATTTTTCAGAACCTACCTGGTTAGTTGGATGTTAGGTTGGTGTGTCGACAGTACTAATCGGCCGTGCTCGCGTCGAAAGCAAATATTCAGAGAGCCTCTAACCAATTGGTGACCACTTCCGGTTTTAAACCTGTTCATCACGGACACGTCTCTAAATATATGCTTTCGATCATCATAATAAAGTCAATCTCATTCCTTGTCACAGTATCGGAGCTCTGCCATGTCCACTTCTTATGGGGCTTCTTCTTAAAATAGGAATTCATTAAGAAAGTTTACCAGCATAGTCAAAATCGCAGGGGGCAACTGCGATTTCGACTTCCGACTCCATATGGTTCCAGACTCAATTCGACAACATTCCGTACTCCCACCTTGGAATTGAAGTTCTCCATGACAACAACGTTGTTAGGAAGGAAGGCCTATGTTATATCATTCTACCTTGTGTAGGAATGAGGGCCTTTGAGACATCTTCATAGGTTGTTGTCGATTTGTTGGAGATGAGTTGTTTTAGGCAAGAGATTAGCTCAATTATATCGACCTTTTTCAAGTTCGACAATCGCCTAGGAACATTCGCCGAGCGCTTGTCGAAATTAGAGAACAATTAAGAGTCCCAGGATGCTAGCGATAACACCATAGCACAACTCAGGGCGGAAATTAACGACCGCGATCAGGAGCTAATGCAAAAAAATGTCGAGATCACAGATATATCTAAACTTGACGGCGGACACCTTATGCACGTAGTCAGTCTTGTGAGCCATAAGTTGAGTGTCAATATCGACGACCGGGCCATAATAAGCGTGCAGCGCGTCGGTATTCGGCAAATGTCGACTACCTCGGAGCAGCCACGTACGCGCGCGATATGCGTCGCGCTCGGCGCAGGGTGTGGGATGAGTTGCTGCACAATGTGCGACTGCGGCGCGGTGCCGATTCACCCGGATTCAATAATGACACGTATCAACCGCGCAAATTTTTTCTTAACAAGAGACTTACACGAGGTAACCGCCAATTGTTTAACGCTGCGCGGACTAAGGCGAAGGAGGCAGGTTGGCGGTACGTGTGGACGCGCGTCCGACGCATTTTTGCGCGTTGAGTCTCAGGACCAAACAGTGCTAAACATCGCATTAGATGTACTCTAGACATAGACAATTTTTTTTGTTAAAGTTTTGTTTGTCTCTAATGTGTGTACGTACCGCTGTTAACTGCGTAGATTATGATGACAATATTGTGTTCTTAGCAAATGAAAAAATATTTGTATTGAAAACATTTTGTTCAGTAATTGTTCTGATTTTGTTGAAGTGCTGAAATGAGAATGCTTCTGCGCCGACTATACCCGGCTATTATCTTCGCCATATTCCGCGTCATGCCGAAGTCCGAACGTGTGGGGGCGGCGTAGGATTCTATCTCAAGCGAGAAGTGCCCGTTCGCATCCTTAAGCAACCAGCAGAACAAATGTGGCTACAGTTGAATATAAATAATAAAAAAAATTCAGCGACGACAATGCATTAACGACGGTAAGCCGTACCGGCTTACCGTCGTTAATGCATTGAGTGCTTCTATGTGTTCTTTCTCGTCGCATGATCACATAGTGCTAAGTGCCAGAACATGTTAAGTGCCAGAGATGGCAGCACAATATCGCTTAGTGATCTCTTGTCCAGCTTCAACCTTCAACCGGTTGTCACCGAGCCCACACACTTCTCCGCTTGTAGCGAGATATTCCCGATCTCCTTTGCACTGATTCAAATGTAACTAGAGTATTGGTCGATCATATTCTAACATTAAGTGACCAAGCGATGGCAGTGTGCGAGTTGAACGTGCCGAAAAAAAGATGCGGCTAAAGGCTATATATTGGAGACCCCTAAAAAATATAGATCCAAAATTACTAAACCAGTGCATGGAATCTCACAATTGGAATGCAATAAACGAGGAGAAAAATGATAACGGAAACGCCAAGTATCTATCTTATAATTTGCTTGTGGTCTTTGATTGTCTTGATCCTTGAAAGTTAATCACCATCAAGGAGAAGAGTTATCTGTGGATTACCCCTAATATTCGTTTGATGATGAGGCTGCACGATAAACCTCACTGTTGCATATTTAAGATAAATATTTAAAAAATTATGCATATTTAAAAAAACGTAGGAAATACTAGATCCATGTGGAAGCATATAATAGATAACGTCAATTTGAAAGGAATCGATATACCACTACCTTACAATTTATGTAATGATGATTATTTAATTGTTCATTTTTGAACGTACCAGGAGATAATGTAGTGGATCAATCTTACATAGACTACTTTAAAAAAATATATTTAATGTGTCAGTTACTTTTAATTCACGCGTTGTGGTGAATAAAGAGGTAGGGAGTGCTATCAAGGAGCTGCATTCGAATGCCACCGGTGCGAACGGCCTTTCATTTGACCTGTAACTACTATCACTTCCCTACACACTGTGCGCTTTTACTAGTTCAATAGACAAAAGTATCACGTCTTCCACTTTTCTTCAGTTGTGGTGCGATGCTGTGGTGCGTCCGATTCCAAAAATTGCTCACCCAACGGAATTTAAGGACTTGCGGCCAATCGGTTTATTATTGGGTGCTTCTGAAATTTTAGGAAAAAAAAGCAATTAATGGAATATATTAAAAAAAAAAAACAACATCTTACCCGAAATGCAGTCTGGTTTTAGGCAGCATCACAGCACAACTACTCCTATGGTTAATGTGAACGATGATATACTACACGCACAGGATACTAGTAGTATAGCGATAATAGTGCTTCTTGACTTTTCTAGAGCATTTGACGTTAAAAGTATCAATCTACTATTAGCAAACCTACGATTCTATAGGTTAAATGATGCCTCTGTACTGTGGCTTGCCAGTTATCTAAAAAAACAGATATCAGATCGTAGAAATATAAGGCAAGTTGATCTCGTCGCAGCGTTGTCACATTAATAGGGGAGTCCCACAAAGCTCCATGCTGGGGCCAATTCTATTTAGTATTTATTCATCGGACGTTACAGGTTGCATTCAGACTTGCATGTACCATATATATGCTGACGACATTCAGATCTACATATTATTCAAACCCCGTGATATTGCCCTCTGTCTGGACGCAATTAACAGTGATCTAGATGGAATACTCGGCTGGGCTTAATCGAATGCCTTGGTTTTAAATCCTTCTAAAATGAAATATATGGTGTTCGGTGCGCAAAAACATGTAAATCGCGCTAAAAGTATCAATCCAGTTATTGTTATTGGTGGCTTCCGGATTGACGCGGTAACAGAAGCTCGTAACTTGGTTTGGTTATGGATGAAAATTTACAGTTCGAAAAGCACGTGGCAAACACCGTATGTAACTGCTTCTACCGTCTAAAGGTTCTGTACATGCTAAGGAACTCGTTAAGTGAGGATCTTCGTATAAAACTTTGTGAAGCTCTCCTGCTTCCTGTAGTTAATTACATTGATGTTGTGATAGGTCCCCCAATCCATGAGCGTACGCTCAAGGATTGGGGGACCTATCACAACACAATAGAAGATCTATCCAGCCTGTCCAAAATGCATGTGTACGTTACTGCTTTAAGATACCGCGGCGAGATCACGTCATTCCTTTTACATACCAGGCGTCTCTACTAAAAATGGAGAAACGTACACAGCTACTTCTTGCGACCACGTTACCTGACACGTAAGCTAACATCCACGTATTAGTTTTGTAGACGCGTCCTCGTTCCCCCTTCAAGCCATTGGAAACTCAAACACGACAAAACTGCTAACTCATTAAGGCGGTATTATGTATCCGAGAGTTCTTTTATTTATCATCATCATTATCAGCCCTTATCGGTCCACTGTTTGACATAGGCCTCTCTCAATGAACGTCAAGACGACCGATCTCCTGCTACTCGCATCTTGAGTTGTTTACCTCTTACTAAAACACGTTGACGTTGACGAAATATTGTATGACCTTTTAGGATGATGATTCTGATCAACACTGCGTCTGTTAAAATTATACCCCCACAGTGTTATGACAAATTATACCCCAATAGTGTTATGACAAATTATACCCCCATAGTGTTATGACAAATTATACCCCCATAGTGTTATGACAAATTATACCCCCATAGTGTTACGACAAATTATACCCCCATAGTGTTACGACAAATTATACCCCCATAGTGTTACGACAAATTATACCCCCATAGTGTTAGGACAAATTTTTAAAACAATAAGTTTTTGCAATTCAATTTTGGTTAAATCGTTGTTTCAGTAAATTACTTAATTCAATTAGTTAAATTTTTGCAGTGAACGTACTTCACGTATCAATTTTCAGATAACCTTGTTACGATATTTTATTTCTCGGTACAAAATGTTATTGTCTGTTTTTTATTACTGTCCGTATCTCTCAATTCTATCGAAGTGTCTTCCGCGAATTGTAATCTATATCTGTGCCAAATTTTGTAGATGTAAATTGGTACAGATATCTAGTCCGATCATAAGTTCTGTCACCTGTTCATCTATACTAATATTATCAAGAAGAAACATTTGGTTGTTTGTTTGCATTGAATAGGCTCCGAAACTACTTAATATGTACTACTCAACCGAATTGAAAAATATTTTAACATTAAAATTCTAAATTATGTATGATAAACATAGGCTATATGGTTAGGTCCCCACCGTGGTTCAAGCCCTATCGTGGCGGTGGGGCTTAGCAGCCTGGGGAGAATCCAGGCGAAGCCAATTGAACCGAGGGGAACCTTTACACCCGTCTTATAAGAAGAGGGGGGTTAAAGATCAGGGGGAGGAATCGCTCTCGGTACCACTCTTATAAGAAGAGGGGACCTAAGAGCAACAGGAGGTGGCGCTTTTGCGCACGGGGCAAGGGGCGGAGGATGGAAACCTCACCCCGTTGCACTGTCCCAAAGTCGGTGGGGTTGTCCTGTAGTGCGGGGCAAACCCATCTTGTTTCCTCCACTTTTACTACTCTATTGTAACAAGTAGTCCGGTTACAAAGACTCTTGACACTTTCGGACAATACCCGATCACTTGATCATGGTGTGCCAGTCTTAGTCTTCCCCGGTACCGTACCCGGTAAGTACATCACATTCGCATCCTTTACACACGTTGCGTTTTCTATTTCAATTAATGACTGTGCAATCAACAATTGAAATATAGCCCATATTTTAAGTTTCACACATATACACACACTTGGGAAATTCGTTACCATAGGTCAAGTAGTCGACCTTCTAGTAGCCCGCATTATATCTTTTTATATCTGTATAGATTCCATAATTTTTTTTATATTTCTTTATTTAATGGCTATACATCATAAGGATGAAGTTATGAAATTAGCCTTACATCTATCATATCGAATGGATAACAAAACATAAGAATCTGTCAAAATATTCTAATTCAAAATAAGGACTAACAATACTATGTATAAGAAAGAAAACTTCAACTGTATTACAATCAGTGTCCATCATAAATTATTTTCGGAGAAATTCGTTTCTATCACATTTTATAGAATGATATAAGTCTTCATGTCGGTTGTATGTTGTACACTTAGAGTCGGTCATTTTACCCATTAGGAAAAGAGAATTATTCACTGGAATGTGATTGGATCGAACGCGAAAGCAGAGCGTTAAATCTTATTTTGCTGATTTTCGTATCCGTGAACCAGGGTACCTTGCGTGGTTTATTAACAAGGGTCCTATCCTATACCTAGTGCCAGAGTTCTTTGAAATCTGTTGGAAGTATTGATCCCATTCATCATAAAACACTTTTTTAATAGATCCTACAAAATCATTAGAGCAGGAGTTTATACCGATCAAGATAGCCTCAGTTTGTGCTTACTATACTAATGTCATAAAGAGGTAACATTTTATTGATTATTTTTTTTGCATGGAATAGACTCCGAAATTGCTGGACCGATTATGACAACGGTGGATAATGTAACCAAATGTATGAAAAAAAAATGTAATTAAATCCTTATACAGCTGCAGAAATTATTGATAACTAGCTGTCGCAACAGGCGTCGTTCTTTCCATAAATTAAATTTGTTATCGTTGCAACGTGTAATGTTAAATATTTATATCTTTTGTAAACAAACGTTTTCTTTGCCATATTTTGTGAAACATCCGAGCCAAGCCGGGACGGACTGCTAATATCAAGATACTCATCTCGGTCTTGCGTTAGTATCTAAAGATTCAATCCATTACGCAATGTTACTATTTACGGCTATTCTTTACAACATTTCTCATTTATAATAATATCTTTACGATGCTACCAGAATAAAATAAGAATTATTCCACAAGGGACGTCATCGATACTTTCATGAGTCACTTAAAAACTTCGACGTCGACGTCAGAGTGAAATGCGCCCACTTATAATTTGATTTGTGACCCAAGTTCATGTCAAGTGAAATTATTTTCAAAATGATCGTGGTTAACATCAAAACGGTAAAAAGTTTGTTGGAAAAATTATCATCATTATGTCCCAGACCATAGACGAAGAATACCTATCTCTTTCCTCTTATCTCAATATCTAGGAAGTGTGCGTGATACTAAATCGTCCTATGCAACGAAATTGGACCGGCACAACCAGGCAGTGAGAGGTACTGCCCGGTTGTGCCGGTCCAATTTCGTACCTCCCCTCACATAATGCCGCCGTAAAGTGACATCTTCAGTATAGAGTTTCTGGCGGTTTGTGAGTAGCCGGTGGCCCATAGTAATTATGTGGATGTAATCATGGGCGTCGGTAGTTGTAAAAATGCTCCGATATCTCGTTTTCCCCTTTATTCTATAAAACCATCTAGTTTTTAAAATTTATAGAAATAGCGGCGTGGACAGAGAAGAGTGACGACATTGTTAAGCAAAAAATGTTGCCCTTACTAGTAATAAAAAAATGTTGCCCTTACTAGTAATAAAAAAATGTTGCCCTTACTAGTAATAAAAAAAAACATTATACTTCTAGAACTATCATCTTAATATACATATAAATATAAAAGCAAAATACCGCTCACTGATTAGTATCGAAATCTGAGAAACTGTAACACTTAATGAAATAATCGTGCGAAATACACTGCGATACTAAAGTTTTAACTGAAAGTGTAATTACTACACTTGATTCAATAACAAGAATGATGGCCGAAAACAGTGTAGGGTGTGAGAGAAGTGTTATTGTGCGAGAGACACAGGAGACCGGCTTCGGTCTCATCCCTACTCCATGCTGTTTACTGAGAATTGGCACCGGCATAATCTATCAAATGAGTGGTACTCAACAGTAAAAGCGCGGAAAATTTAAAAAATCTAACATTATTAACACTAAGCATATACCAGGAATAAACTTTAATAATAAAAATAAATGTTAATTTTTATTTAATATTTTTTTTATATAAACACTTGCCTTATATAAAGCTCAGGGAAATTTTAATCGAAATAGAGTGAAAAACACTTACAAAAAGGACGATAAATGTTCGGTCACTGAGCGTGATGAGAAATGATTAAATTACCTAAGTGGCTAGTGAAAATGGGGTTTCGTGATAAAATGGTATAAATTTAACACAACAATTCATATTACTTTGCGATAGATAGACGCCGATACTCCGACCAACTGAATATGCATATCAAATTTGGTAAAAATCAGTAAAGCCTTTTTGAAGGAGTAAGGTAACTAACATCTTTGTCTTCGTGATTACATTATTCATGATGATAAAGATGCTTCAGGAAGTATTATATAAACCATGTTCATCAATGATAATGTAGGATTATAATGAAAAAATAATTTTTCAAATCAGTCCAGTAGTTACGGAGCCTATTCTATGAAAAAAACACAATTATTAAATCAAATATTTCCTTTTTATAATATTAATATAGATACCATATATAATATTTACCTATATATTATTTACATACATACGCTACAGCGAAGCGATCACCAAACACGACCTCGGGCTAAATTCATCTTTATGTACCTTTGAAGAAATTTTGTATTTTCAGAGTTTTGAAGTTTGTTTTTGTTTGCTGCTAGCTTGACGGAAATCTTCTGTTTTGTGGACTTTGTTAAAAGTGGAATTAAAAAGGAAACACGGCTTACTGGTTTCGTATTTAGTATTTTTCCTTTTTCTAACAATCGGTCGTCTTTTTTTGTGATTGCAACTTTGTTTCTCACAAAGAGATATAGTTAGTCTGGCCATAAATATTGTTACAATTAAAAATAAAAATATATCACATTTGAATTAAGAATCTGTCGTTTTTATACAATTGCATATTGTGTTTTCTCATTTAGACGCCAATACATTGCACAATATTTTACAAGATTAAAATGAAGTGGGGTAATATCTGCATCTGTGATTGCATTAAACAAGTAGGTTTACAGCCATGTGCAATTTTTAAAACTCTCCATGCACTTAGTATTAGTCAAATGTTTGTGTTACGGGCTATTAATAGGTACAAAGAGACTGCGTGTGTGACAGAGAAAGATCTGGCCGTCCCCGTAACGTTCGTATAAAAAAGGTGGTAAAAGCAGTAAGGGAAAGGTTTCTAAGAAATCCTGTCCTAAAGCAAAAGTTTTATCTCGGGAAATGATGATAGCACCTAGAACCATGTCGCATATTTCAAGTGATATCTTAGGACATGCAGCCTGTAAAAGACGCTTTGGTCATTTCTTAACTAAACTTAAAGATGAATATGGTGGTAAAGTCGAAACAACTATTGTAGCGGTGCGCAAAGGGAAGTCACTACGATTGACTGAGGCATATTTTTGTGAAAAACGTACACACGGCACAAGTGTATCAATGTACCATTCTTGAGAATACAGATAAGCCCCTTAATAACACTGTGTTCAATAACCGAGTATGGTCCTTCTAGCTCGACTCGTGATCAGATCCTAAAGCTAAATACAATATTAGTTTAAAAGAGCTTTCCGAACTTTACTTGACAAATTTGAAGTCCCTAAAATAATCCATACGATTTACAGTGAAAAATTTCCCCATGGAGTGTCTGCGTGCTTCAATTGACAGCTTAGAGGACTTTATTACAGCCAACGAAGAGTACTTCCAATAAGCTTTTATAATTTTAATTGTTCTATATTTGTGTATTAAAGTAGCACACTGCAAAATTAATAAATGTTAATAAAACAAATAATATGTTACAACATTTAAGGCTAGACTAGGTAGATATTCCTGCCCCACCATGGTTCAAGCCTTGTTGTGGCGGTGGGGCTCAGTAGCCTGGGGTGATCCAAGCACCTTGGGCGAAGCCAATTGGCTTTACAAAACCGAGGAGTTGACGGCTCTTAGTACCCCTTCTATAAGTAGAGGGGACTAAAGAGCAGGAAGAGGTGATGCTCTTTGTAACTATTATAAGAAGAGGGGACAAAAGAGCAGAAGTGGCGGTGGCGGGGCAAGGGGCGAGGATGAAAACCTCACCCAATTGCACTATCCCAAAGCCGGTGGGGATGTCATGTGGTGCGGGATATCTGTGGAGTTGGCGTCGGTCCCTTCGAAGACTGACTTGCCGTCGAGGTGCCCTGATGAAAGGCGGCACTTGTGGCACTCGCGGTGGTCTTCGCAGGTATTCGGCATTATATAATGTTCCGGTGCCCCACACACCACTGAACCCCACCGAGGGCCAGTGAAATGAGTTTCTCCGCGGCTTAAAAAAAAAAGTTAGATATTCCTGGAAAATCTTAAGCTGTAAACGAATTAATCTGAAGTTAAAAATAAATGAGCATAGGCCACTTGGGCTAACCAAATCTCGATTTGATTTACTACTAACACTTAAATTACATGCCTCAGATTATATATTTATACATGTGAAGCTTTTTTTGATATATGAAAAATAATAAAATGTATTGTCAGTACGGATAGAATTATATAAGATAACGGCGAAACAGATGGGAGGCCCACTAGTCAGTTTTTAATTCAAAATACATTATGTCCTAACAGGTGCTTATATGCTATATATATACTCTATCATTAGCTGAAGAAATAGAACAATTTCCAGGCAATTACCAAATGATTCTCCTTGAGCCGACAGATTGCGGGCTCTGACGTATGTTATTGATTGCCACTTGCGTCGGTAATGTTACTTATCTTCATTCCTAGAGAATAGTTGATTTATAGCCTTCGTCTATTCTCCTGTTTTATTAATGTTGAGATTATAAATAAATATTTCATAAGACCGTTTAATGTAACCGTTTACATTGTTGACTAAAATATATTTTGGTATGATAAAGCCTTATAAAAACACTAGCTGCATGCCGGAAAATTATGACGTAAATGTAACTTTGCGTGTCAACCAAAGTTCTGAATGGGTGGAGCCTGCGAGCGAGAGAGTGTTTCAATTTGACTATTTCACTACATCGGGAGATGCGTCATAGATCAATAATTAGAGAATCGTTATGAATTACAGACAACCAGTGTTATTATAACATACCCTAACTAATAACACACATTAGGTGAGTATGTAGGTAAGTTCTCTTTATACATATGCCTTACACCTAAAATGCTCCCCAACTTATTTTAAGAGCCGTAAGAGTTTCCAATAGTAGTTCATAAAAACACTGAGGTTAACTTGCTGTATCATAACGTCTAGCGGTTTCACGCACATAACCCGTCATCGTAGCTTGACCATCGTCATCGTAGTATATAGCCTATAACCTTGCGCTTTCTATCAATCATATTTTTTTTAGTCGGACCAATAGATCTAATGATCTACAGGTCAATATATGTCGCAGACACAGTTAAGTAACAATGTGTGTAGACTCTTACACGAACACGGATTTTAATCCTTAAGAACGTGATTCTAAAGGTAAAGCGCATGTTGTTACGTGGTAATGCCTTACTTTTCCACGTCAGCATGCCAGTCCAATGTGGTTGCAATGCAACATGGATCCATTTTCTTTTACTAAATATCTCTTACTATTGACAGTAGAATTGCTCCCAGTTAGGTAACTAATATCAAATCATACAAATTTTCCGCACTTTTATTGCTCACGTGTCAATACTTCAACAAAAATCGGCTTACGTTAATTATATATTTAAGATTTAAGCACTCCTTTTTTTCTACCAACCCCTTTATCGGTGTGAAGATGTGTTATTGTTGTTATTAAGATTTAATTTATACTTTAATGTACGTAAGTAATTAATTAACAAATTGAAAAATCTTGATTAGCTTGTAGTTGGTTATTGATCTTTTCAGCTTGTCATGGTTCCATACTTTATTGATTATATAAAAACAGCCTTGCCATTACCTTGACATTGAGTACATTTGTCGAAAGTAAAAGCAAGCGGCTATAGTTGATGAAGTATGTGGTTCGTGTAGATTTTTGTCTATTATTAGTTAGTTCAAGCAGCACATGAATTTTACAATTGTATGTAAAGGCCTGGCCTTATGACACCCGCCTACTTACAGAAAACTCTACCTTCTGACACTTGTAAATGTACTCACGTTTTACTATTTATAAATAATCTATCATAGGCTATGTTATTATACCTTAATTTCATGATAAAAATATATATATATACTATACTTCGCAACTTTTTGGGTCACCTAGCTATTGCATTTATCTATAATATAATATAAAATATATGGTAAATAAAAACTAATAATCAAATTTTAATGTACTGAGACATACATGCATAAAACTCTAACACAAATCAAAGTAATACGAACAGACAATATGTAATAAAAAGTACTAGTGTGTTTTGGACACTAACATTTGACGACTGAGATAATAATTAATAATGACAAAATTTTAATTCGTGCATTTAGATTAGATATGGGGGGAAGAGTCCTAACAGTTCGTGTGCACCTCTCTCTCTCTCTCTCGTTCTCGCTCGTACAGTTATGTATGAAACGTAACTCTTTATCTTTCTATCTTCACTAACTTATATCGCCCTCTCAACTTCAGTTTTCATAACGCTCTCATCATGCATTCACCAACTTACAACCCAAGTTAAGCGAAGGTAAAACCGCGTATAACATATCTTAAAAAAGTTATAAACAATTTAAAAACCTTTTGTACACGTAAGTTTAAAATAAAGGTATATAAGCTAGCTAAGCTAAGGGTTATATTTTGGAGAGAATGTCTTTAAACACTGCTTAAATGCCCATATACGATGGAAATAAAGTAGAAACATGCCAGCACCTGTCAAGTGCTATACTCCGGAATATTGAAATTGACTGATAAGCATAGGGCATGGTAAAAATTGAAAAGTATGTTGCCGTTCTGAAAGGAAACATAAAAATAAGAAAATAAAAAAATGAAATTTTATTAACGTTTTGTAAAAGCAAGGCGCAATCGCACGAGCTTTTTGCACTTTTAACGCGTGTCAAAAATAGTTTTAAAAGGGAGTACATGGGCGCCCAAAGTACGCGTTAAAAAGCTCCCGTAATTTGAAAATTGTAGTTATTAAATGATATCTAGCTGACACCAATTGAAATTTTATGTCATGGTTGAAATGTCAGAGTGGCGGTAGGCACTTTATTAATAATTTACGGCGCTCATATTTCACCAAATATTCAAATACTTAAAAATTAAAAATATTATAGGTATTGTATTTGTTATCTATTAGTGTCATTATTTATCTCACAAAATTGTTGCTTATATTTTGTGTACTTGTTACTATCGCATCACTAACGAGCACGGTCAGCTAACGTATTGCGGGAACTGCCCGCATTTAATGAGCGCCAATGGCCTGACGATGACAATACTTTGGCATATCGTTGATTACTAACGAGCACTGTCAGCTAACGTATTGCGGGAACTGCCCGCATTTAATGAGCGCCAATGGCCTGACGATGACAATACTTTGGCATATCGTTGATTACTAACGAGCACGGTCAGCTAACGTATTGCGGGAACTGCCCGCATTTAATGAGCGCCAATGGCCTGACGATGACAATACTTTGGCATATCGTTGATTACTAA
>JAFELO010010670.1:521107-541111 GCA_017140195.1 Eumaeus atala | reverse complement strand
TTGTAGGATATTTTGGTAAATATTGAATTACATAATGGATGAGGGTTTGAGTTATGAATACCCTACTGCAGTGATGAAAATGACTCACCCGTGAACCTTTATATATATATATATATATATATCATGGCAACGGAGTAATAAATTTTACGCAGCCCGAGAATTTTGGACCTTTCACAATGATTTAACTTATTAAGACAAATAAATTACATACTCAACTTTCGATGATTTTACCACATTTATCATCATTATTATCGCCCTTATCCGTCCACTGCTGGACGTAGGACTCTCTCAATGAACGCCAAGACGACCGAACCGGTAAAGTCAAACGCGTTCAACTAACGGTGTTTTCACTAAATATTAACACAGACCCTCGTTGATATTTATTACAATCTTAATTTAATGTATTATCATCAGAAAACCTCAGTGATATAATTGGTACCAATTAGCTTCTTCCAACTTAGTTACATTTTCTGAGTGCTCTTACGGCGAAGGAAATTAGCGCGAGGAATCCGGATTCGTGGGTTCGAATTCGACCTTATCAAGTCGTAAATTTTTGGGACATACAAACGGTCGGCGTGCATAGTTTGCGCAAAGCGTAGCAGTTGTGGTTACAAACACGAATTTATTGTTGTGTCTCTTTAACGGATTTTATCGCATTTCTTTAGATTTTCTTGTGGAATGAGACATAATTACCGTCATGAATGAATATACCAAAAATTCTTGTGCTGTCCTGCTATATGTTATAAAATAATATATATTTAAATAAATAAACAGATACATAAATGAGCTGAAAAGGAACGAAAATTGAGAGCTGAAAATAAAATAAAATAAAATGATGTTAGGACTGCTTCCCGGAAGCAGATTTTTCTTCACCAAACGAAAATTCTGTCTTGATCCCTCAAGTTTCTATATCCCGATGTTTCGAAAACCTTTCGGCTGTCATGGTCACGGGCAGAGTGACGGTTTTAGTCGTCTGGTTGAGTCTTTATATGCAGCAGAGTCATTAACAATTACTTGTCCGATTCATACAAAACGAGCTTATTGTGTCTAGCACCTGCAATAAGTCATTTTTTTGTTTCTGTCTTAATTATATTTATCACCGGATCCCAAGCAGATGGTAAGCCCCAATCATCATCTCATTCTCACGAATCATTCTTGGACGGAGTCGAGATTCTTTCGCGGGGATTTGGGGTTTGTCAAATGTAATATAATGGCGGGCGTTATATAGACACTTTATCCTTTGGTAATATCGTAAATGTATCATGGACGTATCGCTTGTAGAATCTTGGTATTATAGGTGCAGTTTGAAGGGCTGCCTCTTCAAAGCGTTCCATAAATATATCTGCAACTACGGTAGATACAGATGATCCCATTGCAACTCCATCCACTTGGTTGTAAAATTGATCATTCCACAACATATAGCTAGAAGTGAGTCAGTGTTTCAATAGTTCTGAATATTCCGACGGCAAATTATTATCGTTAAGCTTCCTTGACATCACTGTAATACATTCTTCTATTAGCAAGCATGTGAAAAGAGACTGTACATCAAAGCTCACCATCGTTTTGTTGTCATTGAGACGTAGCTGTTTAATCTCTTAAACAAAATGATAAGAATCCTTTACAAAGGAGCTGGTCTGACCACCTAGTGACGACAGCACTCTTACCACGTGTTGTGCCGATCTATAAGTAGGTGAATCAATCTGGCTTACTATCGGACGTAGCGGAGCATTTAATTTGTCTATCTTTGGTAGCCCATACAGTTTAGGGGGTTTAGCACATGAAGGTATTAGAAAGTTAATGTCCAAATTCAGTGTATCCGAATAGTACTTGTCAAGATCACTGGTGATTTTTAGTATTTTACTGGTGGGGTCAGTTTTGACCTTTCGGTAGGTGTTCTCATCCGATAAAAGTTGTTGAATTTTATCGTTGTAGTCGGAAGTATCCATTATGACAGTAGCATTTCCTTTATCTGCACGGAGGATTGTCAACTCTGCTTTACTGCGCAGGTTTCTTAAAGCTGCAGATATATCTTTTCTTATTGCTTCTGAAACTTCCTTCAGTACATTGTTTCTAGCCAGATAAGCCTCGATGTTACATATTATTTCCTTATATTGGAATCTTTCTTGGTGCAACGGCAATGTTCAGACCTTTTTCTAATACCTTCACAGTATTGACATCTAAAATTAACTTCCACAGGCTTACCACTGCTTGTGATCGGTTATTATCCATGGTAACTCTATTGTTATTTACATTTGATAATTTGTTTAATTTTTCGAATTTAGAAATTTGTTTATCTTTGCATGTTTTGTACTTGGAATTCTCTCCTTTATTCAAAGTAACAATACAATTATGAAAATCTTAAGCCGTCAATACTGTTTTAAAATTTGCGGTGGAAAATTGTATTTGTTCTGTTATTCGGTATAAATCGGAACGATATTGTTGAATTGCTTTGCATAATAGTTTTTATGATTCATGACGGTGATTCTGTCTCATTCCACAAGAGAGTCTATAGAAACGCGATAAAATCCGTTAAAGAGACACAACAATGAATAACATTCGCGTAAATATACGAAAACAATAAACAGTAATTTGTCAAAAAAAAATCTCTAAAATATTCCAAATAAAAGATTTAGAATATTTTAGATTTCATTTATTCCATGTTATTTTTTTAAGACGACGACATTATAATAAATCTTAAATATGATTTTAAGGTTCACACTTGTCTGTGAGATGGATTTTTTCTATTTATATATTATAATACAAAAAATTCTTAATACAAAAAGTGTAATTAGAATTTTAAAATTCTGATAAAAATTACATTTATGACAAGGGATCGAAAGTGACAATTATTAATAATTAATTGCCAGGCTCTGTCATTTAACAGAATATTCTGGTTGCATTTTGTTTGACGGGCACTTGGAGGGTCGGTTTGTGAGCGCCCAACCCGGACTGGACCTATTTCGCACATTTATTTTCCTGAAAACTCCTAAAGTGAGACTATCGTATATATTATCGGAGTTTATTCTGTATAAATTCGAAGTTTGAGAATGAGGAACTAATCCCGTGTAATTCAACGTCATCGGGGTCGCTCTAGACGCCGACCGAAGGTTTTCGCTACAGTTTTACTAGTTTAATTAACGCTGAACTTCAATACTGCCAGTTCATACCTAACCCTGACCAAAGGACAACTGGTGAAAAAAACTCTGCGAGACTGATGACTCGATAAAATATACATAAGTAACATTATAATTGCATTACATTATAATATATTTCATAACAACAATAGTACAATTGATATGCCGCTGCTCTCCGATTTCTCCTCCGCTGGTGGGGCTGGCCCATTAGGATAGGCAACCGGAAACACACCACACAAAACGCGACAGCAAAATAGCAATGGTGCCTCCCTGATAGCGCCGAGTCGATTATTTATGATCAAAATATATCACCATCCCTCCGTTTGGAGCCATTATTCAAGCAAACATAACTAATAGACTTCGATGGAAAGCTCTTTTACAAGTGACTATATTATAGAATAGATTTCCACCCTTTAATAATCTAATTATACACTAAAACCTCCCACGGGAATCACCTTATCTATTGGTGAAAATAGGATGAAAATCCGTGCAGTTAATTTTGTAAAAATCGATCACATACGGACAAACAGCTTTCGGAGACTTTGTTTTATAATAAGTATAGATTAATTGTGATTCCTCCATACGAAAATTCAGGACAGCACCGATATATTCTATACGAAAAAGAAGCAAAGGCAGTAAAACCTGGTAGCTTGGGCATTCTAGTAAAGAGCATACGCCGAATTGTCAATTTTGGCATTGCGGTCAGGGCCTCCACACCTGTCTGCCGAGTCTGAAGGCTTCGGAGCCCAAGGCTCGTCGTCCTTTGGTGACCCAACAGAAGGTAGCCTTCTTGAAGACCTACAGGCCAGGAATCTCTCGGACGATAATTAATGGACTAAGGAGAATGTTCGTTCAAACTGCAAGGTTGCCTACAAGACGGGCGGACTTGCTGGAGTATTCATCAGCTCTTCATATTAAACTGGCTGGCCTTTATCGTGTCTATATTGGCTTGGATGAATCTGATATTTGCGACTACCTACGCATCACTTGCTGCAGCAAATGCTAACAATTTGGACACCCAGAGAAATACTGTAGGGCAACCGAAATGGTATGCGGTAAATGCGGAGATACGGGATATCAAAGAGCTGAATGTCCCAAAGTGAGAGGTGCGCTACCTGCAAGCGCTTTAAGCGCAAAGAGGCAAGCACACAAATAACCAACTCTACGACTTGCCCAGCTTATATATATGAGGAACAACAGGCAGTCAACATGACTCAATATGAATAGGGAGGGAAATATTCCTTCGATAGGATAGCTTAATCTTCAGGGATCCGGAGGCTGCCACATCCGAGCTGCTTGTTATTGCCAGTGAAATGAGCTTAGATTTAATTTTCGTACAATCGTACATCGAACAGTATGCAACTTCGGACATAACATGACTGATTAAGTGTGGAGCATCTCCGAAAACTGGGACTTTGGTCAATAATGACAAGATTGCGTTTACGCTGCTACACCACTTGAGTTCCGACTATTGAACTGTCATGAATATCGATTCCTGCATATACACAATCTCAGCGTACTTTCAGTATGGACATGATAGCGCGATGTCTCGAACACCTAAGTTATGTTCTGAATCACCTGACTGGTAAGCCTATAATGATTGGCGTAGACAGCAATGCGCATTCACCACTGTCGTTTTGCGAACGTCGTCAATACTCGAGGTGAGGGCGAGACACAAAGTATAGGAAAATCCAAATGGAGGTCTTCATATTGAGCAGAGGTCTATTTATTCACAACAAGCAAAGCCAGCCTCCAAAGTTCAATGGACCAAATGGTTATTCTATTGTGGATTAGACACTCATGATAAGAGGAATACCGATATCAGAGTGGCGCGTACATGAAGTTGTTAGCTTAAGCGACCACCAGCTAATTATATATCAGGTATGTAGCAGCGTATCAAGACCGATGTCGATAGAAGAACTATCCTTTAGACTGGCCTTTCGCGAGAGAGGGGTCGATTGTGCCTACTTTCGATCGACGTTATGTTTGCGAATGGGTAACTAAACTCCAGAAAATTAGCAAATGAACTTGCCAAGCAGTTTAGTGAGATCTTTACGCAACTGCCAAATGATACCTCGGATATCGCAAGGAGTTCAGGGGCTACGAAAGGTGGAGTCCGACTCTGGACTAGCTGCAGCATAAAGTCGGGGCCGCACGACAATGTTGGCAAAACTCGAGACGAGGAAATCCCACAGGCGATATGTCACTACAGGAACCCCTGCGTATAGCCAGCCAAGAGTAAAGAGATGGCCATGAAGGACGCTGAAATTAAGCATTTTAGAGATGTTGCCGAGAAAGGAAATGAAAATCCTTGGTGTTTACCGAGCCGCGACTGGTAGATCTCGCCCTCCGAAGTATACCATTCAAGGCGGAAAACTCCTAGAAGATTAATCTGACAACATCAAAACTTCTATGCATCAGCTCCTTTACTCCCTTCTTAATGCCCCGATGATACAACACAAAGCGATAACAGACATCATCGAAAAGTGCGAGTTCCGGCTGCATGCTCTCTTTCGGTAGGGATTCAGATGCTCCTTCTCGCAGTGCAGTCGATCATATTATCAGAAATTTACCGAATACAAGTACCGGATTAGACGGAAACACTCGAAAGATTATTAGGAACGCCCGGACAGCTTGTTCCAGAGAAATGATGCTGATGTCCTCAGTGTGTACCAAAGAAGGGATCTTTCCAGATATCTGGAAGACAGCTTCATTGATAGTGCTGCCAAAGGGATTCCAGGAAAAATTTTAGAACGCCTCATAGTTACTTACGCTCCCTGTTTGCATCGGCGTATTTCTGAAAGTCAACATGTATTCGTTAGAGGGCTATTCTTATTAGCGCATATTATTAGCGCATTTAAATCTGTGTTTGTAATAGTAGATAATTCTACATATAAATACGTCCAGCACATCCTTTTGGACATCTCCGCTGCCTTCGATAATACATGGTGGCCAATAATGCTGTTAAAAACAGTATCGGACTCTCGTAAGTTACTTATGTAACGATTATGTTGGCTTCACAGTTAGCCACCGCACGCTTCGGAAGGTTTCCATTCCACAATGGGATGTTCCCAGGGTTCAGCATCGGGCCCCACACTATGGGAACTCCTCTTGGACGATATCCTTAAGTTGCCGAGACCAGAGGGTGTAAGCTTTGTGGCATACGCAGGCGATTTGTCACTTGCGATCGAGGCACCGTCGCGCGCCGTTATTGAACTAAAATGTTCCACGACCTTAAATAGTCTACCGGATTGGGGCACCCATAATAGGGTAACATTTTCCTCAACCAATACCCGGGCTATGACAATTAAGGGTCGTTTTAAAAGCGGACAGATCATTAGGAATGGTACCTCAATTACGAATGTGTCTGTGACCAAGGTGCTTGGGGCACACATAGACGACGCTAGAACCTTTTTAGTGAGACGGCCGCCAGGTCTTTCGGGAAGGTCTCACGTGTCTATACCTGCATTCATTTCTTGAAGCTGAAACCAGAGACCATGTAATTTGGGAATGTGACTTGTACAAAGACGAGCGAGACATAATGTTGGACGGCATCGAACGGAAGAGAGTGAGCTCAGTCTATCATCAGGATTTGGTCGCAACCGAACAGACTTTAGGCAATTGAGGACATTTGGCATGGCACGCGAACAGGAAGGATAGAATGACGTAGCTGTATCGAGATAATCAGGACTGACGCGGCCGATGAAAACTACTTTCTTTGTGGTGTCAGGTCCCGGAAAAGGGAAGAGTGAAATAACGAGAAAGCAATTAAATAATATGCAGGAGTCAAGAATGGCAGGTTGGGGAACTGTACCGGTGAGCAAAACCTAAGTGCTCGTTTACCGCTTATACCTTCAGCCTTGTTCAATAGTGCAATGCAGTACAAACCTTTTTCTTATTATATAGGGGAAAATGGGTAGTCAGAGCCTTTCGATGACTACCGGCGACTCCATACGGGCACTAAAGTCATCCAAATGCGTTGGCCCCCTTTCCTGCGACCCTCCACATGTCCATTACCTCAAAAAAATAATTTGCAATCTTTTCTTACCCCACTGTCGGATTTGGTTTCACGAAATCCGAGTCTCCAATCCAATTCGGATAATCGAAGATTAAATTAAGTTATAACTTGTGCGAAGATCAAATTGTTAATCAAGGATTTGCAATCACTATATAAGAATATCCTATCCGAGAAAACAACGATCCCCTAAGGTCAGATTCCCCTTTTCCTAAACTAGAAGACAGAAAAATTTTCGCTAGTACGATGAACTGTTACGTCAAGTGTAATATCACCGTGCGGTGTGTGCGTCCGTGTAGTTTATTTGAGCTCACTACCTCCCATAGAAGAAGGCTAACACATCTTCATAAATCTCTATGGAGTATTTTATGAGTATTGGTATTCGCCAGAATTTTTTTTGTAGCGTTGGGAGTAAAACGAGCGATCGGAACCATTTCGTGACAACCCAGCTCCGACCACCAGCTCTTTTTCACGTCCCCCGCCCCTCCCCCTGATAGGGGTAGGACTAAGCTGTTATATACTTATATATATATTGATGCGTTACGTCAGGATGCCATACGGAGAGGTGTGTGACCATCCTAAGAGATATACCCTAGGTGAGGAGTATTACGTGTATGATGGCGAGCCATAAAACTTCACTGAGGTAAACACACAATCAATGAGGTAAACACACTCATCTCATGACCTTCTGGGCCGTACTGGTTATTGTATGTGTCTAACACAGGCATCAGCTCTGATAGGTGTCATCACAATGCAGACCATGTAAATATGTTGACAGATAATAAGTTATCTAACACATATAAGTTGAAATGATAAAAAGTATACATACTACTCCAGAAATTGGGATGTGCGATGACTTACTTGATTAGTAATGATGCCTAGAAAAATGTACCAACTAATCGTTTAGTTTATGTCAGCTATCGGCCAATGGTTTATGTAAATATATTCATCTATATAATGCGAGTAACAAAGGTTACACCTGGGGGAACCGCCAAGTGGAGCCGAATCGCGGCACGGCCGTGCCAACATTTTCTTAATAAATATTTTTAAGCAGTAGAATTTTGTATTTTTTTATTTAATGCTGGGTTAGATCAGTTATTTTTACACCAAAGACAATCGAAGCAATAACGTAACCATTGAGAAATAATTTATATAAACATGTTTTATTCCTCTCTTTTATTTGTCGTTGCCGATATTTGCACATTTCACACACTTTTACAGAAAAGAAAATTGTTACTCATAAAGCGTGCCGCGGCTTGCTTATACTGAATCCTAATTAAAAAGGCGTAGCCGACGTCAAATACACACGATTCGTTTAAAAGTCCTTTACTTTATTTATTACGATAATTTCTGAATGAATTCTTTAACAGACATGTCCCGCAGATCCAGGTATTTTATTTTCCACACAACATTGCCACCTGAGTGTATTGTCGTCTTTAAATCACACGTACTATAAAATAAGGACAAATAAATGGCTCAATTCGGAGAATAAACGATGTCGCTCTACTCGGTACGTTCCTTAATAACCCAAGGGATTGGGTGTAGCGAATGTGTAAGTCTAATTAATTATATTCATTGAATGATTGAAACGTTCCTCATTGTACAGGAGGTAGGCGACAGGCTCACGCGCAAAGCTGATGTATAATAAGAGTGATACAGAATCATTTTCTTATGGCTTAATGGTCACCATGTTAATCCACAGATGTGCCTTTGCTGGCCCTTTGTGTACTGTGTGGGTTCCAGTGGTGTGTGGGGCTCGCGGCATATTATAGTGCCAAATACCCACAAAACCGCGAGTGACATCAGTGCTGCCACACTACAGCAGGGCTGCCTCGTACCACAACACAACCGCACCAAAATTACAATGGAATGCGGTTCCCTTGTTCACCCCTGGGCCGTGCGCAAAAGCACCCCTCCCTGTTCCTATCTTGTCCCCTCTTCCTATAAAAGTGGTACAAAGAGCGTCTGGACCTCCTGTTCTTTGCCCCCTTTTTCTTACAATAGGGATGCAAAGAGTATCTCCCTCGGTCCAATTGGCTCAGCCTGGTTCCACCCCGGCTACGGGGCCCCACCGCCACGACAAGGTCTGGCCGCCATGGTGGTGATATAAATAGTGCTTATTTTTATTGAGGCGGGGAAACGCATTTTCGTGCCTACACCGGCCCTGGGTTGGATCTAGTGGTGTGTGGGAATCGCGGCGCGTTATAGTGCCGAATACTCACAAAAACCACCGTGAATGCCATCCGTGCCGCCTTTGGTAAAGTGCCCCGGAACAACAAAAAATCAGGGCACCTCGACGGCTCGCCAACCCCCGAAGGGTCCGACGCCACCTCCACAGATGGGGTCGTCCCACACCTCAGGACCACCGACTTTGGGGTGAGTTTCCATCCTCGCCCATTGCCTCGTAAGCAAAGGCGCCGCCGCCTTTTTCTCTTCTGCCCCTTCTTCTTATAAGAGGGGTACGAACAGCGGCTCCTCCTCCAGCTCTTTAGTCCCCTTTTCTTTTAAGAGGGGTACAAGATCCACCACCTACTTGGTTTAATTGGCTTCTCCCAAGATGTCTCGGGTCACCCCAGATTACTGAGCCCCATCGCCACGACAAGGCTTGAACCATGGTGGGGATTTAAACATAAATACGGCCTGGGAAGACATGAGGGCCCGGGTTTAAGTCACAGATCGGCCCAAGCAAAAAATTATATAAGGTTTTTTATTTATAATAACAGGTCGAAAGTTGATGTCTTAAGTTTACGCGAATGTTAGTCCTTACAATAAAACTACTTTTCCGGATTTTGTCGCGGTTTATTTCATTATTTATGCAGCCCGACGTTCCATGGTCTACCCGTGACCATGGTTTTTGTAAAGCTTCTGAAACGTCGGGCTACACAAATAATTTAAAACCGATAAAATCCGTAAAATTAGTTTTATTGTAAGTTCGAAAGTTGTCTGTGTCACACCCCTATGTCTAAGAGAGCACGTTAAGCCGTCGGTCCTGCGCCTAATTTGCTGTCCCATCGAAATGGGAGAATGAGGAAATGGAGAGTGCACTTGTGCCTGCCTAAACACTTATGCACAATTAATATGTTATGCGCAGATGGCTTTTCTCGAAATTCGGCTGGGATAACATTATTATTATTATTATTAAATATTATACATAGTATCTATACTCTCACTTCCCAATTCCACCCATGACATAATAATTCGAGACGACTGGAATGAAATCAGACGCACAGCAAACAGCACTTCATATTCATGTATTGTATTGTTTGTTAGTATCTATAAAGATGGCCACCGTACCTGAAATTTAGCTAGGAGGCGGCACTAGATGCGGTTGTTTTGTAAGGGACTGGTTTCTTATCATTGATGACGGCACAGCACAGTAATTACAATAACAATCATTTTTAACGACTTAGCAGGGATGCTCGGTTTTATATAATGTTCTTGTAATGCATCTAAACGTATTGCGACTTTAGGAGGGGGGGGGAGGGCAAACATTTAGTCGGAGCCTTTTGATAGCTAACCCACGGCTATAGATATTGGCATATTATTCTATAGACTTGTGGCTCTTATCTCTCCGACTTTACATTTAGCCACCGGATAAACCACACTAACTGCCTCAGCCTAGCTTGCACCATACGACGCGCGAGAGGTATCTCGCTGCTATATGCGGATTGACACTTCTCCTATACTTCTGACTTGCGTATTGTGTATGTGTGTTGGTCCCTCGTCATGTAACATTATTCGTATATGTCCACGTGCAGAATTTTAGTATGAATATCTATACAAAATTAATAAAATAAATTAAAAAATAAAAAATAACAAAAAACACAACAGACACACACACGCACACACACGTGTGTGTACGCACACACACACACACACAAATACAAAACATACATACGCTCAAAAATACCCTCCTTTTGACGCAAACCTGCAACAATTACAGAAATCCTAAATAAAAAAAAACAAACAAACAAACTTATTTAGCACGCCAGCTGGTCCTCAGCCTGGAACACGCTGGAACCAGGCTTCAGGCAACGAAATAACATCGCTCACAGATGTCAAGCGTTACAAGTTTACCTCAACGACTACGGCTTTAGTGAGACTAAGACTTAAAATTCAATCCTCAGAACATTAGGTACAGTTTCTAGAGATGTACGATTCCTAGTACTTAAATAAACGTTTTACATTTTCTTCTAGATAAACCTTTTGTACTATTTTTGCCACATTGTAAATGAAAATGAGGATAGATTGGAAATAAATTATTTTTTGTGTGAATAAATCTTACAGTTTAGTAAGAGTCATGGTGCATTGTAGCCAACATGGGCAGGCACTACCAGTGATTTGCCTCTCGCTCGAATGGCACCGCCGTAAAGTGGTAACTATGATTTGGGGTTTCTTCCGGTATGTGAGTAGCCAGTGACCCATTAGAGGGGTGAAGAGTTAGGCAAAACACTCCAATTCGTTTATTTCTTACACAATAAACTAAACTTTAAGAGGTCCTGACTTTCAAACATTTCATATCGTTTCTATAATTGAATAACTCGCCAACAAATGTACGAAAGAGCGAATGAAGTCAAATACGAGATGAGTGAACGATGTATTTGCGACATGTAAATGAGCAAACTTTTATGTGAAATTTTTGAAGACTTTCTATACAATAATTGATGTAACAATAATAACAATCTTTTTTACACTCGACACTTGTTACACTTATACATGTATAAAATTAAAATATTAATGTTTTTTATGAGACATATAATCTAAAAAAAAATATTTGTTTGAGACTTTGACGCTTGTTACACACTTTGTAGTTATCTAACGGGTTTTTAACGCGATACTTAAAATACTCATTACAAGGTACCGGCTAAGTTTTTGTAAATGCCTTGCTCGACGTCTCGACCGGGTTACACCAGCCGTGGTCACGAGACGACTTTTGTAATAAGTATTTTAAATATCGGGTTAGAACCCGTTAGATTATATAGAAATTGCTTCTTTTAATTTATCTAAATTAAACAATAGCATGCGAGTGTCTCGAGGCCGTGGCGAGTCTATCGAACTTATGTACACTAGTGGACGTCGTCCGGCTGATAATGCTAATGAAACTTTACTTATTTTTTTATAGCATAAGGGGCAAAAGAGAAAGCTTTTGATGACTGCCGACGCCCATGGACATTCGCATGATTGCTACGCAGATGCGTTGCCCTTCTATAATCCCCCCTCCCCAATGTGCCACCAGCTACGATATACTTAGTAATGAGTTAGTGATATTGCAGCATTGCATTCAAATTGAGATGATAGGACCGGGCAATCGTACACGATACCGCTGAGAAAAAGCTGTACAGTCTTGTGTTGTGTTATGCATGAGTATCCGGTGGACATTGGAGGGAGAGACAGAGACAGAAAGAGGGTAACACATTTGTATAACATCTATTCGGATGTTTAAAGGGGTCTGTGGTCAAAAATACCCCAGAAATAATTGATTTACAAAAATACAAGATATACGATTCCATTTTCAATCGTCATTGTAAAGCGTCCTTGGTTGTACATAAAAATAATTTTCTGTAATGTAACGTTGACAGTGCAAAAAAGGAGGTAAAAGGTGTTAATTTTCTTTGAATTGTTAATCATGTGTGTGATTTCTTTTTTATGATTTTATTATTTTTGGGACATAAGGTAAAATAATAAAAGTATTCGTTAACGATAAGTTTAATAAACTCTCTCCTACTTCCTTGAACGATTTTCCATTTGCCTTTTGTGTCTTTGGTGGTTGTTGGAATAGGCAGTATTTCCATGAAATTGAAAGTTACGTATGAAACCACTATTTTATATAGTTTATATATAAAAAAAAAATAAACGTTATAGTTTGCAATAAAACTACCCACATACGGCGTAGTGATATGATTTATGGGTCGTCATTTAGTCGATTTCATCTTTATACAGCCGACGACAGGCTTTTGCGAGGGCAATAAAAACATTATTGGGTCACCTTATGAACATTGAGTATTTTATGAATTTAAACATTATGGCCTAGCTCTGTGGTTTTAGCGATTTAATATACCATTTCATTCGCCAAGGGAACCACTTAGTTCTTACGAGATTTTTTATATTTTACGAGATGTTTTTGTTATTCCAGATAATTATAATAAAACTACTTTAACGGATTATATAGCGGTTTATTAAGTGTTTAGAATCCTTAAGTATCAGAAGCTTTACAGGTACCATGGTCTGGCATACTGGAGGCTCGACAGTAGCTGGTCTCACTGGGTCTCTGTGATGTCGACGGGGAACCCGAAGCTTTTTGTCTCGCAAAATTTCCTTGACATGTTGAAGGTTGGCGTCCAGGCGTTGCTCATCACAGATAACATAACACCTCACAGCTGCATGACGCAAAAAGAAGAAGAAATTATTATTCCAAATAATTGTTTATGTTGTGTCAAATTTCGTCGGTTTCCGTTTAGTACTTTTGCATGAAGTAAAAACAAATTTACTTACATACTATTTCCACTGGTGGATCACGTGGACGGCGGGAGGTTATTATCGAAGAAATAATTCTCGTAATGACGATAGCATAATATGACATCAAATAATAACATTGCTTTAGATATGGAGCGAAGATGGACAACGTATTTACACATACATAAAATTCTTTTATTACACGGATAGGATTGGCAAGAAATGTGATTTGAATATACGCGTATCATGATATTTTCTACCTTCGGTCGCGTTTGGAAATAGAACAAAGGTTGGAGACTAAATATATTCATACGTCTGTGGGAGGAACATTTAACGTTAGGAAAGTTACGCTGGCGCCTGCTCACCGAGAACTCTCTTCTTGCTTATAAATCAATGACAACGAAAACGATGTATGTAAATACATTAATATCACGTTCTTATAAATATCATTGACGGTTCACTGCGCGTGTTAGCTTTGTTTAAAAACTATTTGGGTTGCGAGTCAAGGGATTCGGAGTCGACCTGAATCCGTTTTAAATTTTATAAAATACATTTGGTGCAGAAGATATCATATTGAGCTAAAGGAATACGTTGATATTAAATTGAATGCGCTATCACTGCAATATCACTATCTCATTACTAAGTATATCGTAGCTGGTGGCACATTGGGGAGGGGGGATTATAGAAGGGCAACGCATTTGCGTAGCAATCATGCGAATGTCCATGGGCGTCGGTAGTCATCAAAAGACTCCGGTTGCTCTTTTGCCCCTTATGCTATAAAAAAACAAGCAAAGTTTAATTAGCATCATCAGCCGGGCGACGTCCACTAGTGTACATAAGTTCGATAGACTCGCCACGGCCTCGAGACACTCGCATGCTATTGTTTAATTTAGATAAATTAAAAGAAGCAATTTCTATATAATCTAACGGGTTCTAACCCGATATTTAAAATACTTATTACAAAAGTCGTCTCGTGACCACGGCTGGTGTAACCCGGTGGAAACGTCGAGCAAGGTACTTACAAAAACTTAGCCAGTACTTTGTAATGAGTATTTTTAGTATCGCGTTAAAACCCATTAGGTAACTACAAAATGCGTAACAAGCGTCAAAGTCTCAAACAATTGCTTTTTAAGGTTTTATGTCTCATAAAAAACATTAATATTTTAATTTTATACATGTATAAGTGTAACAAGTGTCGTGTGTAAATAAGATTGTTATTATTATTACATCAATTATTGTATAGAAAGGCTTCAAAAATTTCACATAAAAGTTTGCTCATTTACATGTCGCAAATACATCGTTCACTCATCTCGTATTTGGCTTCATTCGCTCTTTCGTACATCTGTTGGCGAGTTATTCAATTATAGAAACGATATGAAATGTTTGAATATCAGGACTTCTTAAAGTTTAGTTTATTGTGTAAGAAATAAACGAATTGGGGTCTTTTGCCTAGCTATCACTTAGAAATTCGCAAAACGTTGTGTTCTCTTTACCCCTCCAATGGGTCACTGGCTACTCACATACCGGAAGAAACCCCAAATCATAGTTACCACTTTACGGCGGTGCCATGCGAGCGAGAGGCACATCACTGGTAGTGCCTGCCCATGTTGGCTACAATGTCGCATGACACTACTTCTTACTAAATCATTGAACCGAGAGAGACACTCTTTGCATTTCCCTATTGTAAGGAAAAGGGGGTAGAGAGCAGGAGGTCGAGACGCTCTTTGTACCACTTTTATAGGAAAAGGGGACAAAATAGGAACAGGGAGGGGTGCTTTTGCGCACGGCCCAGGGGGTGATCAAGGGAACCGCATTCCATTGTAATTTTGGTGCGGTTGTCTTGTGGTATGAGGCAGCCCTGCTGTAGTGTCGCAGCACTGATGTCACTCGCGGTTTTGTGGGTATTTGGCACTATAATATGCCGCGAGCCCCACACACCACTGGAACCCACACAGTACATAAAGGGCCAGCAAAGGCACATCTGGGGATGAACATGTTAACCATTAATCCATAAGAAAATGATTCTGTATCACTCTTATTATACATCAGCTTTGCGCGTGAGCCTGTCGCCTACTTCCTGTACAATGAAAAACGTTTCAATCATTCAATGAATATAATTAATTAGACTTACACTTTCATACACCCAATCCCTTAGGTTATTAAGGAACGTACCGAGTAGAGCGACGTCGTTTACTCGTGTGATTTAAAGCCGACAATACACTCAGGTGGCAATGTTGTGTGGAAAATAAAATACCTGGCTCTGCGGTACATGTCTGTTAAAGAATTCATTCAGAAATTATCGTAATAAATAAAGTAAAGAATTTTTAAACGAATCGTGTGTATTTGACGTCAGCTACGCCTTTTTAATTAGGATTCAGTATAAGCAAGCAGCGGCACGCTTTATGAGTAACTTTCAAAACTTCTATAAGACCCTAACTAAGGTTTCCAAATATTTTTTTTAAGTACGAGTAAATACATAAAACTCACAACCCACATTGTAGGTATTTAAAGTTTCTTTTTTTATTGTCATTGTAGGTATTTATAAAACATTTTTGATACTCGTACCGTCGCTCAAGTCTATTACCAACTCTTGAAAAGGCAGTGTCTGGACTAATGGTCTCGGCGGAGCCTAGTGACTGCCACTCGAGGCAGACGCGGACAAATTTGTCGCTTCGAATTTCTTTAACTTGTGCCATTGGATAAAAATCTACCTTAACCACGTGTCTTCAAGTTTCTTTTCATAAATATTCATTTATCGAATATTGATACTATTATTCACGCTGACGCACGTGATTTTCGTCGCCTTAGAATGATTTAAATGATTGAAAAGTAAAAAGTTGAAGGACCAGTCTCGCAGCTAACTATACTCATAAATGTATCACATTTATTACATTTGATTGGAACCTGTGAAAACACTTTTTTTTAGTTTATTTGCCACATTTTTTTTACATAGTCTAGGGGGCCAAACGAGAATTCGAAGCCTATCAACGACTACGGACGCCCTTGTAATCAGCATAGTTATGCCGATGCGTTGCGCTCCTATTCATCTCGCCCCAATGGACCACCGGCTAATTACAAACCGCAAGAAACGCGACACCGTTGGCGGTAACAAGTGAGCGAGAGGTACCTCCCCGGTCATGCCGGCCCTAATAGATTAACTGGGACTTCAATAGGAACCTGTGAAACTGACCCTAAGTAAAATGACAACAACAACAACACATCTTTACGCCAGCTCCCTAGTGTGCAACTCCCTCCTCTCTGTAGTGCCATACATCACGATCTTTACATACCTGCCTTGAATCCTCAACATTCATTACTCTCTTCATGCAGACACGCCAGATACGAAGACTCTTTACACCACCATCAGACAGTACCCGACTAATACTAAAATAATATGTTTATTTCATGTTATTTTACTACTAAACCCCACTGCTTTGCAAGGATCCCGCGATTGTTTTGTTTTTATTTAAAACACACCTGAACATACATTTAAGTTACTACACGAAATCTCTAACCTCTAAAGATTACCTAACACGGTAATCGCCAGTAACTATCGGGATTCATCATTCCCATCTGCGGAAAGGAAGTCTGTGCCCTTACCGACCACAATCTCTAGTAGTAACTGTAGTATGAACCTGCACTGGACGCTTCCGCCAGCGTAGGGGAGTTGAAAAATATAGATATGAAAGAGAAATGTCATTTATTGATTAATCACGAAATCTTAATTGTAACACCTTGAAATTTGGCCGGTAAGTTCCTTTAAGGGTGCAAACATCTAGTGAAAACTAATTCGACGAAACTCTGCAGCTTATGGTGCAGGTGGAACATCACGAGAGGCTGCTTTTATTATATACTCTTCTAAGCTATGTAAAAGGCCATGCTGTAGTCGGTACCTCTGACTCATATAATGCTAATGTGGAGTAGTTAGCGGAAGCGTATTAAGGATACGGTGCAATGTTTTTTTTACAGTTTGGGTGGAGAAACGAGCATTCGGAGCTTTTTTACAATAACCGACGCCTGTGAACATCAGCATAATTACTATGCTGATGCGTTACCTACTTTCCACCTCCCGCCCCTGTCCAATGGACCACCGGCTACTTATAAACCGCACGCAACACGACATCGAAGATGTCACTTTACGCCTGTGTCATGTGAGCGAGAGATATCTCCCCAGTCGTGCTAGCCCAATGCCGCTGCAATACAGCATGGCACTACCTCTTACAAAAATAAGTTGGGCAAATAAGATTATTTTATTCGGTGATGGCTATGTCGATACATTCTTACGTAGCCATCACTAAATAGCTTTGACAGATCGTCTTATCCCACTACTATAAAAAAAATCGATCCCGAATCATTCACCCACACAAAACTCACGAAACGCGACAGACTGGCTGTTATTTCACCCACATACGATGTCAATTCTGAAACAAAAATGTAATAAATTTATAGTAGCAACACAAAAATGTTTTGAAGAACACCTAACACTCTGGTTATATACAACAAAGTCTTTACTGGATTTTGAAAGAGCGTAACAGCTATTGACAAGGTAATAGGAAATAAAAGGCCGAGCTTTATAATTCAAGTTTAAGAGTTTAGAGAAAAGAAGGGCCAACGCTATCAGGAATCCTTTACTGCTATAAATTGGAGCTGCAAATCCGTTACCTTGTATCAGCGTTCGCAATTGGACGATTTCTTCCAAGAGAGAAACTATAAATGGTTTTGTTACCTCACAATACGATATTTCTCTCAGTATAGATTAGGTTGTAGCTGTAGCGATTCCTTTGCCTACCCGTTTGTTACGTTAATTATTATTTGTAATGCATTTTGTTGTAACGAATATATATTTTACAATGATATTAAATACAATGTAATTAAAGAAAATAAATTAATTGGAGAATAAAATCTATAATTAAAATTTTGAATAAACATTTTCTTATAATAAAGCCATTAAATAGGCAAATAATAAATATTAATATCAAAGTCTTATAATGCTTGACACCGTAGATGTTTGTTATTTGTTTTCGTAATTAGAATATGAAATGTAAGTTTGTAGTCCAGTGTGGACGAACATTTAAAGGACTTCGATATTTTTTTCTTAGAATGTTATTAGGTATTTTTTTTTTAGTTGCATTCAAATTACGTATTTTTGCGGACCTGTAATAATTGCGTGTGTAAGTAAAGTGAAGTGTATTTTTCGGTTTTTTAAGCAACTCACATTGTGTTTATATTTTTATCATGCCATCGTTTTCGTGCAGTCAAATATAGTACACCGATATGCTTTTGGCCTTGCGCTTTTATAAGAAGTATTTTGGTCTTCGGAATGATGAACGTATTCCTTCCAATGGTCTGATGTTTATGCGAGTGGTACGTTAACAACGTGTTGGCAGCAACTATAACTTGGAAGTTCGTGAAATAATACTTCGACATTTCGACGAAAACCCGGAAGATACTCGTAGTACCGGGTCTACTGGGAAGATATTCTGGGTGCCGCATAGTATTGTGCATAGCGTTGTTGAAGAAGATACCCTTCTTCTTTATAAAATAAGTGCAAACCTATTGATTACCAACGCCGCAATGATTAATGTCAATGGCTAACAAGTCAAATCAACACGGATGCCAATTTTATTGAAAAAGTTTTGTGGACTGATGAAAGTACTGTTACCAGAAACGGTATGTACAACTGAGGCAATACGCATGTGTGGGCCAGAGTGGCACGAGTTTATTGCGATGAAAAAATGCAATAATATGACGTGTAGAATTCAATTATGGCGGTTCTTTCAAACTGTGTACTGTGTCGTGTAGAATCTGAATGTGGCTCCCTTTTCATATTAATAATCACCGTGACCTTGTGTAACTATCTGCATTAATGAATAGCCTACTGCGGTATTCAGGCTAGTTTATTAATTAAGCCTAAGTTTTGTTTTTAAAATTTGTAGCCAATTTGAGGACCCTTTTCAGTTTTGTTACTGGTCATCAATAAAGAAGCTAAATAACTTTTTTCTGGTTTGTATGTAAGTCAGTTTAGTTTATTTTCATGAGCTTATCGCGTAGCAGGATTCAATTTGAATTTTGCGCGCACCTTTGGTTACCTACTAAGTGAGCGACTCTGAAGTCCAGAAGACATCAGGCGCATTGTTAAGGGGAAGCGCTGTCACAGTAAATTTTGTTTCTGGGTGTATCTTCGTAAATGTGAGACGTATCTTATACCTAAGTAAACGTACATTGATGGTATACTGCATCGTACTAAGTTAGGTGTTTCGTTTTCCTGTACATCCTGTATGTTTGCCTGAGTTTAGTCCGTTCATGAAGCCAAAGGAATGAGACGAGATCTTATTGGTTGTGTGTTCCTTTTCAGAGCTCTACTACTGCTTTTTTTTTCCTTTTTGTGTTGGATTTAATATG
>JAFELO010010670.1:501432-513000 GCA_017140195.1 Eumaeus atala | reverse complement strand
GCAATGACGTCATTTTTGCTGAAGTAGTTTTGTTTTAATATTGTAGACCACATTGTTAATAAATTTATTTATTTATAAGATACACAAAGAGTACATAATTTAAGCAATCAAACGAACCAACTGTTACATATTCTTGGGTCAAACACGTTAACCCTTAAAGGTATATACAACATTATTATACATAATTATAGCAGACAAAAGAAAAAGGTCATGGAACATTGGTGGGGGGGGGGGTCACATCGGCATAGTAATTATGTGGATGTTCGCGGACGTCGGTAGTCGAAAAAGACTGCGATAGCTCGTTTGCCCCCTATTCCATAAAACAAAAAAGGACAAGGGGTGATGATGTGAACTTCATCCCATTCCCACAAAAATAAAAGAAATCATAATTTAGAGAGTAAAAAGTAAAATGATGTGGGTACTCCCACATCATTTTACTCAGTTTTATTTAGATTATTGTTAAGAAGTAGTGCCGTGCTGCATTGTAGCCGTACTGGTTAGTGGGAGTTCGCACATCATTTTACGTTTTACTTTCTAAACCATGCACTATGCATGGCGCTTATTCCTCCTATGCAGCATCGCGTCACCTCTTCCTACACGGATACACTTTATTTACGTTTTGAGTTTTCGTCTGCGTCACAACATGTAAGCTGGGAAAAATGTGTATTTTTTATGAAATAAATTTTGATAAACGAAAGTTGCCCTATCAGACAGAGTACTTGTAGGCATCATTTACGCGTAAACATCGGAATGTTTATTCTTTAAGTTGCACAATAAGTTTAAATGTAATTAAAATGGCACGTGGCATTAATATAATAATAGTTTTAAATATTTTGGGAGCGCAACAAAAACAAGTATCTATCTAGTCATAGAGATACACTACTACCATAGCCAAAAATTATAAACTTAAAAAAAAAAATCTTAGAATCTTACGCCAAGACATCTACCGTGTATCGCACATAACACGTCTTGACTATTTTTTTGATTGAAACTCCACTTCTAAATTTCAATATACTTGGCGCTACAGTGCTACAGACAGACACACAAATACACACACGCGCGGTTTAGCAAGAAAGGGCTATTTATATCCATACCACTAAGGATTACCCATTACAAAAGGATTGACAGCCTTAATTGTACGTCATGAACGCTATACAATTTTGTGAGGAAAGTTTGATGAGCTTCTTGTCTTTTATCGTTGGTAATCCTGAAAGTAAATGAGCAAAACTTCTAGTGCTGACGGCCTTCTTAAATGTTGAATAGAAGTTTATCTGCCCTTATTTTTGTTAAAAGTTTGCAAAAATGTGGAAGCTTGGAACGGATTAAATGGGACTTTGTTAAATGTGATCTTAGAGATTTTAGTTAAAGGTGAAGGCTTGCTGCATTTTCGCGGAATTGGACTGGCACGACCGGGTAGATAGCTCTCGCACACATGAAACCACCGTAAAGTGTAATATTCGGATTTTGATGTGCGTCGATAGTCGCAGAAATTCCTCGTTTGCTAGTTTGCCCCATTAAGTATATAATGAGTGAGAGAAATAAGTTTAAAGTAAGAACTCTCTAAATGTGTACAAAATGGTAGCATAACTCGGGTTAACACATTCATCACGCTGATAGCTTTATCAGGTGAAATAGGCTAGGAAGCTTATGTAAAATATCAGACTTCGATTAATACTTCCCCATATTTTTTACAGGTATGAAATTATATAGGTACAGTGGAAGTACATCTTTGTTAATTACACTAAAATTATCCGGAATTATACACTTCCAGGTATAATATAAATCATGATACACTTTGCTGCCTTTTCACTTGTGGAAGCCCTCTCCATCACCTATTAATCATTGGTGGTATGGTCATGTTGGATTTGATCCGTTTAAAATCACGCGATGTTTTAGGAACAGGTAGTTTACGAGTAGGCGCCATGCTTCCTAGGAGGAGGTAGTGCCTTGCTGCTCAGGAGGAGGTAGTGCCATGATGCATTGGAGGAGGTAGTGCCATGCTGCATAGGAAGAGGTAATGCCACACTGCATAGTAAGAGGTAGTGGCATGCTGCATAGGAGGAGGTAGTGCCCTCACCATGATTCAAGCCTTGTCGTGGCGGAGGGGCTTAGTAGCCTGGTGTGGACCCAGGTGTAAACAATTGAAATGAGGGGGACCTTTGAACCTCTCAAATAGGAAAAGGGGGCTAAAGTTTAGGAGGAGGAATCGCTCTCGGTAATCCCTATTATAAGATGAGGGGAGCAAAGAGCAACAGGAGGAGGCGCTATTGCGCACGGGGCAAGGGGCGACGATGGGAACCTCACTCCATTGTTCCCAAGGTCGGTGGGGTTGCCCTGTAGTGCGGGGCAACCCCATCTGTGGAGGTGGAGTTGGTCCCTTAGGGGGCTGACTAGCCCTCGAGGTGTCCTGACGATTTGCCGTTCCAGGGCACCTCACCAAGGGCGGCACTGATGGCACTCGCGATGGTTTTTGTGGGTATTCGGTACTATCATGTGCCGCGAGTCCCACATACCACTGAATCCCACCGAGGGCCAGTGAAGGCGCGTAAATGCGTTTCCCCGCGTCAACAAAAAAAGGGAGCCATGCATGGTACATGACACTACATCCTCCTATGCAACGAAAGTGGGTCGGCACGACCAGGGAAGTACCACTCGCTCACATAATATCGTCGTAAAGCGACATCTTCAATGTCGCGTTTCGTACGGTTTGTGAGTAGCCGTGTCTAACTGATATCTGATTATATATTATTTAGCTTTATTTTAAAGAGAGTGGTAGAACGATCGCGTTCATCGTGGCATATGGCGCTCTATTGGAGAGTCCTAAGTCCAGCAGTGGACGTCGTCCGGAAGACGATAGTGAAAAATAAAAAGAAATCTGAAATTGATTATTTCAAATATAGAGGCAAACGAGCATGCGGAGGCTTTTTATGACTGCCGACGCCCATGAGCATCCGCATATTTACTATGTCGATGCGTTATCTTCCTTCCCTCTTTCCCCATAATTTATTAACAAAAATAATAAATAACAAATAAAAATATATTTTATCATCTTTTACTTACATTAATATAAAGTTAAATTGTTGCTATGAACTCATTGTATCAAATTACTTACCTTTATTATTATGAGTACTATTTGTCTTAACTGAAAAGTGTTGGCGGAGTCTGCGAACGTTGGTACGGGGAAGCAATTAGGAACAAAATTGTGTACGCTCCAATGGAAAGTGCTTCATTGGCACCTATCCAAAATAGTTTGAATACTTTAGGAAATTGTGCGACATTAACAAGAAGCGATCTAAACGCTTTCAACATTACACTAGAAGCTACTTAATGTCTTCCGATAAGATTAATATAATTTATGTCTCCTAATTGTCATTAATTTTAAGTGCAGTCGAGCAAATTTGACACGAGGAATACGCTTGAATAACATGTTAAACTAGCAATGCTATGTGGATTAACCCGTGCAACATGGTTAAACGCCATGTTATAAACTTTACACCCTTATTTCACCTCCTTAGGCGTTGAATTTCTGAAAATTTTTTAATGATGCTCACTTACACCTGAAAGGAACCTCTGTACCAAAATGTGAAGTTTCTATGTATGGTAGTTTCCGGCGTGCATTGTTTGCCACTCAATTAATCAGTCACTCAGTAACGGAAGTGTTTTATACATGTAAATATATTTTTTTATTCGGTGTTCTGGGTGAAACCGTCTTTTGTTTACTGCCGTCGTCCATAGACATTCGAATAATTGATATTTAGATGTGTTGCAGCTCTTCCTTCCTTCCCCAAATGGGTCATAAAAACTCATAGCCCGCACGAAACGCGACGTTATAGATATAATTGTTTAATTTGATCATAAGATGCGAACGCTGTGGCCTAATTTGGCTGTAATGAGCATAATTAAACTTGTTTGTTAAACATATGATCAATAATTGTCACCGTCAAAAAGTGAAATAAATAAACACGACACCGTCAAAAAGTGAAATAAATAATAGTTTTAAACTCACTATATTGAACATAAATATTCAAAGACCACATTTTTACACGACAAAGGTCTTCCAAAGTCTGTCAATGTTAACACAATAGCTGGAATTAAGCTAATATTTCAAAGTTAAGGAGTCCAATTATGCAGAAGTCCTACCTTTCTTCAGAAGATATGGAGGCAGTTAGGAGATAATAATATTTCACCTTCGTTCACTGTTGACAGGGAGTCAAGGTCACTGAAGCTCGGAATACAATAACTGCTTCCTTTTTTGTCTTCTGAAATCTTTGTTTTGCATTGGTTAGATTTTAAAGGAGCTACTTACGAGAAGGCGTAGATTACGCCTTTAGCTTAGACATTATATCTAAGCTTCGATAAAATTAGACTTTATCTCTGTTTCTCAAAAAAGAACATACAAAATAAATTTACCAAAAATTCAAAAAAAATGTTATGGATGAACCACCCTTATCAATGGGGGGTATGAAAAATAAATGAGAGCAGACAACTTAGTAAGAATCGGTAAAGATGTTTCGGAGGAGTAAGGCAACTATCATTGTGAAACGAGAATTTTGTATATAACATATTAAAAACCATATCTGTTTTCGTAGGAATTGTGCGAATTGAGAAATTTGACATTTGATACAGTTAGCGATCATATGGAGAAGACTTGCAGAAAGCAAATATTTTGATAGAATGTGCTTGCGATTTCATTATTTTATTGAAAGAAAAAAAAAAAAACGTGTGGCTAAATAAAATTTCAAATGTCTATACAATGATTTGACTTTTATTGATTTTTTTACGAAAAGGTTATACATATTTTTTAATGGATCACTTGTTAACATCGACATTATAACCTATATAATGTCGACGCTCGTTACAGAAGCCATGAAATTGAGCTACCTTGACATACACTTGACAAGCATTGTATCAGCTCAATGAACTGTGACACATAGTGCGAGAAATGAATTGTGGAATATTTTGTATTTTTTTTTAATGTGTGAAAATGAAAATTAAAGTACCGAAGATGTAAAATTGACATTAGGACAAAAAGGGACAAGAAAATTTCTCAATAAACATAACGGGACTGTGACCATGGATCCTCATTTTCTTGAAGCAGTCGGCTGTAACTGCTGACATCTCAAATATAAATTTATAGAACAAAACAAGGACGTACAGAAGTGAAACTTTAAGAAGCGGGTGCGTCGCTCGAGCGTGCGTTGTATGGCGAATAGCGGCTCGCCTCCATTTTAGTATAGTCCGTATAGCGGAGCGGTGGATGTACACAAGCATGTCTTGTTTTTTTCCATGTTATGTTATGCCGTCATGTGTGCCGGATCTGCGTCGCTTACCCGCATTTTTTTCATAACAGACCGTGTATTATCTAAATAAAAAAATAGCATTATTTTTTCTTTACGCATTAACAATATTTTTGTGGAAAAAACTACTTTTATATTTCAGCTATTCATCCATAATTCTTCTTTAATGAACCTTCTGTAGAAATTACGACTATCAGTATAATTTGTGTGGCGCAACTAGATAAATTCGTCCTTCATCCCAGTTAAGGTGGTTCAATCCAATTATTGTTCTTGAAAAATCTTGATTTTAATTCTTTTATGTACAACATAATAAGACAAATGAGCAAACTGCTTCTTTTTATAACTACCGTTACTCATGGACATCCGCTTAATTATTATAAAGATGTGTTATCCTCCCCCCTCCTCCCTTCCAATGAACTACCAGAAACTTACAAAAGCATTCATAGCTGTCCTTCGCGGTGGTATCATGTGAGCAACAGTTACCTCCCCAGTCGTGCCAGCCCGATTGGTCTGCAGTGCGGCATGCCGCTTAGCACTGACTCTTAGGTACATACAAAATAATTTTTAACAAACCTTTTTTTTGGAAACAGCAAATTGAGAAATGTAGGTCTTACAACGAACGACACATTCGTAAACATAATGAAGATGTTTCAACACATGAAGGGTCAACTTTTACATTGTACCAGTAAGTTTACTTTCATAACTTTCGCATTTATTTTCCCTAAAATATCACTGTTATAAATTCATTGCTATTATATAAATAATTTCGAACGTTGTGATGTAGCAATGGTGAATGACATCTACACAGCCTACAGCCTGATGAAAAACAGATGGTTGGTAGTTGATGAACTAACGGTCGGGCGTTAGCCCGTGCCCCGCTCGCTGGGTTTTAAATTACGCTCTGTCCCTGTACTTACTAAGTCATTGGTGACACACTGGTTAGTGTGTCACCAATGACAGTTTGCGCACAAATTGTAACCGCAATATCTTTGTATGTATGTAGCATGTACCTAATGTGGAATATACGTAAATTTACTTTACATTGTCTGAGCACCAAAGGGTTGACGTCATCGTCATCATTATCAGCCCTTATCGGTCCGCTCCTGGACATAAGCCTCCAATTCAATGAACGCATCCATCCCGGGCCACCTACTGCATGGGTTAGCTTACTGTATGGGTCTTCTTAGCTTATTTCATTTTTGTGACTTTGTGTATTGTGTGTGTTGTACGATAATAATTGTACATATTCAGAAAAATACATTACAATAAAACTAGTTTTACAGATTTAATTGAAATATTTAACTAGCCCGATGTTTCAGAAGTTTTACATGGTCAAGGGTAAACCGAGATTACAGATGTCCTGATGACACAAATTATTACAATTACCAGAATAATATNNATATAGAATTTTTGAATAATATATGATGCGTTTCATTTTCCATTTTGTGTTATTCAGTATTCGCTATATAACGCAAAACCACTCTAATCAATCTTAACCACATTTGTATTCGACTCTTTACAAATCTTGCCAAATAACACAAAAAAAGGAACAAAAAACTTTTGCATCCTCGGTTGCTCATTATTCGGTGTTTGTAAAGGCCGGCAAGGCGTCATACAGACGCCTAGTCCTGCAAATGTCTATGGGCGGCGGTTGTCACTAACCACCTGCTCATTTGTCCCCTATCTATCTATCTCAGTTCCGTTATGTTTATCAAGAAAATTTCTTGTCCTTTTTTGTCCAAAAGTCGATTTTACATCTTCAAGACATTGTTACTGGTAACTTAATTTTCATTTTTATTTTAACACATTACAAAAAAAAAATACAAAATATTCTACAATTCATTTCTCACATTACGCATCAGCTGATTAAGCCGATACAATGCTCGTCAAATGTATGTCAAGGTAGCTCAATTTCATGGCTTCTGTATTTATCTGTAACGAGCGTCGATGTTATATGGGTTATAACGTCGACGGTAACAAGTGATCCATTAAAAAATATGTATAACCTTTTCGTAAAAAAATCATTAAAAATCAAATCATTGTATTGACATTTGAAATTTTCTTTAGCCACACGTGTGTTCCATTTTTTTTCAGTAAAATAATAAAGTCGTATGCATATTCTATCAAAATATTTGCTTTCTGCACGTCTTCTCCATATGATCGCTATAATCAAATGTCAGATATCTAAATTCGCACAATTACTGGGAAAACAGATAGGGTGTTTGTCTTGTACTTAATATTTTATATACAAAATTCTCGTTTCACAATATTAGTTGCCTTACTCCTCCGAAACATCTTTACCGATTTTTACTACTAATATACTATTTTAGTATAATTAATTTGAATATACATTATTAAAAATTAAAGTCAATTTACAAATGATGTGAAAGTCATTTCATTTCTTTACAAGCTATTAAAACTATCCATATGCAACGCCTAAGTTGTACAAAACCCTTATATCTATTTCTTTTATATATATTATTTTGTATTAACAAAGATGAATAAAAATAAGTTCTTATTAATATTGGTAGTGACAAATTACTAATTTATATAACAAAATATTGTAGAAAATATTTTTAAAAATTAATGTATATTGAATAATCGTTAGGCTTATCGGAACATGTATTTAAATATATTATTCATGCGCCTTTATTACACTTGATTAGCTTCAGGATCTGTTATTAATACGTTAATTTTCAGAAGGTCTTGTGTGTATCCTCATCCAGCTCCATTACGGTTTCAATACATGATTTTCTAATATATTATATATTATTCATGCGCCTTTATTACACTTGATTTGCTGAACATGTTCGAAAAGACAGGTCGTAAGGTATATGTAAAACCATTTCCGTGCATCGAATCCAAGCATGTAACGTAGAGAGTCCATATTGAAAAGCATCTCCATTTTCAGGTCTCGCTAAAAGAGACGTTTAGCCAAATCATTCATTTGTCGTGGGGTCTACATATTGTGCACGTGAAACCGGAAGGTGTTTCTGTTAAAACCTGAGCTACTTTACTATCTGTCATAGTGAAAAAGTGTTCATTCTTCACTTGGACATCCTCACCATTTTTTTTTAAAGAATATTGGGATGAATAAATTTATCTACATGCATCCTGGTCTAGCGGTCGGTACGTTAAACCACAATTCTAATAACAGCCCGGAGTCAGGAAGATGGACCTGCGCGTGATTTTTCACCGATCGTGTCGGACGAGAATGGTTTTTCTCAATGTCTCTATTGCCATGTTTTTTATTTATACTTTAGGGTTCAAACTAAACTATCACTAATGAATGATATATACAGGATTACATGAAAAGTGATACTGTATATTAAAGGACGTTATTTCTCAGGTAATTTCTCATGGATTTGATCATCTCATATGGTGTCCGAAACTTAAACTTTTTAAGTTTTGTAACGTGATTGGAGCATCTAGAGTGTGTTTTCTCAATGTAACTACTTAGAAGAAATGCCAGTTCATAAAATGATCTTCATAAAGTTGTGTTTGATGGTGATTTGTAGCCTAGTTATCCATAAAAATCATTCATAAAAATTTGCTGCGAATTTTTGCGAACTTCGGTGTAAAGTGTAAAATAGTGACAAGCGTTCACTACTGTTGCGTTTCCATTCATTTTCCTACCCATATCAATGCTTGCGGTGTGTTTTGTAAATTATTATGCATAATTTATTGATATATGACAAATTTTTTATCGAATAGATGCATACCACCCTTAAATTTCAAATAGAAATAGTAAAGCGTTTGCGTATTTCCTTATGTATAAAGAATTTATAGTGACAATTAAATGGACCTTTAATTGCAACGAATATAACATACTTACTTATTTTATATACTTCATAAAATGACTACGTTCAAGTGTTCCAAGCGTGTATTAGTATTTACCTACAACGTCGGAGAAAAATCTTTTGAGGCATTATTAACAGCTTTAAAAGAGAGCTAACCGCTGAAGACAACATGTGTTTTATCATCCGTGATATTGAAAGTCATAGGAATCCTTCTTTCAAAAAACGATGGACGAAAGCTATACGGAATAAACAAGTACTTTTAAGGTACAGCTGTAGTTGGTTGGATTGCAAATATTTAGTCAATTTTCCCATCTTAGGAGATGTTATGTATGATGTGGAAGACCTTACATATCATAATATGCAGGCTTGTCGGAATCCAGCAAAAAAAGAAAAATACTGTGCTACTTCATGAGAACGGATTTCAGTACATCAACAATGGATATGTTCAGGTTATCATGTTCGATAGACGAAGGAGCAAAAGGAAAGTAAAACCTTATTCTCAAGTTTCTCAAACTAAAAGATCAGGAAGCAAAGTAAGTAAGTTTAAGTGTTCTGGTCGACTTAGATTTATCAAAATCACAATATTTATACTGAGAAAGTTTAACAAATGAACGAAACTGTTTAATATTTACACCGTATTTCGAAATACAAACAACGATGCAAACAAAAAAGCCAGTACAAACAAACACTTCCAGTAGAGCCTGAACACATTTCTGATGCAAATTTGTTTATCTCTTCTTTGGTGCCTATTAAATTAAGTAACGAGCTAACAGGCGAAGTCGTTTGGAAAAATCCGGTACCTTTTCCTGTATGTTTTTGTCGGCCTTACGTGTTTGGATTCATACGTGGAAATGGTTTTGCATATAATATCCTCCATACAACCAATTACGATAACCTCCCTTTCCGAACGTGGTCAGTCAATAGCGAAGAAAAGAAAAGGCTGAAACAAGTGAAGAAAAGCCAGATACAAAGAAGTTTTCATGACGAAATAGGATTAAATATCGACCAACTAGGAGAATGTACAGGCAATTCTAATGACGTTAATACAGCCAGAAGATTCTAATGACGTTAATACAGCCAGAAGATTCTAATGACGTTAATACAGTCAGAAGATTCTAATGACGTTAATACAGTCAGAAGATTCTAATGACGTTAATACAGTCAGAAGATTCTAATGACGTTAATACAGCCAGAAGATTCTAATGATGTTAATACAGTCAGAAGATTCTAATGATGTTAATACAGCCAGAAGATTCTAATGACGTTAATACAGTCAGAAGATTCTAATGACGTTAACACAGCCAGAAGATTTTTTTACAATTCATCCTGCTCTATTGAAATTACAGTAGTAGATGTTAATTTGATTAAATACCTTTATATAATTAAACAGGCTCTTTCATTGGGTTTTTATTGGAAACTCCCAGAATTTATATTTGTAATTATGTATAATATGCCATTATCAGTACATACAATTTTGATACATAACGAAATTATCTGAACATGAAGAAGACGCATAAAAATCCCGTAATAAACATTACAAACGATTTCGCCCACATTATTCTAGCAAGTGTTCCCGATTAGCCATTAATGAAGACGTGTTTCATATTAGAATTAGCATTACGAAAATATCTATTAAAAACGTGATGGAGCCGGATGAGGATAACCTGGACCATCTGAAAATTAAATAACAGACTGAAACTACTCAAATGTAATAAAGGCGCATAAAAAATATATTTAGATACATGTTTCGATAAGCCTAACGATTACTCAATATACATTATATTATGAAAATATTTTCTACAATATTTTGTTTTATAAATTAGTAACTTATTACTACCAATATTAATACCAACTTATTTTTTAATCATCTTTGTATTAAGAAATTGATATAAGGGCTTTGTGCACCTCAGGCGTTACACATGGAAAGTCGCAAGTATAATATAAATAAAATCGCTATAAAAATTACCCAACGGAATTATTTTAATTAAACAACAAGCAATCAATGAAAAGTTCAATTCATTTCTCGTGCTATCAGTCAGTGGTGGAAACAAAAAAATGGCTCATTTGTGGTACCTGCTACTCCACTTCCGATCACTTGAACACTCATAATTATCATCACCATCTTTAATTTCCTTTCGGATGATTTTTGATGTTTTTAATCATTAGGGGGAATGACCAGATCCCTTTGGTGACTATCAACGCCCATAGACATACCGCACAACCAGAGGTTTTGCAGCTGTGTAGCTCTGTTTTTCCACATTCGTAATGCCACCGCACGGTAGGCCACACGAAACGTTTGCCAGCAGGGTTGTTCATAAGATTCAAACCAAGTATGGATGCCTGGAGCAATGCAACCCATGAATCACATGACGCTTTATTTTGCCTGTCTGTCAACCTGTATGCAGGAGGACCTCATGGATGACATATCTAATACAGTGCATGACGCTTTATTTTGCCTGTCTGTCAACCAG
>JAFELO010010670.1:425161-501037 GCA_017140195.1 Eumaeus atala | reverse complement strand
AAAAAGCATACCAGCGAACGATACATACCTCCTGTTCGTGATGCAGCACTGGTACTACCTAAGCAGAAGAGCGGTGTAGATTATCGCATTCATTGTAACACATATCACATAGCATGTACAAAAACATGGGTAACAACAAAAAAAAATACCATTCCATTGTGCTACGTGAATTTATTTTTTGGTTTTCCTGTGTGTTTCAATGAAGAGCGGGACATATGGTATGCGAATGCAAGCGTTTTTTATGCGAATAAAAAGAACAAAATTCGTTGCACATGTTGCGAATGGAAGTCTATAACAAACCCGCTTTTATATTGACAGAATGAAATATCGTAGGCTCGTATACAACTTCAACCAGCACTCGACTTTTTCTCTATAGAGGGAAACATATACAGTCCGAAACGTTTTGATGTTTGCTGACGCCCATGATGAACATTCTCGTATTGCTTATTGGAACCAAAGGTCCATCCGTATTCTCACAAATACAAAAAGGATAGCATAACCACCACTTGATGCCGGTAACAAAATTTTTAACGAAAAGCGCTTTCCTGTAATGCAGCATGACACTCCTTTTTTATATAAAACGTAGAAAAAAAAATTGCTCTACAATAAATCCCCATACAAGATTCATATTCAATGATACAATTTGATTCCAAGAGCGCCTTATTGTAAACTGATGCCCTCCGTCTCACAAACTTTCTTTTATTATAATGGAAAAGTTGTCATAACTTAATTTGTTATGAAATAATAAAATATATTCAAGTATTAAAACAATTAATTAATCTAAAATAATATTTTTACGTGATACAAGTTTGTTTATAAAATAAATCAGTCTCCGTAGTTGCGCCATCCAACTTAGAGAAAAAACCATAATAAAAATTATACAATTAAACAATAAAGGAACATGCCATATATGATTCAAGAACAACTCAGATATATTATGCAAAATGCATTTTATGTACAACAATGCCTTCTGCAAAGGAATTAACTTGTTCGTATTTTTAGCTCCGTTTACAAATAATACCCGGTTTATACAGCGAAGTTAAAGAATAAGCCAATGTAATTTTTATTGAGAACTATCATTTTCCGTATAGTTAAAAAATAAAGTTACAATTTGCAGCAAAATGTTACGCTACAGCCAATTACACAAACTATTGATGGTTGGTTAATTCCTACAATTAAAATGTTATGATGTTGGGTAAATATGAATATTTTCGTATTTATACTTCGGAGAAAATCCACGTAACGCGAGTTATTATTTGTAATAAATGTAAAAAATAGATTTTCTTCTTTGTAGTAGCGGACATCCTGCTATAAGTAGGTTTTGAGACAAGTTCTGGGATGACAAAATAAAGGTTTACACAAGTTTATACATGACCATCTCTCATTACGAGTGGAAACTACTAAAACTTTCATTGCAATAAGACTTATTTTACGGATTTTATCGCGGTTTATTTAATTAATGAACTGACCCGATGCTCTACAGCAACCACGTCACGGGCGAACGGTCAAGACATCAAACTTTCCATGGCATATACTCCTGGTTTCACCTGGCTCTGGAAATTCCTAAGTCCTAGGACTCAAGAATGATAAAAGTTAGCAAATAAAACTAAGTAATTAAGTGCATAAGTTAAATCGATATAACATGATATCAAAACAAATATTTAATAAGCAATTCTCTTCGCACGATCGCAATAAAGCCGTTGGTTTCACATTGACTTAATTTCATTTTCTAATTTAGACATAGGATGACTGATTTCTTTCATCCTACGTTCAGCCTCCGGCATCCAGGCACAGTGGACACCAATATTCACATTTTCACATACAACGTTAAGAATTGATAGGTCTTTTGTTAATGGTCCAATAAAGTTGATTGCACACTTTTTCTATTTACCTTGGGAACATTAGACCAGTGGTATATATGTTCTTTCACATTTAATCTATATTGAGTAAACTATTTATAAAGTATGTTATAAAGATTAAGTACTTTTGATTGTTTGTTTGTTTTAAATACTCTATATATTTAGCCTAGGTATCCGTGTGAAAACTTCGACAATAAGTTACATTGTAGATTGCACACGCTACGAAATGTATTGGCCACACCACGCATACACCATATGTGTGTAGGGCAAAGGTAATATGGCTTTTATTTTGTTAAGTGCCTGTGTGGAGCCAAATATAATTTTATGAAACCGATCTAGTAATTAAAATACCAATTCAATAAAAATTACAACACGCTTAAAAATGAACTAAAGTCATTGAGCTCACAGTTGAGTTAAAAATATAGATCAGGATATGACACTTTAAAGGAGAGATGTTAGAACGTGAAAATTTATGGGCATTGTGAAGTACTGGAACATCCGAACTGTGCTGCGAATTTATCATTGCTAGCTAGAGGCGAAAGATTTAGTGTAAGCTTGTACACTCTGTTAGAATATTGGACTGAATTATTATCTTTGCATTATTTTTTTAATTCTTAAATGTTGGCATTATCATTATCATCGTCAGACAGAGTACATCCACTGCTAGATATACGCATCTGTAATCCTGACAACATCATCACAATCAGCTACATTCACTGCTGGACATATGCCTCCCCTATGGAGCGCCATAGGTCACTCAATCCAACAAATGGCTCCCTGCCACCTTAGGCAAGTTACCGATGTGCTACTTATAAAATATTTCGGTTTGTTCTAGTTGACGTCGATTGCTAGTTCGCCTCCGAACACTATACAAAGGAGAGTATTGAACATTACCGACTAACAAAAAATGGGCTTCTTAGTTACTCTGACTATACCAGCTCTATGTACAAACATTTGTCTCTTCACTGCGTAGTATAAAACCAAGTCGCGTCTCGTTGTTTGTTTGTCCCTTGAATGCTTAGATCTTTGGAACTACAGACGAGATCTTGATGCAGGTTTTTTAAATGGATATCCACATTCGAAACGAAGGTTCATGTGCAAACCACATACGTTAATAAACACATATTTTTGCGGCAAGGGGCAACGAGAAGTGAGATCCTTTGACTACTACCGGCGCCATCATATTCATGCATAGCCCTCCTTTCCTCCTCTTCTACAATGTCACCGGTTGCTAACAAACCGCAAGAAACGCGACAACATACCTGTTACTTTACGTCGGTTTGAAATCGTTAAAGTTAACGCCACATTCATGAACGTGTCCAGCGAATTACAAAAGCCGATCAGGATTAAATTCGGCGCCGCGGTATCGAGATTAAAATTATTCGCTTCGGGACTCCAATCACTCATGCATTATTCACACCTGCTCACCCTAACTTCGTCACTATTGAAGCGTTGTTCTTCTTCTGAATATTATATTATTCCTTAGTTCACCAGTTGTGCGTTCTGTGGTGAAAGAGTTCGTAAGTGAACTTTCATGTCCCTATGAAAAATTAGACTAATGACTCAACATTCGACGACGACAGCCATGAAATACTGTACTTAAAAATATATAAACATACATAAATATTAAAATATTATAATATAATTATATTTTAATTATAATAAAATATTACTAATATACAAAATATTACTAAATAAACATTACATATATACATATTAGTATAAATATATATTATTACTAAATGACAGTTGTCGCAACATAACGAAAGACAAAGAAAATTTGCGAGAGCACAATTCAAAATAATGACGTTTAACTAAACTTTTAATTGTGATTAAGTTTTAGTTACATTAGTTCAATATTTATGGGCAAAGCATTCCATAACTTTATAACCATGACTGTGAACGACATTTTATAGAATTTAGTCTTGTGGACAGGCGTATGTAGCAGTAGGTTTTGAGTAGAACGAAGTTCTTTGCATAGTGGGATACGGAATTCAAATTTCTCTTTTAGATAATATGGCGTTCTGGGATCGTGTAAAATACTAAGAAGAGATGAGAGCAGTTTAGCATTCCGGCGAAACCCAATTGGAAGCCACTTGAGCTTTGAGCGAAATTCTGAAATGTGGTCACATTTGCGCACACCAAATATGAACCTAACAGCGAGATTCTGGAGATGCTCAACCTTATTAAGCTGTTATTCGGTAAAATTAGTGAAACAGATGTCAGCATATTCAATAATTGAAAGGAATAAGGATTCAGCAATTAAAATTTTGGTAGGGATGTGAAGCTTATGTTGGAGCAGTCTTACTGAATGCCAGACAGAGAACACCTTTCTACTAATCTCTTTGAGGTGGGTGGTCCAGGTCAGGTTTTCATCTACGTACACTCAGAGGTTTTTAACGGTTGTACTAAAAGGTATACCAGTACCATTGATGAGCACCGGCTGGGTGTTAACCCAGTTAATCCGTGAAGAAAGGACTAGACTGGACAACTAACAATTAAAAAATAAATGAATACTAATTACTTTTACCATGTAAATACACCACATAAATGAATATAACAATAAATCTAATATATGATATACCTAAATTTTATCATCATAAGCTACAGTTAAAAAGAATCTACTATGAATCAGCCATTGAAAAATATAATAATTTTGGAATTAAGCTTATTCAGTGACAAGGACATTGAAATCACCAAACCTATTACATATAGTAAGTAACTAAAGATGATAAATATATAAACTAATTAAAAAAAAAAAATATTATGAAAATGACATACGCAACATCCAAGAGCTACTTCTGTTCAGTGGGTCTTCTTGTTCGAGCTAAAGATATGTTATCAGTGCCTTTACCATAATTATTAGAGGCAATATGTTGCGCTGGAGCTGTGGACGGAGGTGGGATTAATTCTGGACCCAGGATGACATCTACATCGACTGTTCCGGCTACACAGTGACGAGAGCCATCCTTTCCAATTACATAAATTTTACTGTTATTAGCCCAACGCTTGGAAATGCCACATCGTTAACGGGCCTTAAGAAACGACTCATATCTTGATTTAGTCAGAAATTCAGACATAGTACCTGTCCCGTTTAACTTGGTTTTAGATTGCCATATAATGTCTTTGATGGAAATATCTTTGAACTTGACCGACACCGGGCTAGGCTTGTCTACATTATAACGACTCATTTGGTGACATCTAGTAAAAGGCTCTGACGTAAGATTTGAGATATTAAGTCTACATAAGTACTATGGGAATTTGTTCTTTATTATCTTCAGGCATGTTGTGAAATAGAAGTATTTTTCGTCTGCTTCTCCTTACTAGGTCATCATATTGCTGGGAGAGAGTATGGATTTGTAGTTGAAGATTTTTCAAAGCAATGATGACAAAATTTTTGAAAGTACTTGACTCACTCAGTAGTTTGCTAATTGGACTAGCGATTGTGGCTTGATTATTTGAAGAGGATAATTCCAACTCTTTTTCAAATTTCGCCATCTTTTTGGAGAAAAATGAAGATATTTCCTCAATCAACTTCTGCAAAACTTCCATTATGATATGGCAGTTCCTTCAAAAACTGATTTATGTTGAGTTTTGTGTTGAAATTATTAGCAGGATACTTTTAAAAATGGTTAAAATTTCATAAATAAATGTACTAGATTCATGTAAAATACTTTTATAAATTAAATAAAGCATGAACTATTTTTTGACACTGTTCGCAAACAAAGAAATATTTTATAAGACAAAATTTAATCTTAATGTTTAGTAAAAAAATGCTTGTGAAAAACATTGAAAGTTTTTTATAACGTATTATTGTAACTTACTTCGAGAGACATAAATATTAACTATAGTTTAATTAGGGTGTCGGCTTTTCATGACGATATACGCACGAATCATAAAAAAATACTGTTATTGTTTCCCTAATACGCTAAAGGATTATAACTTCAAAAAACAATGAGACTAACCTGGCTGCTTATTTTTTAATATAAAAGAAATGTTCACCTACCTTTGGTTGACAGGCCTTTGTCGTTCGAACGATTATACTCTTTTGTACTCCTTCATTCCATCCCTTCTTTCACTCCTGAAGTCCAATGGCCGTTATGACTCTAAACTTTACACCAGTATTATGACAATAAGACGTACTTCGGCAATGCATTACCCGTCCAACAAGGTTGTAATGTAGTAAGCGAACTATATTCACAAGATTAAGCATACTCTGAAGAAAAAAATCGAAATCCTATTTAGTTTTCGAAGCACAAATTACAGCTTCCATTTAAATTAAGTAAATTATCAGAGTAAAATCAATTCTAAGCATCACAATTTTGTGTAACGTCGCACGAAATTAAAATACTGAGGATTTGAATTAGGGAACTTGCTAAATGTAATGCGTGAAACATTTAAAAGTATGTAACTGAAATTAATGTAAAGAAGATGAAAGGCAGTAAAGGAAAAGCTATTACTATTGTTAGTAATATTTTTTTTACTGCCGGAAGTGTCCACGACACGTCGGGCGACGCTCCTGGTGCGAATGTGGAGAGTTTGGTGTAATGTATAGATACCTAATTAACAAACGGTACTCGCAGCTGTGTGTCGTAGTGCTAGTGGAGTGGCGATGCATTGCCTTCTTTTTCACTCCCCCATGAGCCGCTCACAAACCGTACGATACGCGACACCCTAGATGTCACTTTACGGCGGCATCATATGAGCGAGAGGTACCTCCCCGATCGTGCCGGCCCGATTCCGTTGCACATGAGGATATAGTGTCATACACCATGCATGGCATCTCATGAACCATGCATACTATGCATGGTTCATGAGGTGCCACAAATGTCGCCGTAACATGACAGCTATGCTACACATTTGTAGGAGGAAAAATAGGGAAATATATCGGCATATACATTGTGCCTAAGTTCATTGGGTACAGTCCTTATAAGGATTTGATTGCTCGTTTGAGCTCCTATACCAGTCCTTATCGGTCCACCGCTGGGCACAGGCCTCTTTTAATTAATGCCAAGAAGATCGATCTCCTGCTACTCGCATGAATTCCGGACCTGCTACTGAACTCATATACTATAAAAAAGTATTTAGATTGCCCAGTTAACCGCTACACCTTAAACGGTATAACTCATTTTAGCGCGTATGACGTGGCATTATATTCTCGTCTTGACAACGTAAGTGACACACGTTTTTGTATTTAATACTCGTATTTAGTAATTAATTGTAGATGCAAACGAACCCAACACCTGAGGGTAAACGACTCCACTGGACATGTTATGATATATTAGCCATCATTTCCCGTCTGCCAGATTAGAGTAATTACTGATAGGAATTGGTGATCCTTAGAATAATATATATTGGAGCTCAGTTGGTAAATTAAAAATATTTCGCGTCTTATGTATTTCGAATACCGCCTGGGTCCTAGATGGATATATGTATTTCCTTTGTCCAGTACATGTAACACATACCATAACGTCACTTAGCACAGGGCTAGGCGGATATGTCTGTGGATACAGGACCACGGATTATTGCAATGAGCAGTCTGAGAGTTGGACTGGCGGAAACATTTTTTGTTATTTAATTAATAGGCTTGCGTTTGGCCTCCACCTCACCTGTTGGAAAGTGGAGAAGAAGCCTATGATGAATCACACGTGCCCAGAAGATACCTATACACTCTTGCTTTGAATATCCTCAAGTTGTAGGTTTCGGGAAACACACAAGTTGGTAATTGAATCCAATTTGCCCTCGATCTTTTCTCCTACATTGCAATGAGTAACCGAAAACTCGAAGCGCAGGAAATGCAGCAGCTGTTACTGTGCATAGGTATCATGTAATCGAGTGGTATCACCCCGATTGTGCTGGGCCAATTTGAAAGCAATGCAGCATGACGTTATTAAACTCGGCCAAGAGATACTTGAACTATATTGTAAATAATAATAAATCGGCTCTCTGTAACAATTATATAAAACTGATTAGTTTGTTTCAACGCGTAAATCTCGGGAACTAAAGATACAATCACACAATATTTGTGTTCGTCTTCCTAATGTGAAACTTTACGCACTCTCTTACGCAAGTGAACTTAATTACGCTAATTTTAACAAATTGCAATTATACCATTATAATTGGTAATTTTGGCTGCACTCTTCAAAATATAAGTTTAATGTTTCATAATTAAGTTTTTTATGATTACCAGCGACCATAATGGTAGCCGAATTGATAGTAGCCGACGACGACGACGACGGTCTCTGACACGCCTGTTAAGCCTCCTTCACGGAAGGGATGCCCATCACCCAAATTCAATCTCACCAACGTTGGGGCAGTGCAACGGCGCAAGGTTCCCATCCTCGCCCGTTGACCCATCCGCAAAAGCGCCTCCTACTCATGCTCTTTAGTCCCCTCTTCTTGTAAGACTCCGTAAAGAGCGCCTCCTCGTTCAACAAGCCTCAACAGTGTCTCGGTTCGCCACCACGGGGGAGACCCCTGTCGTTCCTAGCGAAATAATATATAACAATAATAGTAGCAGTGGTAGGAGCGACTGACCGGATAGTTCGATTAAAAAATATTTGGTATGCAGATATATTAATTTCCTTCTCTTTCCCTACTTCAGTGGACCACTGAAAACTCACAAACCATGATAATAATATAAAATATGCCCCTAACAAGCGTGATTATTAAAAAAAATTAAACACTACCTACGTTTAATATATTTGCTTACTAATTATTATCAATTTACATCAACCCTAGTGTAGTTAACCAATAGCTGATAATTATAAATAACATAAAAAATTAGAATATCTCTTCATGGATACTCGGAATATACAGGAAACGTCCTCGGCGATTCACTAAAGCATGAAATGTTCCACTTCCACTGACAAATGTGTTTACTGGATATAAGTGAAAGTTTTATCGCTAACACACTGGAAACAGCTATTGTGAGCACCCCGTACCCGCGTGTTCACGTAACGGAAACGGGACATAATGATCTCGAATGTATTCCTTTCGTTCCCCTCTCCATACTTATTTGGTGCTAGCTGTGTCTACCTCCGCGTAAATTATATCCTTTACTATTTGATACTTTTCTCGAGATAAAAGTAGTTTTATGTCGATCCAGATTGCAATCTATACATATCCATGCCTAATTTTATCCAAATTCGCTCAATATTTTTTGCGTGACCTTTCACTCAAAAATTAATACATACATACAACCTCCTATATGATTAGTAGGACTATATTACCCGAAAGTTAAGCGTGTTTAGCGGCAGCTTTTGGAGCGTTGAATTCAGTCGCGACCCATTGCTCTTTACAGAGTTCAAAGTCTTAGCTAAATTGTTAATGGAATGATTATAACTTGAGCAGAATACCACGTGGTTTATACGTGGCGGTATTCCGCTGAATTTGGCGGATTTTATACAATATAGTGTGAAAAGTTACACAGACTTTTGCTATAATAAGCGACAAAACAATATGTAAAAAGATTTGGATATAATTACGAATGGTTTATGGATACTCATGTTCACTGTGTTAAGGTGTGCGGTGGAGTAACGTAAGCACTAAACATGAGATTGATAAAGTTCTTTTTGTATAACGAGACACCCTAGTGAAAACCCTTGAAAATTTATGATAATGTTGTATTAAAATATATATGAAAATGTGACTCCAGGTTTAGATGGGATCAATTTGGTTATTTTCAGACAGCTCCAAGAAACAACAAACACGTGCCGGTGTTATAACTACTGAGACGTTTGAGCCCCAGAACTGAGTTCCACGATCCTGGGAAGAAACCAAACCACGGCTTAAAATTGAGTGGTTCAAATTGGCTGAGAGAATGTAGATACTCACCAGATTAATCAACATTCAATAATAAAAACATATGTTTAGGAGTGATATTTTATCCTTCGAGCTCCTTCAACAACTCGAAACTTTACACATCGTGCCTTGTACAGTATATGTAGTAATTAAGGTATTTTACTAAAATGTTCATGGATTAACTATTAGAAAGAGGCAGCTGATAAAGAAACCCATTTACCTAAGTGGGATTATTAAAAAAATTGTTGTATATTTAAGCGTTTCAAACATTTCTTTTAAGGATTACAATACATTTCTCTTATATTTCCTTTGTATCCGCAGTTTTTGAAATTGTAAAAGAGATGAACTGGTCTCCGCTGTTTTCGCCTTCTTTTTTTATAATAGAAAGGCTTACAGTAAAAGCTGAATTGTTTCTTGTTTGAAACTGAAAGTGCACACTCTATATACTGCCCATTATTAATATTATTGTATAAGCGTAATGTATGGTAAATGTTTAAAGATACTCTTATATTGTAACTATTATGCCTACTTCTGTTTATATAAGCCTCCTCCTTTACGGAGTAGTGTGATTGACTGACTGACAGACAACATATAAGGAGCTTTAAATTTATTGCAGAGGTTCTCTCCACATAAATGACCTCGTTGATTTATCTTACAGTGATTTTTAGTAGTAAAGTGATCACGGCTTTACTAGATAACCCATAAACTAAGTAAATAACGCAACACTCTTTATGGCCGTAATGAATTTTCTTCAAAAGAAACACAAGAGAAAAGCAAAAATCAAAATGTCTGTGTATATCACATCATTTTTTATAGAATAAGGGGGCATACGTGAAATCGATGCCTTTTTGCGACTACCGAGGCGCATGAACATCCACATAATTATTATGCCGATGGGTTTCTCTTCTTTCCCCTCTACTAATGGGCCACCGGTCTACTCACAAACCGCACGAAACGCAATACGGAAGATGTCACTTTACGGCGGTATTATGTGCGCGAGAGTTACCTCCCCGGTTGTGCCGGCCCAATTCCGTTGCATAGGGGGATGTAGTGTCATGCATGGCACTACCTCCTCCTACGCAGCATGGCACTACCTCTTCCTGAATGAATTTTGTTCTATTTTTCTATTTTACGACAATAATATGTGATGATATCATAACAGTTTTGATGCTGTATACACCATATAGTTCATAATTTATTAATTATTAAATGTACATTGTATACAGTATCAAAATTACGAGTAGTTTATTGACTAACCTCTGTTAGCTTCTGCATTGTGAAACGCGTACAATTCACAAATAACACACACTTTCGATATCGTTTTTCGTAAGCAGTTAAAATGATTAAGTTATTGGCTTTTTAATGTACAAAATTGTTATTTTTTACCATTGGAGGACAAACGAGACCTAAGAGCATCTTGAATCCTACCGACGACCATAGATATCTGCATTATTATGACTGTTTCATGTAGATGCGTTCGTGTACCTCCCTGGTCGTGCCGGCCCCATTCGGCTACAATGCAGCATGGCTCTAGCTTTTTCGGCATAATCGTAATAATTGATATATAATATATTTGTTAGGTATTTTGATCTGAATATAACTAAGTAGGTTTCGACTGGCTTCCCCGCCTTGGTTCAAGCCTTGTCGTGGTGGTAGTCTGGGGTGATCCGAAACGCCTTGGGCGGAGTCAATTGAACCGAGAAGGTGGCGGCTCTTAGTACTCCTCCTATAAGAAGAGGGGACTGAAGAGCAGGAAGAGGTGCCGCTCTTTGTACCCCTCTTATAAGAGGAGGTGACAAAGGAGGAAAATTAGCGGTGCTTCTGCGCACGGGGCAAGGGGCGAGGATGGGAACCTCACCCCATTACACTGTCCCAGAGTCGGTGGGGTTGTCCTGTGGTGTGGGACAACCCCATCGGTGGAGGTGACGTCCGTCCCTTCGGGGGCTGACTTGCCGTCGAGGTGCCCTGGTGATTTGCTGTTCCGGAGCAACTTACCAAAGGCGGCACTGGTGGCACTCGCGGTGGTTTTTGTGGGTCTTCGGCACTATATAATAGGTTTCTGGTCTTGGCCACTGCCAATATAATGGGATTAGTAGTCTGGGGTGAACCCAGGCGAAGCCAATTGAACGGAGGGGGTACTTTGCACCCCTCTTATAAGAAGAGGGGACGTAAAGATCAAGAGGAGGAATCGCTCTTGGTACCCCTTTTATAAAAAGAGGGGACCTAAGAGTAACAGGAGGTGGCGCTTTTCCGCACGGGGCAAGGGGTCAGGATGGGAGGATGGATGCTCTAAGTCACATCCAGACGATAGGCCTGAAGAATTTCCCATGAAAAAAGTCCTTGATTGGTAACTGGCCTCAACGTCTAAAGGACAGTATTGCAGCCAATGGAGACCACTTCGAAGAAGCTTTTTTATATTTTAATTGTTCTACATTTGTTTATTAAATTTGTTAACACACTGTAAATGTAATGAATGTTATTTGAAGTTAAACAATTTTTTTTCTTTGTTACAACATTTGTGGCAGGACTAGATATGTGTTAGTTAACTGTTTATAGTTTTTACAAATGCTGGTAGCGTCATTTTATTTAAAAATCATCAAAATATAAATATCATATTTTTAGTAACTGCATAAAAATGTTAATCAAAAAGGCTTTAGCTAAATGTTGTGCGAAAGTAAATAGGTTCAACATAACTACATTTTATGTTGCGCAGTTATATTCAATTGTACGCTTTAAAACCAATCTGATGTTTAAACGAAACCCGTTCGCTTAAAAGGATGCCATAATCCATAATATTAAATTTGCATTGTATTTTTAACCGACAAAAAAGAGATATACATTTGAGCTGTACGAGATGAATTTTGTGCTGAAAACACATGTTAATTTTTATAACCGAGTGAAAATTTGTATGTCAGTAATGGAATTTATCGGTAACTAAATCTTATATGCAGATGATTATTTCTGTTTCAAGCTAAATGTGTATTTACTAAGAACACTACAAATTTCACTAAAGATCTGTTTAATAATTTTTCAGACATGAATAGAAATATAGGAAACAAGATTTAATTTATGATCAATGTTAACATTCAAGCAGTTTCATTGTATTCATTACCGTGTATGTAGTTTTTTTTACTCGCTAATAAATTTTTGCAGAAGAATATCTAAATAATATACACATAAATTCAAATCACAAACCGTAGGGAATGCGACATGATAATTGTCACATGTTGCGGTATCATGATCCGGTTCTATTTGCCTACAATGCGGCATGGCTTGTGTTGGACGTAAAACAATGCTACTGCGATGCTGCAAAAGGTTTATAAATGAAACCCCGCTTGTCAAAGCAGCCCTATTTAGGATACACAAGTCAACTAACGTATTTTATGAAGTAACAACCATAACAGCTTTTGTAGTTTAGTGTTACAATAAGTACAATAATATCATAATCTCATATCTGTTCATTTTTTTACGCAATATAATGTATGTGGACTTTCTACACCGCGTTAGCCCAGTCCTGTGGTAGGTACCGTAGGGACTTGTGTTACAGCTACTAGACAATTGATATATTTAATAACCTAAAAATTTACGAAATCTTATATATTTAAGATTTTTATTATATAGGTACACATAATACATATACTAACATCCGTGACTTAGGCATTCGAACCCGCGACATCTGGCGTAACACGCGGACTAACGAGCCAGCCGGTCGACGTTTTGTGTGTCTGACATTAGTTTCTTAAGCAGTTTTTTAATGACAATACGATTCAATTTTTTAATTTTGAGAATAAACGACTATTTTTAATATCCTGGTTTAATTAGTAAATTGGTGCAAACGTTTTTAAACAGCAAATAAATTTTGGAGCTTATTCCTTATAAGACCATTCATAGCAGGAGTATGAAAATATACAGGTTTAAAAACGTACTCAGGTAGCGCGCTTACATAGCGTAAAACATCTTTTTCACCTTTTATTTCACAATCCAGTACGTTCTTAAGTAATAAACTTCAGTCATAAGTAGCAATTTTTATTCAAGCTTTAAGACTGAGCTAGTCATTGTTACTGTTCAGAAATATTTCACATTTACGTGGTCCATGCACAAGAATACTCCATTTATACCGAAAATATTTGTACTGGAATAACATTTCCACAATTTGCGTGGGCGGGTGAGTAATGACCCTCATAATTTCATTTAATTTGTCAACTGTTTGCATGTTTATTGCTTTTTTCAACGTTATAATTACATTAAGAAAGTGTTTTCATCATTATTTTCAGAAATCGGGAGTTTTATGTTGACTATCGACGCACACAAAAATGCACATGATTGCTACGCAGATGGGCTGTCCTCCTTTCCGCGTCCAACTATACTAGACGTGACAGCATTGGTACCATCCTGGACATGTCGGCCCAATTCGGTTGTTAGGTGTTTCCCTATGCCCAATGTTAGGAGTTCTTGTATTAAATAGACAACCAAGCACCCAACTGCTCATACACAATTAATATTATATATAAATATATAGGAAGAGTTGTTGCCATGCTGCATAGAGGAAGGTAGTGCCGTGCCGTGCATAGTGCATGACACCACATCCTCCTCCTGCACGACCGGTGAGGTACCTCCCGCTCACAAAATAGGCATTTTCCCTTTTATAATAATAAAAGGGAAAATGCCTATTCTATACTAATATAATGAAGCTAGAGAGTCGAGCCGACATAGGGCTAGGGCAACATTATTAATTATTATAATAATATTTATATTTGTGTAAATCACATTTCTTCTACATGTACAAGTGTTTGCGCAGACAAAAGTGTACTCTGTATTTAATAATTCTTCTATTCTGATGGGGTGCGTAACCGACACGACTGGAAAGAAATGAGGCACGAAAACAAACCGGACCGATGCCGCGATGGCCTAGCATGCTGCCAGGTCACGGAGGCGTACCTCATATGAAACTGTTTATTCGGGCCTACCCGTGATTGAATCTGGGACCTCAAGTCTGTGGTAAAACAGGCTTATCAATAGCCCACGATAGTCAAAAACCTATAAAAAAATATATTTTCAAGGATATGTTACAGACCTATAAGATATATATATATATATATATATATATATATATATATATATATATATATACATATATGTTATATGTAGTTTATATCGTGCCTCAGTGGCCCGGACTCGGCTCTGAGCCTCGATAGTGAACAGTGCAAATGTTATTATTTTAGAACTGCCTCTATATATTAGGAAGCAAATACTTAGTAAATGGACTGGATGAAATTGTTTATGGGGGATGCTTATATTTTTTAAAACCATCGCTTGTGAATATTCTGTTTGGTTTGAATTTAATATAAAAATAAAATTCTCGCGCCACAATATTGGTTACCTTACTCCTCCAAAATGGCTTTATCGGCTTTTACCAAATTTTATAGGCCACTATTTATTTCTGTCACTCCTAAGTGATGAGGGTTGTTCACCCAACCCTACGAAACAGCGCTTGCTGAGTCAGCTAGTAATAATAATATAGTGTGATCATAATAATATCTGTGGTCTTATCACACCACGTTAGCCTAGCCCTGTGCTACGTACTGAGGACATGTTCTAGACAACGGAAGAAACGGAATGGGTAACATTTGTATAAATTCAGGAAATTATAATTTTTTATATATTATTGATTTGTTTTGTTGACGAGTAGAGAAATAAAAGAATATTGCTATGGATCAAAGTGCTTTTGAATTAAAAAAACCTTTTTTGCAGGGCAAGGTAGATTTTATTTATATATAACACAATATTCAAGTATATTTCTCGTCTCAAATTATCCCAGCGTGGTATTTATGAGGTAGAAATTTGATTAATTTATCTATAGACTAGGCGTCTACAATAACATTTCAAAGATTCATATCGCATTTTCAAGCTTTATAAACTAACTACATTAATTCTTGTCATATACAAATAATAATCGATCGGCCTTCATTTTTATCCAGAAACAATGCTACCAGATAGTTTTTAAGAATATAATCAATAGCTATGGGATTTTTCATCTGTGAAGCTATTGCGTTGAATATACTATACATCACTGAGGTGTTGCGGAAGCTGGTAAGTAACAATATCTGCTGCTTCTCTTCATGCCTGTGCCAAATCTCGTATTTTTATTTTTCTGTCTCACGGGGAACACAGATCTTCATAGCCCTCTAAGATCTTCGGAAATTAGTACTGAACCTAAGACTGGTCTTACGTAGTCGGTTGATCCAGCCTCCATTTCTGGTTGAAACAATCTAAAGTTTGACTCGGCCTACCATCGATCAGTGCATTTTAATTAAAACAGACGATTTAACTTGTAATGTAACGACGACTTAAAATGTTGTTCATAATAAGTTCTAATCGCGTCTGTGGTGTAACGGTGCAGGTGTTGCCTGCTAAGACCGTTGGCTGCGTTGGGTCCTGGGTTCAATTCCCGGGTCGGGCAACTATTATAAATGTTTCTCAGATTATTCTGAGCATGCATTAAATTGTCCGGGATTGGATTGGTCCCGAAGTGGCCATAGGCTTGATACGTATGACATAATGGGCCTCAGTACCTTGACTAGTCGTGGGTGTGCTAGTATATCTACTGGACTTACGAGTTGTGGATGTACTAGCACACCCCTGCCTAACTCTTCGGGGATAACTGTCGTGAAGGTACTTTAGAATAAGTTGCGATAATGTTAGATTTTATTCACATCTTACCATAGAAATAGCGGCCAGTATCGATGAAGTAAATAACTTGTTACGGTGATATTACATTCAATATTGTTAGGGTCGTAAACTTTAGAAGCCTATCGGATTTTATCGAAAAATATATTGGCACAGGTGAAGATAGGATCGTACGGTTTTATGTGGAAATAGTTTTGGTATAAAAACTCCGTTATAACACTACGTAAATAAAATGATAATATTTGATCATACACAAGTTTATCGAATGTGTATCTATCATATTAAGTTTCTTTTATAACATAAGGGGGCAAACGAACAATCGGAGCCTTCTGACAACTGCCGACGGCCAGGGATACTCACATGATTTTTACGCAGACACGTTGCCCTCCTATCATCCCCAATGGGTCACCAGCTACTTACAAACGCACGAAACGCGACAACGGCGACGTCACTTTACGTCTTTACGTTTTAAAAAGTTAAAGGACGAGTCTTACAGCTAATTATACTCCAAAAAGCTTCATATTAATTAAGTTTGATTGGAACCTGTGAAAACGTTTATTTTAGTTTATTTCCACATTTCTTCTATAGTATAGAAGACAAACGAGAAGTCGGAGCCTTTCAACGACTACGGACGCCCATGTACATCAGTAAAATTATGCCCATGCGTTGCCCTCTTTTTCATCTCTCCCCCCGTTTTGCCCTTGTTTACGGCGGTATCAAGTGAGCGAGAGTTACTTCCTCGGTCGTGACGGTCCAATTCACTTGCATGGGAGGATGTAGTGTCATGTACCGTGCATGGAAATACCTCATCATAAGCAGCATGGAACTACCTCTTCCCAACTAAAGTTCAACTTGACAAGATGGGACAATTCAAACGACACATCCGCCCGCCCTTGTTAAAGGCTGTTATTTTTATTATATTTACACACTAAATTATATTATGACAGCTGTATTTCACTGTAGCTACTATCGACCGCGTATTTCAGTTTTTGTCGACGGAATACTTTTTCTCTTGTTGGCGCGGGGACACCCGTTTACGCGCCTTCACCGTCCCTGCGTGGTGCCCAGTGGTGTGTGGGGTTCGTGGCATATTATACCCACAAAGAGCAACGCAAGTGCCTTGGATGAGGTGCCCCGGTACAACAATCATCAGAGCACCTCAACGGCTGGTCAGACCCCGAGGGGAACGACACCACCTCCACAGACCACAGGACAACCCCACCGACTCTGGGACAGCGAGACGGGGTTCCCGTCCTTGCCCTTTGCCCCGTGCGCAAAGGCGGTGGCCACCTTTTGCTTTTTGTCCTCTCATCTTATAGGAGGGGTACTAAGAGCGGCTCCTCCTCCTTCTCTTTAGTCCCCCTCTTCTTATAAGGCGGGGTACAAGGAGCCGCCACCCCCTCGATTCAATTGGCTTCGCCCAATGTTGAACCATGGTGGGGCCGACTTAGACTTAAGTGACTGTATAATTTGTTGTTCACGGCTAACGTCAATACATGTAACAGTTAGTTAATTTCATAATATTTCCTGTGATGTTGATGTGAATCTGAAGAAAAACATTGCTGTTAGGATAAAGATAGTGAGAACAAGATTGAATATCCCTACAGAGTTACCAATAATGGCAAAATAAAAATACCGTATTTTTTCGCCCAATTACTGAAACTCTCGATCGAATCCGAAATTTTGTGAGTCGAGCAGCATCGGTTCGTTATATGGACACTCTTTGAACTAAAGTAGCCCATTGTATAAATCTTTTCAAGAACTGGAATAGGAGTAAAAAGGAAACGAGATTTACAATAATTCGCTACTCGACCACGATGACTTAGGGGAGATTTATAATTCAATGGACTTTGTATTTGATGATTATTACTACATTAATTTAGACATACATAGAAATTATTGTATTACACAACAAAAAATAATAATAAAAAAGTAGCCAGTGCTCATTCTAAGACCCTTAAATATGAGCCGTGATGACATCACAGGCAGGCACCGATTTTTATACTTCTAATTTTATAACGGTGGGTAATTTTATAAAGGTTATTTTAGTATTTCGCAAGTGGTGGTGCGATGGCCGTGTTGCAACTGAATTGGACTCTAACTATAGAATGGGAACTCCCTGGCTTACAGTGATGGATGTGCGTGGGACTTTTCATACCCTTTGAGGTTTTGGTAGCACATTGAAAGATGTCTCCTTGATGAGTGAAGAAGGAAAACGCATTTTAGATCCTTTTTAAACTGATAGGAATTAATTTTAATGTTAACAAATCAAAGAGCAAAAGTTAGTGGTGTTATATAGTATTAATATTTCATATTTATAAGATCTACTCGGTAATTAGTATTTAAATGACATCTATGTTAAAAAGGTGACCTATTCACACGTTGGTCACCTTTTCAACGTCTCATTTCACAAATTCGTATTATATAATTATCTATAGATATATATAATTCATTTTAAGTATCTCTAGTCAGAGCTACTAGGCTCTGTACCTTGTAATAAAAATTTAATTTATTTGACTAAAAAGGCTATTCATAGCCTTAATCAGAAACTATAAAAGTTGTAGCACTTAAATAAAAAAAAAAATCTACAATACCACATTAATATTGCCATATCTAAATATGATTCCTCGTAGTAAATTTAACAGTACCGTTATTTTTTCGGAACGCATTTTGAAGGTGGGAAAACGATCTCCGTGCAGTAACCGGTCCGGGATGGATACGAGTAGCAGAAGATCGGTCGTCTTGGCGTTCATTGAGAGAGGCCCACGTCCAGCAGCGGACCGATAAGAGCCGATGATGATGTCGATGAATCTTTTGTTTTATTATAAAAAAATATTGAAACATTGTTTATATGAATTTTTATATAATTTATATTGAAATTTTAATCATTGTAAATAAACGATATGCACTTTAATAGCATTGCAAGATGAGTAATTTTTTTAATTTAATTTGTAAATTATTCGAAGTTGTGCAACTTCATTTAGAAGGCGACCACATTTCAAACATAAAAAGACGCCACTTTCTTCTCTAGTATGGGCATTATAAACATGAACTTTTATAAAAGTTTGCTGTTATTGTACTTCGTTGGAAACTTGACGAAATAATCTATACCCTTGGTTATTTTGTGTAATTAACGCATAAACTGCTTGTTGAGTGAAGCCTTTATTAAATTTAAATAGGTATAAACTGAATGTTTATAGGCCTACTCTTTTGTTTTCAATTATGTGCCGCATATTTTTGTGTCATTAAAAATATGTATAAATTACACTCAATAAATGTCTTATATTTTATTCTATTCTATTGTAGTCTCAAAATTAGTTCACATTTAGACCACGTATTAAAACGAACGTAAACCGTTTGAAGAAAATATGTAACATTTAACGTAAACATACTCATCACAGCAATCTCAAATTGGAACAAATTACTATCGTTTCACACACATTCGTATTCATTTAGTGCAAAAAGTAAATTATGTATAACAATATTTTAGTCAAGTCCTGACTTGTTTTAGTCATTAGCGGAACACGGACATACCTTAACACCAATACAATTGAATTAATTAGTTTGAGACGATGACGAGATGAGGCAAGTTGCAACGTAAATCTGTATCTGAATCCATCACGCGTTACAGGTCTCACGGCAGCGCGGCGTCACGTCGTGATTTTTTTTAATCCACCCTGAAAATTCTGACTGCTGAAATGTTATGGAGCACAATTTCAGTACTATGTATATAATATTTCCAAATTTTATGCGACTTCACCGGCTCTGGATGGGGTCCAGTGGTGTGTGGGACTCGAGGCACATGATAGCCGAATACCCACAAAAACCACCGGCATAGGCACACCCGCCCTTAGTGAGGTGCCGCCCTTAGTGAGGTGCCCCGGAACAACAATCATCAGGGCACCTCGACGGCTGGTCAGCCCACTAGGGGACAAACTCCACCTCCACAGATGGCACTACAGAACAACCCCACCGACCTTGGGACAGTGCAATGGGGTGAGGTTCCAATCCTCGCCCACTTGCCCCGTGCGCAAATGCGCCATCTCCTGTTGCTCATAGGTCCCCTCTTCTTATAAGAGGGGTACCGAGAGCGATTCCTCCTCCTGATCTTTAAACCCCCTCTTCTTATAAAAGGGGTGCAAAGATCCCCCTCGGATCAATTGGCTTCGCCTGGGTTCACCCCAGGCTTACCAGGCGATGGCTTCCTTCTGCGGAACCGTCATGTCCCAGAAGGAAGTCGACGAGCGGGTGAGAAAGGAGGCTGCCGACGCGGCGCATGGGGGTACGAAAGAGGCGCTGTCTGCAGCGCCTTCAGTATTGCCCCTGTGTTCCGTGTCGGGCCGGGATCAGAATCCGGACCACTTCCAAAGACACGACGTCGTGGGGGCTGTCATAGCGTAGCCGGACAGTCCCCGAGGAGGTGAGGTCTGGCCTCTTCGCCCAGGTCAGCCTGTTGCTTGCAGATCCGGGACCCTCTACAAATAGCGGCTGAAGGCTCCCGTAGGGGTTTAGTTGGTATTGCCCGGTAGACCCCCAGACCTATGTTGTCGAGTCCAACATAGGTCTGGGGTCTACCCGGGCTCCCAGGTATCACGTAAGTGCATTCCCCTTCGTCACCAAAAGAAAGGGGTCACCCCAGGCTACTAAACCCCACCGACACGACAAGGCTTGAACCATGGTGGGGAAGTATTGCCCTCCTTCATTCTACTAAGATAATATAAATCACACTAATAGGATAAACAAACATCCTTATGAATTGATTATTAATCCTGATTGAATCCTCTCTTAGGCCCCATGAATCTCCCTATTGCCGTGATAAGTCCGAACAATACTCCGTCAAGTGTGATGCTGAGAGATTTCGGTGCTCTTGTAACATTTAAGAATCTTATTTCGGGATATTGAATTCCGAAGTATTGTCGAGTGAAATTCTTCAAGTGTTACATTGAATCACATTCTATATATAATGTTGATTTAAATTATATTCTCAGAAATAGGGGCTATATTTTTCCAGTTAGGTCGCAAGTGTGTTTTGATTGTATTTACAGACGACGTCCACTGCTGGAAATGAACTCCTCTCCCGAGCGCCACAGGTCACGGTCTCGAGTCACTTGCATTTTTTATAGGATCAGGGACAAACGGGCAGGTGGTAGATAACTACCGCCGCCCATAGACATCCGCATGACCCGAGGTTATGCAGTCGCGTTGCCGTCCTTTAAGATGGGAGTAAGCTCTTTTCTGTAGCACCCTGCGGCTCCTCACCACCTTAACCAAATCGTCAGTCCATCGGGTAGGAGGCCGCCCAACACTCTATCTTCCGGTGCGGGGCCACCACTCGAGAGCCTTTCTTCCCCAACGGATCCTTTCCATTCAGAGTTAGTATCTACTTATATCAATCTGTATTTTTCGTGAGGGTACCAATTTTCTCCATTACTGTACCTCTATTAATATCTCTATAATTATGCAGTCGTGTTGCCCTTATTTACCCTATTCCCCCTCAATGGACCTTCAGCTACTCACTTACCACACGACACAAGTCAGCAAAGCGAACACTTTAACGCGAAAACATATAATTATATTCAGAAACGGTTCCACCAGCCTGATTTGTCAGCCATGTTGCCATAGCATTATCTCTTTCAAGTAAATAATAAGTTTCACACTTGTTACATTTATACTGACTATTTTATTTTAATAGACTCACGGATGTTCCTTCGCGAGGATTTGCGCCTTATCAAATCTAATGTAATGACAGGAGTCAACCTAAGTGTGTTCACTGACTGCAGATTTTTTAACGCCCGTCGCGTTGTTTAATGTGGCGGTGTTACTACATGCCGTAATAGTGTTGCTATAGTGTTTAGATTTGTCCACATTAATTATTCATTGCAAAGAGGTTGGTTAAATTAATTTGTTTGTTCGGCTAGTTCAATAGTGAACTGGTAAGATTTCAAATGTATGTGATGTATGATATGAAATAACGCATAAAATTATACAACATTTTTATAAGTTTTCTAACATTATATAAGATGGAGACAGAACTTTCTACGGATTTTCAATATTGTACACTTACAAATGTTGTTCATGGCTCGATGAATTTCGACACGCCGTAAAAGGTTTACGAGCGTTATCGTCAAGTCCCAGGTAGAAGTACAGGGAATGGACCACTTCTATTTACAAAATTTATCTGACATTCCATATTCAATGACATACTATGTTTTGAGTGTGCTCTATAACTTGGAAGAAGTGAAGAGAAATAAAGAGAGAAACAGAGAAAAATACACTTTGTATTTAGTAGTAGTCAGCCGCCGTACATCAAATAGTTAAGTTATGCCTTTGAGATAGGATGCAATCCATAACAAAACAAAGTTGGGTACACCATATTTTATTGGCGTATCCGATCAGAGACGTTCAAAGATATCAGAATTAAGATATCTATGGACACCCTATAGTTCCTATATCCGCTACGCCGTAGCAATGTTGACGCAGCAGATGTAACTCGTAGTACTACTTCTCGTAACATTTAGTACTTGTTCGAATACTCATCGCCTATGCTGCATCTCAAAAGTCCCTTTTCCGATAATATTATTTGATTATTTATGTTGTAGGAACTTGATGAAAATATCACATTACGGCGGTGTCAAGTGACCGAGAGTTACCTCCCCGGTTGTGTCGATCCAATTCCACTGCAATGTAGCACGGCACTACCTCTTACTAAAATACAATACAAAACGGTAATACATCTACGTCTATATACGTATAAAATCCATTACAATATTTTTTTGTGTTATGCTAACTAGTGCCCGCCATCTCCTTCGTGTACTCCGTATAGAACCCTTCATGATGCTGATACATAAGTATCAGCTTCATGAAGGGTTAGTAGGTAAGGTAGTTACATAATAAAAAAAAATAAAATCAATTCCAGAGATCAGCGTGAACAAACAGACAGTGATACCAATTGTAAATTTTTTTCCCTCAATTATTTTCTCCACTACTGTACTTATCAGTCTATTTTCTTTAGATAATATTTTATTTACAGATATTTTTTTACTGTTTTATTATATGTACAAGCAATGTGTAACATTCACCTAAACTTCGGAAATCATAAGGGCTTATAGAAGAAATTAAGGAAAAATAAAAGTGATTTCTCGATCCCGCTTTTTTAAACGTATAAATCTTTGTTGTGTACACAATACGATATTTTTATTACGAGCACTGTTCCCGCTATTTCTTTGTCACCGTTAAGAGTTCACACGGTGTTAATAAATCTTTGGATGAAATGTTCAGCTTATTACATTGTAGAAAGCACTTCTTTTGATGTTCCCTTTACGCATTATTCAACATTAGATAAAAGTGATATAAAAATTTTACGTCTGAGAAGAAATTGTGCGTTTCAAGATAGTTTATTTTATCATTGTTATTTGAATAAAATGTATACATTTTAAAGATATTTGTTACATAATATTTATAGTACTTAGAATAATATGCTTCATGCGAGTGGTTGTCAAAATTAGATGATTTCACAATATAGAGTAGAATTTATATTACTTTTTTATATATTATTTACAATAAAGCCAGCCTAAAAGTTAAGTAAGTTAATGACGGCTGCCTAAGTTGAATGAGACAGCAGATGTTGTAAACCTCAGTCTACTTTTCTCATTTTTTTTTCTTTTTGCAATACATATATATTAGTTTAATTTTAGATAAGGATAGTAATGTGTTCTTATTTTACATCTCTATGCACCAATACCTATAGCATCCATTCTCTATCTATATTATCTCTATGCAATGCACTCGTATTATCCCTCCGGGGTCAATCTAGCGTAATAAATAATTACGAAATTTCTGCTTGATTTTTTTATAACTTTGTGATGGTAGGATGTCTGCAATCCTAGTCTTCCTTTGACCGAAATGTCGAGACTGTGAAACATTTATATACATTTGTAATTAATCTAGCTAAGCAGGTTTATATATATATTCTTTTAAGCTCAACTTATACTGAAACCGAATCAAAGCGTCTTATCATGGTGGCGTTTTCAAATTTAAAACGTCTACCAGTTGTGGGTATGGACGCGTCTCTGCGCGCGTATAATGAATGCGTGAGGTCTCTGAACCAATTGATGGGTGAAATATTGTTCGAATGACATTGATTTGTGTTTTAAAATAATTATATATTTTTCCACTTAACGTGAATGTCACACAGTAGAATAAAACTAAAGCAAGGGATTTTATCGCGGTTCAAGTACTCTACAATTCTAACGTTTCAGAAGCTTTATTTTTGCCATGGTCATGGGTTTACCGACATGACAGCCCACTCATGACCTTGCTGAAAAGCTTCCGAAACATTGGGATTGTAAAGTAGCAAAATAAATTGCAATTAATTTTGTTTTACAGCATAGGTGAAAAATAAGCCGTATCGGTCCAGGAATAACAAAGGTACCCCCTTCGTTATTTCCACCGATTCCATAACAGAGTAGTGCGCAGGAAAAAATAGCGCTTACAGCATACGGTAGAGGGCTTGGGTACATCGAGATGGTGCTGGTGAAATTTAGAATTTTGGCGCGAAGTCCTGTAATGACATTTAGCCGCAGGTATTAATTAGTCTGAACGATTCTCGGAACACCCCCCGTGATAAATTCGGCATAAGAAGCACAATGAATGATATCAAGCTGGTTGGAAATACCTTGGTCGTCGACGATTCGATTCGCTCTACGTTGAATACGGTGAAATTGAATGAGTTGACATTGCGGGGCTCCAACCCAAAGGTGACAGCAGTACTCCATGTGCGGTCCAATTTGCGCTTTGTGAAATTGCCGCCGATGTGTGCTGGTGTGTGACCGCGGAACTGAACGTTACTCGAGGTTTCGTCACTAAGTGTTCCGAGTTTACATTAGGCCATTAGGGAAGTGTTTTAAAACTGAGGAGACACAACAAAGGGTGTTTTTAGTGGTTAACGCTCTTGTGTCGAACGAAACGAAAGGTTTTTGAGCATTTGTTTGTTCGTTTATTAGGAAAGATTTAAACGTTAAATAAAACGCTAGCAAAGCTCACAATACTTATTTAAGGTAAATTCTGTTGAAATATCATCACGTATCGGAAGTGCCAGCGCCTGACCTGAATACCTCGCTCAGTCCGTCTCCTCTCGCACTATTGGGTACAATTAGATCCGAGAACAGCAAGCATTTATCACATTCAGCCTTTGTATAAGTTATACTCGTGTTATTCATTTACTCACTATGAACATTTATTTGTTTCGCTAGAGATCACATTTTGTATTCGAAAATTTTATTTTTAGAGATTTATTGTTACGTAATTCATTGCACATGCCATATGATAAGACAATTAAAAATATCTTTCGATAACAGATTTCGAATCCTTGTTGTTATGCTTTTTTTAGATATGATGTTTTTTTACCTAAATAAGGAAAATTGTAAGGTCCGGTGTAAAGTTCGTAAATGTAGACAGAACGGCATGCATTTACAATTTACAAGGTATTAGGAAATAGGATAACAATATTGTTAGTAAATACATAAAAGTATAAGGAATATGTAAAAATAAATTTCCTAATTTATTAGTAAGTAACAATTGATCTTTGTGTATGCATATAATTGCATTTTATAAGAACAAATGAAACAAAATTTTCTGGCTGTCCTACATCTTCAACAGTTTAGTGCTTGGGTTAGGGGTGAGAGTTGGGGGACCTCTCAGGTCGAACCAACCAGTTACGGTTGCAACGCAGACAGATAATACCTCATATTGACTGCTAAATATTACAAACATATCATTACCTATCTGTGGCCCTCTATTCGTCATGCAACTTTGACATTGAGCTTGTGGAATATTAATTGTCATATTGAGCAGATCCAAGCTAATAAACTCCAAAGCTAGCACACGTTACCGTCTTTATATCAATTTATTAACCCAAAGATAGAATAATAGGGTTATGTATAATTTAATACCTATTTTAACTCAACGGCACACCGTGAAAGGTTTAGGCACAGTTACAAAATGCACTAGAAACAGACAAGTGGGACAGTCCTTAAAGGTCCCGAGGGATTTATTGTGAAAAGGTAATGGAGACCCAGCCTTACACTAAAAGCAATAAAAGTATTACGAAGAACTCTTTGGGTTTGTCTATTTAAATATAAAAAGAGATAATCAAGTTAAATTAATGTATATTATGCACTTTAAAGTCTATTTAAAGTGCATAATGTGCATACAAAGGCTGAAGAAATAAAAAACAGGTACTTATACAAAATCTTTAAATTTAACTAGCGATCCACCCCGGCTTTGCTCGTGAAAAGATGGTTATCTTGCCAAACTTACACTTAAACCTTCTTCGGATATCGTCATATGCGTCGGTGGAGGGCATATGAAAATTCATTAGGTAGTTTTTTAGAATATCTATCAAGTGCAGACAGACAGCTTTTAGGAACATTACTGTACAATTTGCATACACGAAACTTTGGTGTAAAAGTGTCTGTCAATTAAAAATTTTCACCATAAAATAGGTGAATTACATCGGTTATTTTCTGTTCCATTTGGCAGTAATCGTCGATAATTGATAGACAGTGTTTTCCCTTAATGGATTCCATAAAGAAAGGTATCAAAGTATTCATCAAATAGAATAGATATTACGTGGGTTTAGTGTAAAAGGAGTTTGTTGCCATCTTCTTGTTCGTTTCAAAGTAAGGGAGTGATCTTGATAGTCAATTCTATAAAAAATGTGATGACCAATAGAACGTAGTCAAAACATATTGCAACTATAAATCTATTTCAATATTCTTACAAACGCTTTCAATATTTGAAACTAATTGGGATACCAAAGAGTTTTGATGGAAATTCCATTGGAGCGTAAAAATATTAATTCTAATTACTTCGATGACAACGACAAACCCATTTTATTTCCCAATAAATTACATAAATCAAATAACACTTACAAACTTGTTGAGGTAATCATTTTTATTACTTTTAGAAGGAAGAGGTTTAACTTTAGATTTACATGAATGTTTCTTTCCATCGGGATCGTAGCATATTTAATAAACCGTGATAAAATCCGTTAAAGTACATTTATAATTATGGTTTAATATCATCAGAACACATGTCACGTTCTCCGTATTCTGAGTGTGTAATTTTTTTCACCGATGTTTAATTATCAGCGAATCATACAGCACAATTTCGAATAACACTTCAGCCATTTTCATTTCAAATCTTATCAAAGGTTTACTGGGAACTAGTTTGTTTTGCAGCTGCCTAACGGTTATGAACATCAGGTAATATAGACGTTATGAACACTTTAAGCTGCAGTAAGTAGTTTGCAGTTAGAGCACTCTACTGTAAATTCACTCAAACAAAATATAATCTCTGCTAAGGCTTTGCTGTTTAGAACAATATTATCTTGTGTTTGTACTGCTTTGAAACGTTTGTACGGATCGGATATATGTTAGTATTGTTTTACTTTTTTTATTGACCACAAAACTTACAAGGTACAGCTGACTGATTTATATACCAACGCACGACAGAAACAATCGTACATGTGATGTGGCCCATTGAGGGGGATGATATGAGGGCAGCGGATCTGCGTAACAACATGCGAATGTTCATGACCGTCAGTAGTCGTCAAAAGACCCCGATTTCTCGTTTGCCCCCTTATGCTATAAAAAAATATCAAAAACATGAAATTTATTTCATTCCTTTCATGAACTCAGTAAATCTAAGTGGAGATTTTTAGAAATTTATCTCCTAAGGGGGTCTTTTTGGGACTGATACTTTGTATGACACTTCGTTATTAGGCGAATGCGTTGTTTCCCTTTCCTCCTCCCCTCGAAATGGTAAACCGCACGGAACGCGACAGCCAAGCTGCCGCTTTAAAGCGGTATCATGTGATTGAGAGGTACCTTCACGGTCGCCCCGGCCCAATGCCTCGAAATACAGCATGACACTACCTCTTAATGAAAGAAGTATTGATGATAATGATGGGAATGATAGCGTTAACAAATCTCCTGACCACACATCTAAACACACACAGACGCACACACACACGAACACGCACGCGCAAACGCACACCCAAACGCGTACACAGAGCTTCTCTTTAGTAGGCGACTGGAAAATCATAAACTGAAGAAGCACAAAATCATAGTATAGCTCAGCGGCGGCATCACGCAAGTGAGTGGAAAAACCCCGGGTCGTTTGGGGGTCATACCGGCCCAATTCAACTACAATACTGCTTGGCACTACCTCTTGCAATGTTTATGACATGTAGGAACAACCGCTACCATGATTACAGAGGCACTATTTTTATACGGGAAACATCGCAGAAAATAAAAGTAATTTTTGAATGTTTTTTCAGCATTTTTAAGATGTTGCTTCTAGCCCGGTGAAGTTCTAAGTTAACACACCGAGAAAGAATTACGACGCAGCCCGTAAATGTAAGCGTATCGTACTGAAGTAACGAATATGACCCATTTTTGTACATCCCCGTAAAGTGTCAATAGTTTACACAACAACATAGGAATAGATTGCAATGGAATGGAATAGATTGGAACGGAAAGGTGTGGAATGCATGTACTCAAAAAGTGTCAACTGCTTGTTTGACATCTTATGCTGTAAATATTGAAGGAGAGAAAGATAAGAAGAAACGTAATAGATATATCGATACTAGGCTGACATGATTATAAACGTATCGATATAATCATTAACACAATTGACACATCTTAGCACTCATCACTATTTTCATTTTTGTCTTGTCTATCTTGCAGATGTTGCTCTCTATTTTATAGCCGTGACCAAAAATAACAACGATTAGGCAACCTGTGCGAATGTAGCTCTTGCAACACTAAAATAAGTTTACATTTTCTAAAACTGTACAAAAAAGCATTTCGATTTTAGTAAATCAAACTTTTACTGATTTAGAAATTCCAAAAAAATGTATTTAATGAAAAAAGGTTAAAAAAATTACAAATTCCAATCTTCATTATGCATACAGTTATAATTTCACACTGAATTGTAGCTTATAAATTGACTATGCCTATTGTATAATAAATTTTTTCTTCATAACTTCATTAAAGGAAAAAAAAAATTTTATTGCTATAAAATTTGTCGTTCTTCGAATCCTACAACAACGCGAGCCAGTTAAGCATTAGTACAAAAGAATATTATAAGAAACGAAAAAAATTATCAAACCTTGTGCCGTCGCTTTTAACAATTTTCAATATACCTTTTAGTAAGACCTCTTCTCGAAATTTATAAGACTAAATTAAGTTCTTGATATTTATAGCCCATTCCTGGATGTGATTGAGAACTTCGACGAAGTGCAGTAGCCAGTTTAGATTAGGTACTGTGAAAGGTAGGAGACAGACCGTCTTGGAGTATATTGAGAGAGGTAAAAACGTTGGTTCTCTCGTACTCCGAGGCAAAGTAAATTTGTGCCGTACAAGCCAGCCATTGCTTTCGCATCGAGCAGATAAAATCCAAGTGCATCCAAAGATTGCTATGTACTAAATTTACGTGAATTCTTCTGAGTTTTAAGTAAAGCAATTGAATAATTAATTTTAAAATAGATGTCATTCTTTCGTTTCAATATGGGTATTCGAGGTCGTTATTGTCATTCATTCCACCTGGTTGGTAAGTACCTTCCAGGTGGAACTTGGGACTTAAATTAAAATACACTCTCATTATATTGTGCATCATTGTAATTTTATGATATCACTTCTTAAAGGTTAGCGTAACATTGACTGTATAAATAATGACAAGTCTTGCTAATGTCTATAAAACCGTAATACCACTAGGTGACTAATAACGAAATATCAGATATTAAACACATACAAGCTTAAAATTTAATAATTATTTATCCTCTTTAGCATGTTGACATTCATCAAGGGAATGTTTTGGGGTAAGGGGACTTTATAGTTATAAAGTAATCTAAAAGAAAGTGTGTTTATTTGTTACTATATCGTGCCTAAGCCACTGCACAGGTTGTTTTGATAGATGTGACCGCAGCTGGTGTACTCATGGAATTATTTTAAACACCCTCGTCGAAGTAGTGCAATGTTTTTTTTACAAAACTGAATGTTAGTACATATACAATACGAATACAATGAGAATACAATACGAATACAATGCGAATACAATGCGAATACAATGCGAATACAATACGAATACAATACGAATACAATACGCATACAATACGCATACAATGCGAATACAATACGAATACAATACGCATACAATACGCATACAATGCGAATACAATACGAATACAATACCAATGCAATACAAATACAATACAAATACAATACAAATACAATACAATACAAATACAATACAAATACAATACAAATACAATACAAATACAATACAAATACAATACAAATACAATACAAATACAATACAAATACAATACAAATACAATACAAACACAACTTTTTGTACACTTGAAAACAAATTACAAAGAAGAAAAAGAAATATTTTTACACCACAAAAAAAAAGAACTACAAATACAAGGGGAAGAAAAAAAACAAAAGAAATAAGTTTACGTAAGTGTACAAAGGGCAGACTTATTGTTTAAAAGCATTTTTTTCCAGGCTGCCTTTTGTAAGTTACATTTAAAGAACAAGCAAAAATAAAACACGTAGGGTGTAACAGCTCATTTAAAAAATAAATAATTACAATACAAACTTATTTATCATGCAAATAGTATAAAAACAAATATGCATAAAAATTATATAGAACATAATACAATATAGGATATATTGTAAACATAATAATAAAGGTTGTAATATCAACATTACACTTATAATATTTCATAATACAACAAAAAATATATATACTGTAAATTTATAGTTAATTTTACGATATATTAGTATCTAAATGCTAACGTGTCCTAAATGGAAGATTCGTAGTGATCTTTTGCACGTTTTTTGAATATATTGTGCTATTGGAAACTGCGTATACTAATTGGTAAAATATTCCACAACTGTGAAGCACGTACTGTAAAAGATTTGCTGTAAGTGGTAGACGAGTGAGCTGGAATTTTTAGTAACAAGTTATGCTCTGAACGCAATTGTCGCTCATGCGTAGAGCTTAGAAACTTAAAGCCCTCTTTTAAGTACTGCGGGGAAGCAGGATTAAACAAATCCAATCCATGTAAGCAATTAATTTCGAGTTGCTATATAAATGACTTTAATTTTAAGACCTGAACTTATGCTGTGGATGCGAAGAGAAACCCAATACTGCTTCATCAGATTATAACAAATCGTGTTGTGATGACGTGGCACACCTTCACACTAGCTCCCAGGGCGATGGCTTCGCCGTCAAAATTTCATTCTGATAGTTATATTATTACTATGATAATGTTATTAGTATCATACCGGTTCATTATGATTTTTTTTTTGCCCAGAGTAAGTTTCGTTGACGAGCCGAAGTCCATTTACTTTCCATAATAGTATGCTAATTAATTGGACGGTTCCATTGATGGATAATCACTAAGGTTCTGGAGTGGAGGCCGCGTTTAGGAAAACGAAGTGTTGGTCTATCGCTCACCAGGTGGGAAGGCGATCTCCGTGTAGTAGGTGATCCGGGATGGATGCGAATAGCAGGAGATCGGCCGTCAAGGCGTTCATTGAAAGAGGCCTATGTCCAGCAGTGGACCGATAAGGGCTGATAATTATGATGACGATGAATTAAGGGGACGAGGAACACACTTGACCCACTAAGCTTGCAACAAGGTAAACTTTCCAGTGTAATCATAACCTCCGTCTCCTCCTGAAGTGCATCCCCGATTTTGCTCCACTTCATCGATAACTCAGCTTAATACGCAGGTACAAAACTCTCACTAACTTTTCCGTCAATGAAGTCAAATGAAAAAGTTTTTATACAAAATAAACTTATAAAAATCATGTTTGAACGTCATTTAATTTCTAACAGGGCAGCATAGTTTGAAGAATCAGTAAAAGAAATTCAGCGGTTCTCAAAAATCAATAGAGGATTGACTAAGGCTAGGAAAACTAGGATAACACATGAATCTCACGGTAGGGGTAACTTATTTTCCAAGGTTTGTAGTCTGTCACAAAGTATTGTATCCTCACCAGTCACCCCTGCTATCATTGTGCGCATTTTTCTATTACATGAGTAATTCCTCAACAATTCATTTGTGGGACCTCTGATTCCACATTCATCCATCGCCTGAAGCAAGACATAATGATCCAGGGCGTCGAAAGCTTCTTTATAATCGATAAAAAGCACTATAATTTGTTTACAAGAGTCTAATGATGCATTGATATATTCTGCAAAATCCGTCAGAGCTATAACTATACTGCGTCCCGGGCGGAACCAGTGCTGCGCATCTGACAATATATTATGATATTCTAAGAATTTTGTAATCCGGTTTACAATAAATTTTTCAACAATTTTATCAGTAACATATAACATGGCGGCTATAGGTTTATACCTAAGATATTCTGAATGATTTCCAGAGTTGTATATAGAGCGTATATAAGTCTATATTACCATATAATAATCCTTAACCGCACTAACGTTTTAGAGACTATATAGCACGTGCAAGAAAAATTTAGTAATGTCCTGAGACATAAAAATGCATAGGCGGAGCCAGCGAGGGCTGCGTAACAAGTCGTCTCCTTCACTCTACTGGACAACAGATCAATCACGTCATCCATAAACCGACTTAAAGACGACCAGTGTTTTCTTTGGAGTCTAACGCATGCTAATGTTAAGCTCAGATCTTGTAGTAATCCATAAACATGAAACTCATTTATGTAAACCCGTAAGCAAAAAACGAGCTTGACAATGATGACATGACGTATTTTATACATTCATATTGTAATTTGAACGTCGCAAAACGTTATAAATTAGCATACAGTGACAGAGTAATGAAATTATGAGGGTCATTACTCATACAGCTACGCAAATTGTAAAAATATGATTTCTGCATGAATATTTTTATATAAAATATTGTCATGTGATGAGGTTACTCACCGAATCTTGTATGTTGCCGGAGATATTGTTGAAATGAGCATTAGCCACCAACTAAGCAAGTAATAACTAATTATAATTACTATAAACATGAGTATTGCAGAAGTCCTAGAATTGTATATTATAAAATACTGATAAACAAATAAAAATTGGTAGAATTTACCAATTATTAGATAATCGCATAATTCCCGTAATATAATTAATTTTTAAAACCGGTTTATGTCTCTCATTATGGATTATTAATTATCATTTTTTCATAACTGCGATAGACTTTCAAATTTAAATTTATTACGTGTAAGGGAATTAAGTCACAATTGTGCGAGTGCAAACATTTTGCACAGTGTAAAAATCATATATTGCAGGATCTACATGCTGCAAGACATTGTCATATCCGATTAAACGTAATTATTGTTTTTGTGAAAAAAAGACATGTCAATAGAGAATACTGAAATATCATATAAAATATCTGTCGTTTACATAATTGTCATCTAAATGACCACAAGATTATAATTTCCGCTAAAGAAAAACGAATCAAAAATGGCGCCGTTAATGTCACACACACACACTATAATTTATAGAGACATCAACACACATCAAGGGGGAAAATATAATCAGTCAGAATTAGTTCCAACAAAATTTTCTAATTAGCTTTTGTAAAATTGTATCAGTCTTCCTACAAGTAAACGAGTAAAATGATGACACCGGCTAGTACTTATTGTTAGTGTTGTTCTAACAAACAAGGTGTTCCTGTTGAGGTAAAGAATATTTTTTTAACAGCCCAAGCTATCAATAAAATTTTAAACACGTTTTTATTTTAAAATAATGTAAATTTAATAAAAAAGAATTAAAATTAATAAAATAGAAATTATTGAGATTAGAATGGAATAATGATAATGAACACATTTGGTTTTTTTTTATAAAAAATCATTTACTATAGTAAAATGGGCTTGATAATTTCAGCGAAATCACAATTACTCTTTATGTTAGAAGTAGCATGACTGTTTTTCCAATAATACAGCTTGTAAAAGAATATACCTAGGCATCTCTAATAGGTCTGATACAGTGGGATAATTTGTATTGTCTATAACCTTTGCCCGAGTTTCACTGGCTGATAACAGCGGCACGTAGCATCTGCAATCAGCATTCTAAACTCAGTAAGAAACAAACATTATGAACGGTAAGACTGTTTTACACAACACTAAGTAAAACTACATAAAAGAGTAGACGATGTCAACGATGTTCCCCATGTTTTCCACTGTCAAGATAGAGGCAGTTTTATTAAAGGTTCCATCAGAAGAATACAATACCGAGAGTTTAGTTTTTTATTCGTCTAAAAAACGGGAGATCACATACCGAAAGCCGTTTGTTGGGAAATGCACACAACCAAAAAATAAATTTATCCTGTAACAAATGAAATCTAAAAGTGAAGTGTTTCACATGTTTTTGAGTTTTATATCGAATGTCATTTTTAATAGATAGTAAAATCAAATTACATTTGTATCAATGGTGATATCGATTTTTATGTATTAATGAGAAATAAAATTTATATTTTATAATGCCGATTTCTCATTTCTGTGCTTAACATTCTACGGAATATAAAACATGAAATAGAGATAAACGTCTGCTATATCATTGTAAGTTTCATCTGTCTACTGCTTGATATAATATTTTACCATAGGGGGACAAACTAATACTGACGTCCATGAAGATCAACACAATCACTATGCCGATGCATTGTCCAGAGGGGACAAAAAGGAGGACAAGGAGTGAGGATGGGAACCTCACCCCATAGCGCTGACCCAAAGTACGTAGGGTTGTTCTGCGTTGCGGGGACAACCCTATTTGTGGAGGTGGCGTCGAGTCCTTAGGGGGCTGACTGATTATTTGTTATTTCGGGGCACCTCACCAAAGGCGGCACTGATGTTACTCGCGGTGGTTTTTATGGATATTCTACACTATAATATCCCGCGAGCCCCACAGACTATTGGACCCAACCCAGGGCCAGTGAAGGCGCATAAATGCGTTTCCTCGTATCTACAAAAAAGTATCTTCATACATAACCAATCGTCTATCAGCACTCCCTTTCCAAACATGAAACATTATGTGCCCGTCTTTCAACTGTTCTCATAAGAGTGTGACCACTTAAATTAAGCTTCAATACATTATGCGCCTGTATATTATAAACTTCAACTAATATTTTAGTTATAATATTAATCGTAGTGTTATATATAGCGTCATAGTATTAGGGTGATAGTGTTGCAATCTTTATTGAACAGAACAAATTACGCCGCGAGATAAATATTCAGTGACACAGTTAGCAATGTGTCCCTAATGGATGTTCTGTATCCGTCATAACGATTTATACGGCTATTATACAGAACCTATTAACGCCAATGATCTACATTATACTGAAAGTACAGAATTAAATTCAACATGGAATCTAATAGATATAAATTATATCGCCAAGAAGGGTAAAGTATGACATAGGCAACTATATTCATTCATGTGAATCGAAACAGGCGAGAATGTGGTGAGAAAAGGTAACACGAGTTTGTGTTTCACATGTTCGAAGTTCTCATTGATACGACGTTAAAAATAGGTCTCTATCAGTGCATACCCCCCCCCCTCCCTTCTGGAAATGAACCAGTCATAGGAGGGTGCGAAAATGTCGCGTAGAAACAAAAGAAATACAACCACAAGTGGTGTGATAGGTGGAGCATATATCACACCACTTCCGCGCTGGGCTAAAGACTCATAACGGAATCGCCTATAATATTTTCCAATAACCCTTTATATGTAATTTCTAAGTGTTTAATAATTTAAAGATTAAATTGTATAAACAAGAGGTTGAATCTTTTCATGGAGTGAGATGAGAGAGAGGAGAGGATGTATAATCTTGAACAGGAAATTGAGTTCTTTTTTGAAGTAGGGAGCATACTTATGCCGACGCGTTGCCCTTCTTTTCAATTCAAAAGTATCATAAATTTGAAATGTATGAAGCTTTACATTCAATTGATTGTTGGATTTAATTTAATTTATAACGTTGTAATGTTTTGTTCATTTGTATTCGCATCCATCTGTTTCAGATATACATTTTATCGCTACACGTAAAGACGTGCTACAAGTTTATTGAACTTTAATAAAGCTCGACGATTTACGAGATAAAATAGAGAGAGGTGCCTTAAAAAGGCTATTCCGTTGAGTTTGATGTCGGATAAATCTCTTTACGAGGAGAGGATCTACGTGAAGATACTAATCCGACATTGAACATCCGGAAATTTTAATCTATTTCTTCAGATTGTGGGGACATGGTCCGAGCTTTTGATGATTCCATACCCAATATAAGTCTGTATAATAGTAGTGCAACTCATTCCCTCGAAGGGCAACGAGAAACTCAAACTGCAAAATACACTACACCTTTCATCTTCAGCTGTCACTTGGGGCGGTATCACGTGAGCGAGATGTACTTCCACTATGTAGTGTAAATATTCGCTTTGTAAGAGCTCATGCCATGCTTATGAGATACCCCTACTTAAAGTAATAGCTATTCTATCGCGTCTAGTACATTTTGTGACCTTCTCGCACAATCGAGGTGGGAACGGAAGGAGGGTTGTACATGTGCATAAAACATATGTTGACACTGTCATCGTAATTCCGCGGCAACTCGTTTGGTATATCGTTTGCTCATTAAATTTGCGTTCACTACTGAAACACTGACTTTTATAACGATATTCATTCAGGAATTATTTAAATTCAAAAATTCTATCCATTTCTCGCGATATCAATCAATGTCTGTTCGCTGATGAAAATCAGATTTGGCGTCTGTCAATGGTACGAATGTGTCGTGATCAGTCATCAGTAAGGTACACGTTTTTAGGGTTCCATATCTTAAAAAGAATAAAAGGAAACCCCTATAGGATCACTATGTTGTCCGTCTGTATGTAAATTTACTTCGACGCCGTAGTCTTTAGTATTTGAATTAAAATTCAGCTTGATCCTTATACAGTTTTCCGAAGAAAAGGTCTTGGCTGATGTAACTATGGACAGACATACATTTACAAAGAAACTATGCTCGTAACACCCGTTAGTAGAACCCTCGATATGCGAGTTATAGAGTTTTTGTAACATACGGGATGAACGAGCAATCGAAGGACAGGTCAATACAGCCGCCCATTAACATCCTTACGGTTAATAGTAATGCTTTAACCACCACAATCTGATTAACACCCTCTTATTCTGATTTGATGCCTTTCTTCCCTCCATCCCCTAAATAGAACAGCAGGTCATAAGGCTACGGCCTTATCACTTGCTGCTCTATTGAGGGATTCTCTGAGCGAGATTTCCTGTGAGCGGGAAGAAGCTCTCTGGTCAGGAGACGTGTACCCGATTGAACCGGCCCTATTCGGCTGCTCCTTGTGAAGTGCAGGCATACACTTTGTTCAGATCTAATGAGTAATGATTCTTTAAAGTCACATGTGACAAGTCCACAGAAATGTTATTTGTGACAAGAAGAGAAGAAATTAGTGGAATTTGTATCCTGATAAACAAGAGCAGAAATGTATGTATGAACAAAAACAGAGTATTCAGTATTCAAATCTGGTTCTGAACATGTAAAAATGACTACCTATAATTGGACCTAGTGGTCTATGAAAATCTTCCTATACGATTACCTACACCTGGTAGCCGCTACTCGTCTGTACAGCTCTCCGCCCGGGCTTTTTACGTTTGGTCATACGTGTTTCTTTCGATATCATGCGGTGCCCATATTTTCTGAAAATAATGATTATAAATTCAGGAACATTTAGGTACTATGTGCATATTATTTACATATGATCATTGCCTACCTGTGTCCTATAAATATACAGACAGCGCCTTATAAATCACGTTGTATAATCCCAGCAAAAGCAACAGCTTCATCAGTGAGAGGGAGTAGTGATATAATACGTTCTACGTAATTGGACAGTCTCTTTACAGGCCGCCGTAAAGATATACGACACGATAATATACTTTAATTTTTCAACATTATTATATTTTTATTACATTTTCCAAAGAAAAAATACAATAAAAAGAACCAAATACCACGACAATGCTTTCAGCGAGAAATGTCCATGTAAAAGATCGAGTTGTTTTTTAGTGTACATGTTACTGTGTAATATAAAATGTAATTATACACTTGTATACAGGAATTCGGAAAGCGATCGTCGAAGACAGATCGACAAATGTAGTCTTCGATAATGGTATATCAATAACATTCGAAGATGTCTGGCTTCGTGATCAATGTAGGTATGTGTAATTTAATCTTCCAACACAGTACATTATGTGCAAGTATGTAGACGAGCTGGCCTTATGTACGGTATTGTGTACATACTCAGCATCATACATACAGGCGTAACCTTAGACTTTCCTTTATAGCAAACGACCAATCGGCGCCCATGCCCATGGACATTCACATGATTGTTACGCAGATGCGTTGCCCTCCTCAATAGGCCCCCGGGCAACTCACAAACCGCACGAAAGGCGACAGTGACGCTGTCACTTTAAGCCGGTACCAATTGAGCGAGACTAACTTCCCCGGTCGTGTCGGCTCAATTCCGTTACATATGAGGCTGCTGTGCCATGCACCGTGCACGGCACTACATCCTCCTATGCAGCATGGCACCTATCATTTTTTTGTGTTCATACAACGTATTCACATTGACTATGTATGGATATGGATACTCTGCACTATGTAAATATAAATGTCTGCTCTAATATATTATAGTTCATCGTATCTTTTTTTTATATAATACAGGAGGGTACACGAGCAATCGCAATACTACTACGTAGATAGTACATTATTATATTAAACAATAAACTGGCCAAGACCGAGTCGAACTCGTCGATAAAGGGTTATCTGCTACATAACCCAAAAAATACATAAGCAAAAAATAAAAAAATCGCATATCTCATAAATTACTAAGTAGGTTGTGTTTCTTTTATAGTACAGGGGATCAAACGGACAATCGGAGCCCTTCTATGACTACCGACGCCCATGAACATCAGCATAATTACTATTCCGATGCGTTGCCTTCTTTTACACCCCAGCCCCTCAATGGGCCACCGGTTACTCACAAACCGCACGAAACGCGACACCTTACGGCGTCAAACTAATCAAAATGTGTTCAAACTAATTTTTGAAAATAATGCTACACCTATTTGGATAGGTTTATAAAATACCATGTATAAACCGTCCAAATTTTAAACACACAGTTCCCAAATACAATCTCTGAATAATAGTTCTGCGACATACGGACGGGTATGGTGAAACTATAGGGGATCCGTTTCTTGACATTTGGCTACGGAACCGTAAAAATTGAGCACATTTTTTACATAGTATATCTCCCACAGTTACGAAGTGACTCTACTCTTTTCACACATGTATTTATAATGTTTTACAAGCTGTAACCACATAGGGTTTATATAAATATGACCAGCCGATGTTATGTATATAATCATTGATGTTGAGTGACAGAACCAAGGCATTATCCTGTGGATTGGTTATGTAACGCGGCTACGTCTCCTTACCTAGTTGCATCTGTTTTGGTCGACGAGAAACCGAGTTACTGGCGAATGGGAGACAGTTCGTAATAAGCCTACAGAACTTTCGTATACTATGGATGTATAGGATAATAAGCTGATAGTCCTAACAAATCGTCTATTAGTTACTCCATCCATTAATACTAATGATTATGATGATTTCACATGAGATATAATAGTTGCTACCACGCTGATACCTTTCAAGTTAATTCGATATTTCGAGTTAACCATCTGCTAGGCATGCATCCAACCAGAGCATGAAACTACAATCGAGAATCTTCATATTGAATAATTCATAATGACAACGATAAAATTTCAGTTACATGTATATGTGTCTGCATTATTTATGATTGGCCTTATGACATTTCTTTGGCTGCCTGACATAACCTGACAGGTCGAAAATAAAACATGCTTCTGGAATTTTTCAATTTCTATTACACATCCACACAATTTTTAAATTTGCGCCAACAATATTTTAGGCAGCGACAACCATGAATCAAAGTATAATGCAAACTTTCTGTCAGAGCTTAACTGCGACACTTGGAGAGACACTCGGCGCCTCAAACCTATCCTCTGGCGCGGTGCCTGGTTGTTGCAGACAAAGTTGGCACCGTACACGTCGACGACTTTTTGAAATTCAACGGAGGAACCTCCGTTGAATTTCAGTCACTACTGGATTATGGCATTGCTTTTATAACCGATGTAAGTTTTCAACACTCCTATGATCATAGACTTCTCTCTGTAGGGGGACAACCCTCATCTACGAACACATACTAGAGTATGTAAGCCCTTATTCTACAAGAAGTAAATCTACAGATTTACAGCTTTCTTTGTCGAATAAGGTGCATCTAACGAGCATCTCAGCCTCTTTGTGATTGCTATAGCTCATATTTAATCGCATTATTTGCTGTGTATATATGTAATCCTAATTCCCCTCGCTTCCTAAAAATGGCCCCCATGATATTATAAATCACATAGAACGCGAGAGCTGTTACCTTACCTGCCTTTTTTTTTGGTTACGATGGGGAATGCACTTACGCATGATACCTGGAAGCTGGGTAGACCCCCAGACCTATGTTGGACTTGGAACGTAGGTAGCATTACCAGCTAAACCCCTACGGGAGCCTTCAGCCGCTATTAGTGTAGGGTCCCGGATCTACAGGCAACAGGACCCCTCCAGCGACAGGCTGGCCTCGGCGAAGAGGCCAGACTTCACCTCCTCGGGGACTATCCGGTTACGCTATGACCAGTCCCCACGACGCCATGTCTTGATGTAGTGGACCGGGTTCCCGTCCTGGCCCGACAAGGAATACGGGGGCACTACTGAAGGCGCTGCAGGTAGCGCCTCCTTTGTACCACAATTCGTCGTCGGCGGGGGATGTCGACCGCGTCTGCAGCCTCCTCTCTCACCCGGTCGTCGGTCATGCCTGCCCAATGCAACGTGGCACTACATAACTATAAGTCGAGTTGGGAGGTTAACAATTAAACTGGACATTCGCCATCTAGGCGCTTACAGAAAGCAATACTCAGCGGCAAAAGCATAAATAAGGCTCATCATAAAAAAATTAAAAACACCATTTATTTCTCGTTTAATTAAAAGTACACTTTTTGAAATAAAAATTAAATTTTAACATAAGCTGTTTGAGTGACTTAATCATATAGTCCAGTCGTTAGCCTAATTACAAATAGCTTTAGAATTACAAACTTGTTAGAATGTATATTTCGGAAATATGCTATATTACGGAGATGGTTAAAGAATATTATAGATTAAATAGTTGTTTATTTTCAATATTATTGTTAAAAAATAATTCGATAGGTTTCATGTATCTCTACATCAAGTCACTCATTTCACCGTTTATTGTTCAACCATAATAGTATCGAGGGCATAATATAAAACGTATTTTTTTCGTGTTCAAATCAAATGATATGTTAAAGAAATAATACGCCCTACGCTATTTTTTTCGATCAATGACCTAGATTGATAAAAATAACCTCTTTGGATAAAAATAACATTTATATTAATCAGGATTATCCAGTAAGCTATGTCTAAGCCAAATTTTATCCAAAGAAGCAGCTAACAGTTAAAGAAATATTGATTTGTTTTTCCTTGCAGCTACGCAACCGTAAATAGATGAGTCTGATTTGCCTTTGGCTTTATTTTTATATATTAGTAGGATATTTAAAAAAATATATATCTTTAAAATAACGGTGGATTTGATAAATTTTGAATTTGGTGAATCTAAGCTAACATAAAAATGTATGAATTGCATTTTTATCTTTTTACTGTTTGGCCGTTATAAAAATAAAGTTTCATGTATAAATGCTAAATTGCAGAGAGTTTAGGCTCAGAAAGTGAGACCACCCTTTTAATACCTACACGAAGTGAAGATTTACTTCGCATTTTGTGCGGCTTGTGAGTGTTCGTCATAACTCATGTTATGCGGACGTCTGTAGGTGTGGCCAAATGGCTCCTGATGCTAGTTTGTCCTGTCCTTATACAGTAAAAGGAGTACGATCGTCAAACGGAAGTACGTTGTTAGAAGGAAGTACAATCCGCCTCCTTCACTTGACGACCTACGCGATATTTATAGGATCCAACTATAAATAAGGGACCAACCTTTCGCCGTAACCTCTTTAATAATAGGTCCGGGGTAATCTCATTTCTTTAAGGCGGCTGTCGGCTTCCGTGATGATTTAAGAGGGTACGGTTTTCCAATAAGGTATTCAGAGTAACACTTGAAAAAGATAAATTGTAAGGTGATATTAATTTTTACAGGTAGACGTATCAGTAGAAGGTACAGAGAAGGTCTACCAGGCGCTCGGCGGTGTGCAGCGCACGCTGTTCGGAGACATGTGAGAGTTCACCACGGTACAGGACCACGCAGACACCGCAAATACCAACCTAACGTTAGCCGTCCACTATGACAATACATATTTCACTGAAGCCGCCGGGTATGTACTAAACCAATTAAATTCTATTGTCTTTCATTAAGCTGTGCCACGCTGCATTGCAGGAGAATAGCCACTAGTTAGAAGTAGCCGCCCACTTCTGTGTATTAGAGAATAGCCGCCCACTTCTGTGTATTATTTACTTATGTATTAATGTGTTATGTCAGGGTGACATATGGAGGGCTGTTTGACCATCCTAAGGGATGGAATCTAGGTGAGGAGCATTATGTGTACAAGTGCAAACTATAACACAACTCAAATGTATACACCCAAGTTGTTGCCCTCATCTCGTGAACTTGGGGGCCGTACTGGATATTGTATCTAACACAGGTATCAGCTGTCACTTTGTAAACATGCAATAAGGTGTTGAGGATGTTTATAGACATCATAGTCATGGAATAGCTCCGATTACTCGTTTGTCTCCTAATGCAATAAATAGCAGAAATAGTACTAGACCGGACAGGGTATCTTCTCTTGGATATTATTCCAGGGATTCCTTCTCCTTATGTATGGTTAAAAGATTTGTAATTGTTCCATAAATTATTTTGATAGTACAATAAGAGTGAACCAGATCCTTCCTAGAGAGCCTATACTATGTATTCATAAATATGGAATAGCAGAAAAAAATAGTTAATGCCCTAGGAATTATATCAATATATAATTTATTTATTGATATATTTTCTTAGGTAAGCTGCATGCTTATAAAGAACACTTAAATATAGTTAGGATGGTCCTAAAAGGACTTGTATAATATGCCAACAAAAAATTATTCATTGCTATTTTTTAAATTATAAAAAAGAGCTTTATTAAATTATAAAATATATTTGAATGACACAGATAAACTTCTCTCCAATATAGTGTATGTGTTAACAAAAGATTCCAGGGGAGGAAGCGGGGGCCGTCAATCGGTGTTACCTCCTTCGGATCTTTAACTCATTAGTACTTCAAAGGATTTTCCTGAAACCCTTCACATAACTACTATGCCCATGCATTGCCCTCCTTTAGACCCCCCCCCCCCAATGAGACATTTACATAGTGATATCTGTCCTGGATGTGGTACGGATCTATGAGACTTGCAGAGGAACCGAACACTCAGTAAAAACGTCATGGTCCGGGTAACTACAACACAATATTCTGTAATCAGTATTAAAAAAAGTATAAAAAGGAAGAATCTAAATTATTATAAAAATAACATCATAGGTATAGTCTATACTTATAATAAAATTAAGTCCCCAAAAGATGTCTGTCTATACTTAATCAATATTCACAAAATTCACTTCGTTTGGTTTTCATCCCTAGAGCATCTCGAGGAATGTTTTAGTGTATAACCTGTAAAGGTAACATTTCTTTACGGACGAAGCCGGGGCAGATTGCTAGTAGTTATATAAAATAAAATGAATTGCAATTATGTCTATACATTATTCCAGATTCTAAATTAACTCTAAATGAATTTTCCAAATGATTGGTATAAATCTTATTATTCATCAGATGTCTCTTCTGAAGGGTATTAATTGGCGACCTGACCCGCTGTGTCGGGTTGAAAATGGTAATTATATTAGCGTCGCTGGAAGCTACTGAGATATGAATAATTTTGATCCTCATGCAAAATCGTTAATTTCATTCAACCTGTGAAGAACTCACAAAAAATATCTAAATCTTTTTCAGTATATATCAGTGAACTTTGTTTAAAAGTATCCATTTTAAAATTATGACAGCAAATTATAATAAATACAATACGGAAATGTTACTTCATCATGACAGTGAAACAAATTTTGCCGATTCTATTGCTGTTTTTTTTAGTCCACCCGTGCCCGTGGTTGCTATGAAGCTCGTGAATAGTCGGGCCAGTTAAATAATTAATAAACCGCGATACAATCTGTAAGAGTAGTTTTACTATAATCAAGAAAGCGATTTATATATAATATAATATTATAGTCATTGCTACATTTTCTTGTTTAATGGCGTAGTATTACCACGGCACTTATTTGTACACGCAAAATATTTTGCCAAATATTCAGGTGTAATATAAAATTGTTGTTTTCGTTTAGCTTAGATTATTTCGTATTTATGTAAGGGACAAACGAGAAATCCTTACCTTCTAATGAACAGTTATGTCCATGAACATCTACGTAATTGGTGTACCGATGCGTTGGCCTCCTTAGGACTCCTCTTCCCCTCCAATGGACCACATGCTCACAAACCGCAGGAAACGCGACACCGAAGAAGTCGGTTTGCAGCGGTATCGTATGAGCGAAACGTCGCCGGTCGTGCCGCTCCACCTCTTCTGATATCAATTTATACATTTCTTACAGCTTGCAAATCCTTCACTGTTTAAAGCATGAGAATGGCACTGATGGCAATACTATACTAGTGAATGGGATCTACGGAGCAAATCAACTCAGAAAGAAACATCCAGAAGATTTTGAGTTCCTCACACAGTTCGACGTCGAAGCAGAGTATTTAGAGGACGGCCATCACCACAGATATTCCGCGCCTGTTACACAAGTTGACAAACAGAAGGACATTAAGCAAATACGGTATAGAGTCCTATTATTATTTAATATACCATCATAATCATCATCATTATCAGCCGTTATCTGTCTCCTCATGGATATAGGTCTACAGGTCGATTTCCTGCTACTCGCATCTATCCCGGCTACTGCACGGAGACCGTCTTCCCACCTGGTGCACGGTCGACCAACACTTCGTTTCCCTAAACCCGGCTTCCACTATAGAACTTTACGAGCCCACCTGCCACCTGTTCTCCAGAGTGTCTGACCAGCCCATTGCCACTACAGCGAGCCTATTCTTCGCGTGATGTCGGATACTTTAGTTCTCTTTCTTAAGTCTTCGTTACGAATTCTATTGGAGAAAGAAACACCCAACATATCACGTTCAATAGCCCATTGAGCCACTGTAAATTTCGCACTGTAAAGTTCGCGCACAGATAATATTATATAGTTATTATTGAATTTTATCTCAATGTAATCTTATATTTTCAGTTTATAGTCTGGATTTACCATTAAGATAATTTACTATTTTCAACGCTGCAGAACTTTACTAATTAATTTAGTGGACCGAATAAAATATTACTGGATTTTAGAATACATTCTGTTAATTAGGATCAGAACGTTTATGGGCAAAGATGACCATAAAAAATTTAAGGTTTTACCAAATTTACACCTTGAAATAATTACTAAGATAATATTACATGCAAGTGAATGTATTCTGATTTTTCCAAGTTTTTTGTAACAGTGGTCTGCTACATTGTTGCCGAACTGGCCTTACACGACCAGGACACTTTTCGCTCGAATGATGCCGCCGCCGATATATGTGCAGCTGAGAAAGATTACGAATACACGTCTGCATAACAACTACGAGCATGTTTATGGGCTTGGTAAGTTACCAGAAGGCTCTTTTTCTTTACTCTTTACTCTCATTTGTTTGATTACAGATACATTGTTATACGATTAGGTCGCCTATAGTTTAAGCCTTTATGATGTAAAAAATAATCCATTAGTGTGTAATTAGAACATCAACTTAATTTCGTACAGGCACTCTATTGCTGTGCTTAATTTATATTATTTTTTATTTCAGGTTTAATGTATACGATTGCTCAGCTATGGCCTTTGCCAGCGGTAGTGAATTCAGGGCATACTGCAGGTCTCTCAGAAACCTTTCTCGATATTATCAAGACCCAGAGAACCAACCGTGCTTCAAGTTAAATCCAGGTAGATATATATATTACATAATTTAAAATTTGTTTATTTGTTTAACATTTAATATATTTATGTACATATGCATGAAACAAAAATAGTTTATTTTAAATTCTGGTGCAAACGTACTACATATCTCATAGTGGAATTTCTTCCAGTAGTTCTACTACAGGAAAATTAATGGTAAGTTGCAATGTTAAAGCGTACGTTTACTTATAACACAAATAAATATTAAAATAATTAAATTTATGACAGAACAACGTCTGTCGGGATAGATAGCTGTCAATAATTTCACCAGCTAATTTAGGATTTACTTTGATATTTTTTTCACGTTTTAGTTATCGAAGGTCTAATTGCGATCAAAACGTTTCAGAAAATTTTATATATTCTGTATTAATCACTGATAATGTAAGATTCTAATGGTAAAAGATTTTTTCAAGTCAGTCAAATAGATACGGTGTCTACTCAATGCAAACATACAAACAATCAATCAAATGTTTCGTCTTTATAATATTAATTATACATGTAGATTATTGATATACGTCGGGTGGACCAAAAGACTATATGTAACTAAGTATTACTTAAGAAAATTGATTCAAGCGCGAATAAAATCATTTTTCATAAGTAAACGGCAAACTACAGATGCAAATCCACTACACTCATTGCTCAAAATACATAGCAATTCACTGATATCATTGTTTTCATAATATGTTTATTTAATTTATTTCTGCCCGAATTGAGCATTCGTGACAGTTCTGATTACGCGTGAAGCCTGAGGCCACAACGAATCTCAATAAAGGGCTGATGAAATCCCGTAATGTAACTGGGATGGGTTGCAGGGTCCCTTATTTGTTCGTTTAAAATTTACTTTGTAAGATAAATAAATGTGTGCCGCACTTACGGTGGAATCAACGAATATTATATTTTTTGTATCAAATATTACAAGACATATTTGGTGATAAGGATGGTTTGACTTAAGTTTTCACTAAGCAATAATGTTAGGTTTAATAATTCCCTGATTAAAGGACCTAAACCGCTCATTTCAAATAAAAAATAATAATATCGGATCTCTCAAACATTCAAATCATCCTTATAATTATAATTAAATGATAATATATAGCATATAGGCAAAATAGGTGGGCGGTCCTTCGGGAACTCGTGCATTCTGGTCTCTCGCCAAGGATGTCCTAGGATAATGTGGTCGGCCATCCTAACCATCTCTGCGATGGTGTGACGACTCTTTCGCTCATTATGCAAAAGATCTTCTGGGATGTCTTTTTGCATCCAATTTGACTCTGAATGACCAAGAAACGGGACATAAAGATCCGATAGTTAGTAGATAGTTCAATGCGGAAAACACTTTCTTCCTTGGCCATCTATAAATGGAGTGGGTCCGATGAAATCGCAACGATCTTATTGTAAAGATGTACTTCTGAGATGACACCTGTCTTAACACGTTTCTTTTTGTACTCTTATTCTGCAGGCATCGTCCTAATCAATTGTAAAACCACTCTGGTGCACCCGATCCCAAAGAAAGCGACCGCTCAGACCCGTCAAACTACCGTCCTAGCGCAATAACACCTTTATTTTCAAAGAAAATGGAAGTAACAATCAATGGCGAGCTCCTGCGGTACGAACAAGAGCACCAACTACTCAGTGATAGTCAGTACGGTTTCCGTAACGATCGGTCGGCTGGGGACCTCTCTGGGGTTCCTCTTCTCTTCCTCTGGCGGTTGGGTGGAAAGAAAGGGCGAATTGGCGGTTAATCTGGACACAGCAAAAGTCTTTGATTGGGTTTGGCACAAAGGTCTCCTTTCCTAGGTTCCGGCATTCGGGATTCCCGTTACAGTATACGACAGGATTGCCAGATATTTGGCGGACCAGAGCATAAAGTCCGTAGTCCAACGTGTATGCGAATATTGTATTGACAGACTGGCATTCCACACGGCTATATTATACCTCCCACTCTGTTTATCCTGCACATTAATGACATTCAAACCATTGATATTGTTATGCGGACGATAGCACTGGATACAGACAGTGTCCGTATCAATATTTTACTGGAAGAAATTAACCAGCACCGGAACAAACTTGTGTTTGAAGTCGAGTCTTTGTTACCAAAAGTTGAGACTCCGAGGAGTGGGGCTAAACCTAGTCAAATTTAACCCCACGAAGACTCAGGTTTGTCCATTTACCGCTTCCCCTACCCCCTACCCTCTATTTTTTCCTTGGCTTCAAAACACTTCCCTAATAGCCTCTGCTAGCATTGGAATACTTGATGTCGGGCTCTCGATCGATCTCGTGCTCTGCAGTCCGAAGCAGTATTACACACGGCTCATCGGCTTCAACTTTACATGGCGCAAATCCGACCACACGCTGAGTACTGGTCTTGCCTTTGGTCTGAAACCCCGCAATATCAGCAATTTCATTTGACCGTACTCAACATAGTGTCTTGAATCGTTGGCAGCCATTGTTTCTTCATCCTGCTTACTACTTTTACTCTTGCCTGGAGTAGGGATGTCAATTCACTGTGCATATTCTACCGCATTTATCACGGGGTATGTTCCGAGGAATTATTCGGAATAGTACCTGCAGCCAAAATTCAATACTGGACGTCGCATCAAAATTCAACTTTTCACTGGCAACATATCGATGTTCCGAGGTCCTTGTGTGTTCTAAAGCGCAATTTTTACAACTCGCTACTTCTTTATGGAATTAGCTATCCCGTCGGTGCTCCCGGACCGATACGACGACCGAATTCAAGAAAGAGCCAATTTAGGCAGGCAAAGCATCTGCGAGTCCTCTGGTATTGCAGATAGAGGCTTTGGTGATTACTAACTTACAAGGGGCTCAACTGCTCGTCTTCCTCTAATGCTATAAAAAGAGATACTATTATTATTAAGATATATTTAATTAAATGCATTTTTAAAGTCCTGAATTAGCCACTGAACACTTTTATCCTTGCTGTTAAATAAACCGACTAGAAAGTTTATATCCAATATAACATGTTCTTTTTAAAATTGTTGAAACAAGAAATAAAGTAAATTTATAATATATATTCATAGATTTAGGAAGATAACAAGATACAAGAACAGTAAGCGTCTAAAAACCGTCTACACAAAAGAAATTCTGTCTGAACTGTCAAATTCTTCACTTTGTAAAAACAACTTGAACATTTACTCGTAATCGTATCAAATGTAATCTGCATTGTTAAAAGGACTTAAAATCACGCAAGTTAGGTTGACAATGCAAAAAAAAAATGTTTATGTACAGTCACGGATGCTTTACGATGACATTTGAATATGAATTCGTATATCAATGTATTTCTTTTATTAGTAAATGTGTAATATAAACACATTTACTGATAGGAGCCGAATTCAAACTAGTTCAGGTAAAAATTAGGCATAAAAAATAAATAAAATTAATAAGTTATCATGTATTTTATTCCTTTATTTAATATACGTATATATAATTTATGTACACTATAGGCATACATTATATACATAGTATCATTAAGTTGGTATGATAGATTGTGTACTATTTTTTTCAATTTCCAAGTTTGGTAGTGGTAATGAAAAACTTCAGAATTCTCCACGGCAGAACAAGCTTCACCGGCTCCCGAGTGCTGTGCGGCAGCTACGTGGCTCGGTCTGAGTGGCTGGACAAAGCGAGAACTTTGCATTTCATCCGATGAAATTTGTAACTTATTATTAAATCAATTGTTAATAAAATATTTGTTCTTAGTCGCAAATATCCACAAGTTATTTACAAATCACACAGATCAATAAAGTTTGAATTTTCTGCGCAGCGATGCTATCCTTTTTTTTAATGACCCGGGGAAACGCATTTAGGCGACTTCACTGGCCCTGGATGGGGTCACAATATAGTGCCGAATACTCACAGAAACCACCTCGACCTATAAATAAATAAATATATAAATAAATATAATATAAATTATTTATAAGTGAAACATATTTTTAAATTTATTTGTATAACACACAATTGTATAAAACACAAGAATTTTGACATATTCGTTCATGACTGTGACTCTGTCTCCTTCCACGAGAAAATCTAAAGAAACGCGATGAAAACCGTTAAGTCACAGCTGTGAACAACATTCGCGAAAATATACGAAACCAATATGTACTTAAAATAATTTTGAATAAAAAATCACTAAAACATCTTAAGCTCGATGCGACAAAATGTCCTAGTTTTTGTTTTATTTGTCGTGTCACACATTACTTTAATACGATTATGATGGCTAAAGGCATACTTGGGAACTGCTAATTAATTGTTCGCAATAGATGGACTAAGTACGCCTACAGAATAAAGCTTTACAATTCGATTTGTTTTAAGAGTTTTCGATAAAATTTGATTATTCATTTGAACAATTTCATTTTGCTGAAACGCTGAATTGTAGCCAAATTAAATTGGAACGACCAAAGAAGTACGTCTCTTTAGAGTTTCTTACGGCTAATTGTCCGCAGGAGGAGTAAGAGGAGGATTTCATATATTGTTATCCACCGTGACCAGGGCAGTACGTCTTGGTTACATGGCACCGCCGTAATGTAACGGCTATGATGTCGCGTTTTGTCTGGGTTGTGAACCAGGATCCTCACGTTTGTGGCTCACATGCATACTTCTAAACCACGAGACAGTCAAAAACTTATATACATAAATATGTATTCGCAAACAATTACCTCCCTTCTGTCGCAGTTTTGTGAAAGCATCAAATTAATTTTGTTAGAATTACCTTATCGATTTGACACACTCAAATTTTACGACTGGGTGTTAACAGCGTGTCATACCCATGAGGTTAGTGATGTCTAAAGGAACTGTGTACCCATAGTATAACAACTGACCAATTAATCGTTTCAATGTATACTGGATATTTTAGTCCATATGAGTCGTTTTAAATAGGTTATTCGATCATCAATTTGTTGCAGATGATATGACTTGTATTATTAAAAAACGCACTAAACATCATCATTCATCATTATTATCAGCCACTACCGGTCTCATAGGCCTCTTTCAATAAACACCAAGACGAGTGGTCTCCTACATCTTGCATTTTATTGAATAATAATAACCAATCATCATTATCATTATCAGCGCCTATCGGTCCACTGCTGGACATAGGTCCAATATAAGGTCTCTTTCAGTAAACGCCAAGACGACGGACTCGTGTTACTCGCATCCACTCCCTGACCGGCTACTGTACGGAGATCGTCTTCCCACCTGGTGAACGGTCGACCAACACTTAGTTTTCTTGAAAGCGGCCTCCACTCCAGAACCTTACTGGAACATCTGCCATCTGTTCTTCTGAGTGCTCGACCAACCCATTGCCAATTCAGCGTGCTTAATCCTAGCGTGATATCGGACTGCACAAAACATATGTGTAGTGAAATCAGGTGATACATTTGTATAAAAAATTAAGCGTAACACCAGCGTAATACTTTATGTTACTTACTTTACTTTTGTCCCTTACATTATTTTTTTTAATATCACATCATTTGGAGACTACATTGAAAAATACGTAACAATAATATTGTCCCACAATTGGCAACCAGACTCATACAAATCGCGTTGTCGTCACGTTGGTGGTAACACCGCGGGAGATGTCAGCTTTTCCGTGCCTAATTCAGATTTACGCCTAGGTGTACATAATAGGCACGCCTAGGCGTGCCCTACACTAAGGATATTCACATGTATCACCTGCGCAAGGGAACAACTTTGCCCCTGAAGGAACTTTAAGAAGCTTTTAAGTGTTTATGTACTTAATAATTTATGTATAAAATGTATAATAGCGTAGTACGGAACTTGTGCGAAGATGTGTGTGTATGTTATTATAAAATGTATACCATAAAAGAATTAAATAAACGATTACTAATTAAAATATAGTTTATTTAATTTCCTTACATGAAAGATAACAAAGACGAGATCCGAACATGCTCGATAGGAATCAGATTTATAAGTATCATATTGCTAACTAACATCGTCAAGTTTGTTTTTTTTTCAGTTTGGAATTTATCTCATTTATTTGAGCGAGCAATATTATTATATTTACTATTCTTGTAGTACGCTGTATATTCAGTAAGAAGTAGTTGCAGTGGAATTGGACCGGGAAGATTCCATTCGCTGACATGATACCGCCGAAAATCACATCTCCGGTGTTACATTTCGCGCGGATTGTGAGTAGCCGGCGGGCTATCAGAGGAAGAAAGAATGGAGGGCATCGCATCGGCATAGTAATTATGATGATGTTGGGCATCGGTAGTGATAGAAAGACCGATCACTCGTTTGTCTCCCTGTACTACAAAAAATAGTACAAAGGTGCTAAGAGTCCAAAGGGTCACCAAAAACTTTGAAAGCGCATGTAACATGACGCCATATCTATTACTAAGTGAGAGGACCTCCCAGTAGTGGTGAACAAATTTAACTGCAATGCAGCATGCCACTACTTCTGACTATGCGTAGATCTTGAACGTAGCTCAGACGATTGTGATTTCAATATGTATATGTATATATTTCATCATATTTATCATTATAAGCCCTTATCGGTCCACCGTTGGAGATAGGCCTCTCTCAATGAACGACAAGACGACCGATCTCCTGCTACTACATCCATCCCGGACCAGCCAATGCACGGAGGTCGTCTTCCCACTTGGTGAACCAACAATTCGTTTTCCTAAACGCGGACTGCACTCCAGAACTTTACGAGCCCATCTGCCACTTGTTCTTCCGAGTGTGTGACCAGCCCATTGCCACTTCAGCGAGCCTATTCGTCGCGTGATATCGGATACTTCAGTTCTCTGTATATCTTTAGTTGTAACTAATATTGGATACAAGAGTATTGACCTTATACAGCAGCAGACATAAGCTAAGTAACGGCTATAATGTTTCGTTATGCGCGTTTTGTGACACTCCGGTACGTATTTCTATAAAAAAAAAATGCCTAAAAGATAAAAGATGAAAAGTTTTTAATTTTGACATTGAATTTATCTCACCAATTGGTTCTTGGTAATCCAACTTACCGATACTTCCTCACTTAATCCGAATCATTTAACCGAAAGGAATAGATATAGTGTTATGATTATATAGTTATCAGGACTTATCAAAGTAGGTTTTTTTCGGAACTTATCATAGGAATGGCAAATTAGGAACCCATTATCGCAATGCAATGTTTTTTTTTGTTTTGAGGAAGCAATACATTTACGCGCTGTCACCAATCTTGGCAGGAATCCGGAAAGTGTGGGACTTTCGGGTAGGTATAACGACTATCTAAAGCCGCGCGAGTGCCACAGGCCGGATACGCTAAGGTGCCCCATATCTCTCAGCGTCAAGACAACCTGGCCGCTGACTAGTCCCTCATAAAGAATCTCCCGGTTTTGAGGCTAATGCGACAGCCTACATTAGTTCTCTTCGATGCCGAATCATACAATGGGGCGAGTTTCTCTGTCTTACCCCGGCATTAGTTAGGAAGGTGGCATCAATCAAGTACCCGGGCACGATCTGAAAGCGATATGATTAAAATAGAATAGAAATAAATTTATCCTATACTACACTAATAAGTGACACAACACATTAAACACACAAGAAAGAACTGGTACAAAAAAACACAACTACACAAAATACAAGAAACGAATATCAGTCTGACTTAGCCAGACGATACCCATGGTTACAAGAGATAAATGTTTACCTAGAAGTAGAATTAGTACTCTAGACACTTCTATCCTTTTATTCTGGCCCTTTCTCTACCCACACCGATATTGGTTCGATTGAAAATGAGTACAAGACAAGTCGTGTCTTTATATACCACGTAAGCATAGTTTTATTTTAATTTATTTGCTCGACAAACAACCAATATTAATTATACGAGTACTTTAGTTATATGTTTTCATACACAAAATACTATTTCATAAAAATTTGCTCTTATTAAATAGTTCACGTAGCAGATGTATTGAAATTAATTGACTACTATGTAGGCTAGTATAGCGTATAGCAGCAGACTACAATATATGTTTTACCGAGAGGTATTGCCATGCTGCATTGCAGCTGAGTAGGACTGGCATGACTAAGATAAGCTCGCATGATACTAATTTAAATGTGATCACTATGCACTCGAGTTACGTACAGTTTTTAAATAGTTGGTGGCCCATTGAGGGGATGGGGGAATTAGAAGGACACATCTATGCTATCAAAAAAATATCATCTAAAGCAAATATGGCCTTTTCTTAGAATATTATGTTTGCGAGCCACTAATCAAGAAGTCTTATATAAGAATTCATCAAAATGTATCAGAATCAGACGCTGGGCAATACTTTCGAAACAGGGAATATCTGTTGTACAGGGTATCTGGCTCTTTAAGCATCTCAAATCCACGAATCAATATTTACAGACAAAAGCCCTCAAACAAAATTTCGCTGAGATATCTGCTAGTAACGAACACGGAATGTTTGCGAACCCAGATTTGCTCGAATGGAGACGCATTCTTTACAAAGCTTTGGGTTTACGCTGACATAATGAAGCCGAGCTTTATGTTTGAATGACTAACGTTTCACAAGAGAATATGTTAATCTCTTTGTCTATTCGTTATTTTATTTTTTACGTATAGGGGGACAAACGAGCAATCGAGCCTTTCATGAACGACTAACGACACCCACGAACATTATTCCAATTGGTTCTATGGCGTCTATTTTTCTTTCCTCTTTTCAGTATCAGTATAGATAATCCGAGAGCTGATCACTTGAAATTGCGTTATAATTTTTTAAAGATTAAGGGGGGTTTACTTAAGTATAAGGGATATCGTCGCTCAACAGCATCATCCGTAAAAAGGCAAACGTGTCGCTCGCCTTCCCTCCTTCCCTCCAACGGGCCAACCGAAACTCAAATCTCACGAATCTCAACAGCAATTTTATCGCTTTGTGGATGCACACGTGAACGCGAGGTACCTTGAAAATTTCGGTACTATTTAGCTGTTATGCACATGGAACTACCTTTTACAACATTTTATGTTGTTAAAGGGTACTACTACCTTTGTTTTAAAAAAACAATTGATCTAACCTTAGAGAGGTTGACATTTGCAAAGTACACCAAAGTGGACAAGTGGGGCGGACCTTATAGATCCCGCGGGATATCTTGTGTATAAATATTCTAGGTTCAACCTTTATAACAAAAGCTATCAAACTATAATAATGATGATTGATGGTTCTCTACCAAAAGGTTTATAAACACACAGTGAAACTTTGTCTATAAAAAATACAAAAGCGAGAGAACTAATCAGTTTATACAGCAGTTTGGTTGAACAACAATCTGACATATCATTAATATATTTTTAGCCCAAAGAAAATAATTAATCTCTTGGAACAGATTTATATGCGGATCCACAGGCCACAGCTAATACTAAATAAAGTTTAGAACACCTAATTAATGTTCTGTTGGAAGGATGGTAATGTTTTTTGAATGTATGTACGTTTTTTAACACTACAGGGGGAAAACGAGCAATCGGAGCCCCTTTGAAGACTACCGCCGCCCATAGACATTATCCTTAATTTTATCATGCAGACGCATTGCCCTTTTGATGCATCACCCTTTTTTCCCTCCTAAATGTCCACCGACTACTAGCAAACGAAACGCGACGGCGTAGCTGTTACTTTAAGACGGATTCATGTGAGCGAGACGTCGTGCCGACTCAATTAGGCTGCAATGCAACCTCTTACTGGTACACTTTTTTGTTTAAAGTGTCAGTTCTCTTATCTGGCTATCCCAGCCAGAGAGAACCTGAACACGTGATTGGTTCACATTATGAAACTTTTGCTTCATAACAATGCGCGAATGAATCCGTTGCGTCATTGTGTCGGAAATTGAACTCACGTATGCAAAGCTATACTGGACCGACCGTTGGTCAGTACTTTGAACAGTGCTTTAATAGCGACGAAGCTACGACGAGCGAGAGTGAATAATGGATGATTGGCTTCCGCAGTGAATAACATTAATGTGGACATTTCTTCGCTGAAATTGAACCGAATATGCTTCTCCTACTAGCTACAGCCCCATAAATGCTATTATACTCCCGAGTCGGACAGTCCATGAATGCGACATGACTATCACGTGCCATTACAATAACACACCAATATATTACGTGTCGAAAATTTTCGTCGTCACGTTTCGCATATTTTTATAGGCTAAAACGAGCAACAAAAATAAATACAAGCAAAATGTTGCATTCGATTCTGAGTGCATATAATCTTCACATAAAACACCCATTACCTACCACTACAGATGATGGAAAAAGAGACAAAGAGTATAGATTACGTTACAATTATTTTTTGAACAGAAATCAAGATAAGAGCGTGATATAATGTCGATTTTGAAAATATGCTTTGTGATAAAAAGCTTTGTCATAGTTGTAAATGATGTTTCCTTGACATACAGGAGTCAGATGCGCCTGACAATCATTTCTATTAACGTTCGTCGTCTCATGTCCTTCCCCGACATTATTTTTAGTCTAATAAAATAAATAATGGTAATAGAGCTTTTTTCATAGCATAAGGCATCAAAACGAGAAAACGGAGCCTTTTGACAACTTCCGATGCCCATGGACGTTCGAATAAATGTTACGCGGATGCGTTGCACTCCTATCACCCCCCCCCCCTCATGATACAAGATGTTGAAAACATATGTATTACAACTATGTGGATATTTATGGGTGTCGGCAGTAATCAAAAAGCTTCGTTCCCCCCTTAAACAATACAAAAAACAAGTAACGTAGAAACCGGTGAACGGTTATATAGACAACTGAAAGATACGCTTTTGTTCTATGGTACATAAATGAAGTTAGCTACGTGTCATTAACACTGTGTCATCGCCAACCCCATGTTTTTCACTGTGTACACTAGATCACACAATCTAATAAGTTGAATAAGATGTTTTCATATTACATGGAGACATGATAATGAGCGGTCGGAAATATTATGATTACTACCGTCGCCCATACACATTCACCTAATTGTCCTCCTTCCCTTCTCCACTCTAATGGGCCACTGTGCGTTCTGAATTCGACAACATAGCTCTCACTTGACGATGGTATCATGTGAGTGAGAGACATTTCCCCGGCACGCAGCATTTCAGGAACTCTTTCCTCTGTAAAGTAAATAAACACTTAGGAATACAAAATAAGTATATAGGAAAACCACAACAAGGTGGAGACTGAATTTACCTAGCACTAACTATTGACATTGTAAAATTTCTTACCTACAGGCACAGATATTTACCGTACACAACCACAGATACGCCAGCTCGATTTGGTCAAGTCTACACAGGGTCTACAAACAAATAAAACTTTGACATCTTTTTACATATTATTCCCCTTTGTTTTATTATCCGCGGAGGAAAAATATGTTTGTATAGAAATAATATTATAATGTAAACTGATATCATATTATAAATTTACTATCGTATATAATATTATATTATCATAGCTTATTGGTCTATTGTTGGATATATAATAATAATTTAGTTGTAGAAAATTAATTGTAATTTAGTTGCAGGCGGTGACGGGTGAGGTGGAACGCAGGGGGAGGTGGTGGTCGCGGTGTCGTTGGACATCGCGAACGCTTTCAATAGCCTCCCGCATAGCGTGACAAGGGAGGCACTGAAATTCTTCAGGGTGCCTCCCTATCTCGTGAGGCTGTTGGAGGCGTATCTCTCGGATCGCAGAGTGGCTCTCGAGAACCGGTCGCTCGGTTCCGTTCTTGGATCGATCCTGTGGGACGTCGGCTACGACTGGGTCCTGCGAGGCCGTCTCCTCCCCGGGATGGGTGTCATCTGCTACGCGGATGACACCCTCGTCTATGTCCGGGGACGAGATTATAAGGAGGCGGCGCGGCTGGCCGAGGTCGGCGTTGACCTCGTGATCAGCCGCATAGAGAGGTCAGGGCTACGGGTCAGACTAGACAAGACCGAAGCCCTCCTCTTCCGCGGAACCGGCCGCAGAGGACCCCCGCCTGGGTTCGCTATGGTGGGACCGAAGGTCGTGAAGGCGGCGAGTGCGCTGGGCAGACTCTTCCCGAACCTCGGAGGACCCAACACCGCCTGCAGGCAGCTGTACTCCGGTGTCTGTCGGAGTATGGCGACGTACGGTGCCCCGGTTTGGGCGGATCGTCTCACTGCGAAGAATAAGGCCCATTTGCGCTCTGCGCAGAGGTTCGTCGCAGTGAGGTCGATCCGGGGGTACCGTACGGTATCGTGGGCTGCAGCGACAGCCCTAGCCGGCGATCCCCCGTGGGAGCTCGTGGCGGAGGTTCTGGCCGTACGGTAGAGAGTTAACGGCTGCCTTGCGCCCGGTCCTCGAGCGGTGGATGCGCCGTAGGCGCAAGCCCCTCACCTTCCGTCTAACGCAGGTGCTCACCGGGCATGGTTGCTTCGGTGAGTATCTGTGCAAGACGGCCCGCAGGGAGCCGACGACTCGATGTCACGATTGTGACGCGGCGGTGGACTCGGCCCAACACACCCTCGAGGTGTGCCCGAGATGGTCGGCGCTGCGTCACGATCTGACATCAGTTGTCGGAGGGGACTTGTCAAAGTCGAGCATCATCCACGCGATGCTCGGCAGCGACGAGTCCTACAAGGCGATGGCTTCCTTCTGCGAGACAGTCATGTCCCAGAAGGAAGCTGACGAGCGGGTGAGAGACGACGAATGGGGGTACGAAAGAGGCGCTATCTGCAGCGCCTTCAGTAGTGCCCCTGTGTTCCGTGTCGGGCCGGGATGGGAACCCGGTCCACTTCCAATGGCATCGTGGGGACTGTCTTAGAGTAGCCGGACAGTCTCCGAGGAGGTGAAGTCTGGCCTTTTCGCCGAGGCCAGCCTGTCGCTGGAGGGGTCCTGTTGCCTGCAGATCCGGGACCCTCCACTTATAGCGGCTGATGGCTCCCGTAGGGGTTTAGTTGGTATTGCTACCCAATGACCGAGTCCAACATAGGTCTGGGGGTCTACCCGGGCTCCCAGTTATCATGCGTAAATGCATTCCCCTTCGTCACCAAAAAAAAAAAGGATGGTAAATAAAGTAATCGTACAATACGCATAGAACGTAGACAAAAGTCCACTATCACTCACGGAGACACACGAAGGAATTCTCTGATTCTCCTATTCCGATGGGATGATAAACGGACACAGTCGGAGAGAAATCAGTAGCAGAACCCAAACGAGCTCTACAAGACATGAGGGTTATAAATACGGACTGTTCTTGAAACAAATTAGGAATTTATATAGGAACAAATTAGAAATTAGGAATACAGCCCACCCCATTTAAGAGCTGGCGTGAAGATGTATTGTTATTTTTTTTATTAAAATACCTCAAACTTGAGTCCCAGAATTAAACTCGGGACCTCATAACTTTTGGTTAACTATGATTACCTAGTTAATGGAAAGCATATTTAACCGTAGAGAGTAGACTGATAACAATAAGAAGCATAAGATAGTGAAAGTAACACTCAAGCAAAAACAGATGTTGCGATTTTTGACCGGGAGACAACGAATTATTAAAGGCAGCTGTATAATCATACGCCAAGTAAGCGAGTCAATTAATTTAAAATAAATTGAAACAAGGCATCTAGATAAAGCTGCAATAAATTAAACGCTTAAGCGAAGTAAATTTACGGGGCTTAAGGATAGTTTCGATAAAAATGTTAAATCCCGCGAGTCACGTGATTCAGTGCCTTTAGATTAGTGAGAAATGTGTGTTACAATGGAACTACGGTTCTCCCGTGACTGGTTGCTGTAAAGCTTCTGAAACGTCGAGCTAATTAGATGATAAAATAAACCGCGATAAAGGTAATTTTAAGTGTAGTGAGTAACATTCGCGTGAACTTAGAACATCAATATGAGTAAAATATGCTTTTTTTATGGAATAGGGAGACGGACGAGTAATCGGTGCGTTTTTACGACTACCGACTTCCATGAACATCCACATAATTACTATGCTGATGCGTTGCCCTCCTTTCCTCCTCCAATGGGCCACTGGCAATTCACATACCGAACGAAAAGCTACACTGAAGTGGTCACTTTACGGAGGTGTGTGTGAGAGTGTGAGCGAGAGGTACCTCCTAAATCAGATCGTGCCAGCCCAATTTCGTTGCATAAGAGGATGTAGAGTCATGCAACATGCATGGCACTACATCCTCCTATGCAGCATGGCACTACCTTTTCATAGAAGTTCTTTTATTTTGCTTCGCCCGGAAGTCAAATTAAGTTTCTTCCTTAATTTTACAGGCAAATGAGCAGTCGGACTCTCACACCGAGGGTCCCGTATAAACGGGAGTTACAAGCTTTGTATATAAAAATCTGTCGGTGTTAACAGACGTACAGGTGGACACCTGTACGTCTGTTAACACAGCTGTCCCTCTCAGTCTCGGGGTCGCATACAAATATTAATCTAAAATTTACGTCAAATAGTAATAAGGTCTGCGACGTCTTAAAGCCCAAAACAATCTTAATTCTAATTCGTATCGAAAATATGCACTCATCCGAATGTATCTTTTGATCACACAAATAGAGGGACGTGGCTTGGTAAAATTTTAGTTAGACAGCATGACTGTCTGTTCAGTATTAGATAAAAATTAGTTAACTACAGGTTACATATTAAGCGTCATTAATGCATATGCATTAATCAAAGGGAAAAATATAATAATATGTGAATGGTCGATGATGAGAAAAACGGTTATACTCCATATAGAAAATGTGACCTAAAAGTTTTATAACAATTTTTGTTGGATGCAATCCACCGAGAGCGACCGATGAAAACATTTCGTTTGAAACAGAGATTATATATTGCTTACTCCTTGAGGATTTTTTTTCGGGATAGTTGCGTGAGACGTAATGTCAGGAATATTTTGGAGACAATTGACAAAATTGTATATGAAACCGAATCTTCAGTGGATTTTGAGTAAAGTACTTTTCGTTTTGAAGACTTTTCTCACTGAATCGCGCATCTAGTTTATAAATCAAAATAAATGTAGGCAAATGTGAAATGCTGACAACCTACAGGGACGGTTAGATGGATCATCCTAGACTCTCGGAACATCTTCTCTGTATCAGCTCACTACGTGACGTTATTATAAGAGTTAGAAGGATCATCCTTGACTCTCGGAACATCTTCTCTGTATCAGCTCACTACGTGACGTTATTATAAGAGTTAGATGGATCATCCTAGACTCTGGGAACATCTTCTCTGTATCAGCTCACTACGTGACGTTATTATAAGAGTTAGATGGATCATTCTAGATTCTCGGAACATCTTCTCTGTATCAGCTCACTACGTGACGTTATTATAAGAGTTAGATGGATCATCCTAGACTCTCGGAACATCTTCTCTGTATCAGCTCACTACATAACGTTATTATAAGAGTTAGATGGATCATCCTAGACTCTCGGAACATCTTCTTTGTATCAGCTCACTACATGACGTTATTATAAGAGTTAGATGGATTATCCTAGACTCTCGAAACATCTTCTCTGTATCAGCTCACTACGTGACGTTATTATAAGAGTCAGATGGATCATCCTAGAGTCTCGGAACATCTTCTCTGTATCAGCTCACTACGTGACGTTATTATAAGAGTTAGATGGATCATCCTAGACTCTCGGAACATCTTCTCTGTATCAGCTCACTACATGACGTTATTATAAGAGTTGGTATGAGATATAATTTTCAAAAATAATTAATATAAATTGTCGGAGAGAATTGCTTGCTAGGTAGCGGTACTAAGTATTGTAATGTTACAGCTAACAATCTGTAACTTTACAATATACATGTAACATTATGTCAAATCAGTCAAAAATCGTCAAACAGAGGTTCTGAAAATAATACTGGGTGTAGACGTGAATAGGGCTAGGGGCCCCGGCGGAATATCGGCTTTATTACTTAAGACTTGTGCGCCTGGACTTTCTCCTATTCTAACGCGTTTATTTCGTCTTTCTCTTGAGACTGCATTTGTACCCAAGTCGTAGAAACTTGCCAACGTTCAACCAGTACCCAAAAAGTGTAGCAGAGCCAACCCAGCAAACTACAGGCCCATTTCAGTCACATCAATACTCACCAAAATTATGGAACGTGTACTGAACAACAAGATTCTAGCGTACCTTGTAGCGAATGATCTCCTCAATGACCGGCGGTACGGGTTTCGCCGCAACCGTTCAACAAGAGATCTTTTCGCATACACGACGCGTACCTGGAGTAGGCCATTGAAAAGTATCTTCGATAGAGTATGGCATGACAGCTTATTGGACAAGCTTCCATCATTAAGCTTACCTACTCAGCTCTGCGCTTCGTTATCCGACTTCTTGAGTGAAAGATCAATACGTGTGGTCCTCGATGGCTATTCATCAGATATCATGGCTATAAATGCTGGAGTAACGGAATACCATAGGGATCGGTCCTCTCTGCAACTCTACACCTACTGCATACAAATGACCTTCTTCGACCGGGGATCATTAGTTGCGCGGACGACAGCACTATTGTAGGGAGGTATACATCCAATGTACGCACCACCTTGACCCATATCAATTCCCAGAAACCTCACTTAAATTTGGCTTTAAGGGCGTTATCTGATTGGGGTGATGCCAATCTGGTCAAATTAAATGCTAGGACCCAAGCCTGTCCATTCTCAGTCAAACGGTATCCGTTGCCGCTAGCTCCAACTTTCCGTAACGAAGCTGTGCCAATTACAGATCACCTTGAGCTTAGGAGGTAGTGCTATGCAGGGTACATGACACTACATCCTCCTATACAACGGAATTGGGCCAGAATGACCGCGGAAGTACCCCTCGCTCACTTGATATAGACGTAAAGTCGATGTCGCGTTTCGGGTGGTTTGTGAATTGCCGGTGGCTCATTGAGGGGGTGATAGGAGCGCATACGCATCTGTGTAACAATTATGCGAATATCCGTGGGCATCGGTAGTTTTCAAAAGGCTCCGATTCCTTTTTTGCCCCTTATATTATAAAAAATGCATACAGTATAAACTTATTTCAAGAGTTTCGGATGGCTCTTCTAATCATCCCTGTAGCTGGTGTGAATTATATCTTACTCTCATACATATATTTTGTTTTACAAACAGATGCGCAACGTAAACAATAAAATTGGTGAAAACGAAATACACTCACCACCCCCTGAACTTAGTTGCGTATACAATTTTGTCAACCTTCATAGACGCGTTCCTTACATTACTCATACATACGTCTTGTGAAACTAGATATAATATAACATATAGAGAATTCTCAAGGGATAAGCGATATCTTTGTTGCAAAATGACCATTTTTATTCGTCGCTCTCGGTAGATTTTTTTTGTTGACGCGGAAAAACGCATTTAAGCGTCTTCACCGGCCCTGAGTGGGGTCCAGTGGTGTGTGGGACTCGCGGCACTTGATAGTGCCGAATACCTACAAAAACCACCGCGAGTGCCATCAGTGCCGCCCTTGATACACACTTAATAGAATTAAGACCTTTTAACGTTAAAACACAAGATATGAAATATGGCGTCGGCAAGAAATCAAGAACTCACTTTTTTTTATGAAATAATAATTCGTGCATTGTGACACGAATATGTAGGTTCCTGGCGGAAAATAAAGAACCATTTAAGCATGATTTGGGAATGGCATATAGCGTCAGCCATCCCAAATATAACCATCCTCAACCTCGCGAAAAGGAAAAAGAGTGACATTTCTTCAACAGAGAACATTAAATCTTACAGTCAAAGATGACAGATATATTTTTTTATAAAATATTTAAGTTTTAAAACATAATTGCTACACACGCCTGAAGTTGAAAGACAGTACATAGTGAATATGACCTCCTCCATTATGTTACATTTACTAAAGCACAAATCCTCTCCAAAGTACGTTGAATGTTTAAAAGGATCATACCCAAGGGTATGGAAATAGAAGGGACTTTAAAATATTATTTCAAGTAGAGAAGGTGCTCTCCTATGCCCCACCATAGTTCAAGCCCTATCGTGGGGGTGGGGCTCGGTAGCCTGGGGTGAACCCCTTGGGGGGATATTCTTATGGGGTATAAGAGTATCCCCCCACGGGGGGAGTTTTATAAGTGGAGAGGACTAAAGAGTAAGGGCAGGAGGCGCTCTTTGTAACTCTCGATAGGTCGATGAGCTTTAAGAATCATATTGACAACGTTCTGAAAAAGGCACGGCATGTCCCTTTCAAATTATATCCACTCATTAACAAGAAGAGCAAAATGGGTAATAGACATAAGCTCACCTTGTACACTACATGCATACGACCGATCATGTCGTACTGTAGTGCATGTCGCGCACATAGCCCCGACCCAAATAGAACGTTTGCAGAAAATGCAGAATAGATTCTTGCGCATGGCCACTGGATGCCCGTGGTACATTCGTAACATCGACCTACATTGCGACTTTCAATTAACATCGATAAAAGGACACTTCAAAGAGCTGTCTCAAAAGTTCTTTGACCGTACTCTTAATCACAAAAACAAACTAATCGTTCAAACGTCGGAATACGACCCGACGTTAATAACCAATTCCCGTTACCGTCGGCCGAAGCACATACTGCACGACGCCGACGCGACGCGATAGCCATAGCAGTTGCTAAGTCCGCCCTTGCACACAAGCAAAAACACACCCAGACGACACGCATCCGCAGCAAAATGCCAATAGGGCAAACCCACGGATAGCAGATTTTAGTCGGTAGTAGATAGTAGTTATAGCTACACGACCAGACCCGACAAACTCTTCAGGCCCCCTTGGGTCGGTTGGACAGTGCATAAATGCATTCTCTTCCTGCTAGAACCAATTCGATATACACCGCTCGTACCGGTCGAGCGTTGAAACCTTACATATAGTTACATAGCTATAAGACATATGACAGACAGAATGACAAACTCACACACCGCTTACGGAAACAAGCCCGGGTTCGAATCCGTAAGACGTGAGCTTAGATAAAAGTAGAAGTAATAAAACGCGATCTTAGAGAGCTCTAAAAATAAAAATAAAATCATTATCACGGCGTCTAGCCGATTTGAAGCGCAAATCGACCCCACCCGTCAGAGGGTGGGGGAGGAGGCCGGCCTCCTCTGACAAGCCAAACCGAAAGACGAGCTCAACTTTTCTTAAACATGTCCCGTAACATTAAACGGCATCGTGCACGCGCCGTCCCACTAGCGTGGGGAAGGGGACCGCTCCCCCTTTTCGGTCCCAAAAATAACCACGACAGGGTAATGTCCACTAATGTTCCGATTTGCTTCTTCCCATCTGCGGTGAAGGAGGGGGGTCTGTCCCCCTATCGTCTACCTATAACCAGAAGACAAAAAGTCTTCCGTAATCAGTCGAACTGTTAGGGCTGGACACCTCATCAAAAACGGCACGGCTTGTGGGTATTCGGCACTATAATGTGCTGCCAGCCCTACATACCACTGGAAACCATCCAGGGCCAGTAAGGCGCGTAAAGGCTTTTCTCCGCGTCAACAAAAAAAAAAGATGCTCTCCTATAAACATAGTGTATATAACCTGCGATAAACACAATTAATAATAAGGATAATTTATTTGTGAAAAGAACACTACACCAAAAGAGAACAATCAATATAAGTAAGGAACAATACAGGTACTACAGAGACATACACTAAAACAGCAGTAACAAATATAATACTCTTTAGGTGGAAGCACACAAAAAAAGTGAAACCTCAGTTAAAATCAAGACTAACATTTCTGAGTCCCAACACTGATTTTCAGGTTCACCATTTAGAGAATTTCTGCCGTATTGGCGGCTTCGAGGGATAAAACTACAGCAGAAAAATTAAGAATAAAAAAAATTTAAACAAACAAATTTATAAGATTATGTGCTAATATATTTATATATAATACTCGGTATTTTCATATACTTACATAAACCTAAAAACTTTTCCCATACAAAATATACGTATTTAACTATAACAATACATACATAATATATTACCTATACTATATTATATAATATTACACTACTAAACACAATACTCAAAGATAAAATATATACTAACTACTCATAATTTGTTAATTTAGCAACTGGACTATGATTTATTGACTCAGAAAAAGAATGAGCAAAAAAAATCAGAGTCGTTTCTGCCGATCAAGTAGGTGGGTTTTATAATGGCGCTTAAAGGATTTCTTTGTATAAAGATCACGTAGTGGAGGGAGGAGTTTATTCCAACACTTAGACGCTGTGTATTTAAAGCTTCCTCTAAAAGCAGCTGAGTGGTGAATTTGTGTATATAATACGTAATGAGTAGATCTTGTATGGTGTGCTGTGTTAATGTATCTTGTCCAGTCCAGTAAAAAAGTAAACAAAAACAAACATAATACCACAAGAAATTAAAACAAAACATAACTACGAAAATATTTCCTAAAGCGTACTTACTTAACTCGTGGCTCATTTTGTGAAACCATCCGACTCGGGAACAAAAGACCATTATGAGGCAGTAGCGAATTGGAAAGCAGATTGGGGTTACATTCAACGTCGCAGTGTCCACATTAAAGTTATTCGCTTCGAAACCACTCATGCATTATTCACCCCCGCTCCTCGTAAATTTGTCGCTATTAAATCGTCATTCTCGTTCAGACTATCCAACCTACAGTCAGCTCAATACAATAGATGGGCCACCCGTGACCACGGTTCCTATAAAGCTTCTGAAACACCGGCCTGTTTAAAGAATTAAATAAACCACAGTAAAACAGTAAAATCCATTAAAAGTTGATTTATTGTAGTGACCATGCGCGACACTAACAAAAGTGCGATCCATCCCTATGGCAGGCCATCTAAGGAAATTAAGCTTCTAGTGTAGTAAATGTAATTAGGCGCATGCATTGGTCACCTTTGGTAAGTAGATTTGACTCAGTGGTCAGCCCTAATAAGAGAGTATTTTTTTGAATATTTTTTTTCTAATTATAAAGGGTGCAAACGAGCAATTGCACTTTTGACGATTACCGACGTCCGTAGATATAGAAATAATTGTCATGCAGATGCGCAAAATTATTTACTCCTAAAGTGTATTAAGAATCTAAATTATTCCATTAAATTAGGAAAAAAAAATAACTTCGCTAGTTGGTTGTCCAAGGTGCCATCAATACAAACCAATACCATCATCCCAGCTCGGTGGAAAAAATCTGGATAATGTTGCATAATCCAGGAGTGCAATTCAGATTATCATATTGTATTACACAGCTCTCCTGTTTCCCATTATTTTACAGTCGATAAATACACTAAAACAATACAAACTCGCATCTGATCAAAACGGACGTTTCAATTTAAACTTTTACACGTTCTTCTCGTGCTACTTTCAAACAAACAGCTTGTGACTTGGCGTTTGCTCCAACTTTAATATATTCCTAGCTAAATATATCTTATTTTATAAAAGTTGTAAGATCAAGCTCAACACAAGTCAAACAGCTTCCCACCATGGTTCAAGCCTTGTCGTGGCGGTGGAGCTTAGTAGCCTGGGGTGAACCCAGGCGAAGCCAATTGAACCGAGGGGGACCTTTGCACCCCTCTTATAAGAAGACGGGCTTCAAGATCAGGAGGAGGAATCGTTCTCGGTACCCCTCTTATAAGAGAAGAGGGGACCTAAGAGCAACAGGAGGTGGCGCTTCTGCGCACGGGGCAAGGGGCGAGGATGGGAACCTCACCCTATTGCACTGTCCCAAAGTCAGTGGGCTTGTCCTGTGGTGCTGGGCAAACCCATCTGTGGAGGTGGAGTTGGTCCCTTAGGGGGCTGACTAGCCGTCGAGGTGCCCTGATGATTGTAGTTCCGGGGCACCTCACCAAGGGCGGCACTGATGGCACTCGCGGTGGTTTTTGTGGGTATTCGGCACTGTCATGTGCCGCGAGTCCCACACATCACTGGACCCCACCCAGGGCCAGTGAAGGCATGTAAATGCGTTTCCCCGCGTCAAAAAAAAAAAAACGTCAAACAGCTTACCGCAATCCATTTTTAAATGCTCTATAAAGACGGAACTGTTCAGTGAAGTTTTATCTTTTAAAAAATCAACATTTAAAAGAATCACTGTAGATATCCTTCAAAATCGAGTTATCGTGGCTTTTGCTGGAGTCTTATAATCCTCTCCAACCAGGATTCAACCCGAGAAAAGGGGCTGTCTGAAAAAAGTCTTTTAACAATTATGTTAAATCTGTACTGTTTTGGTACGTTATATTATGGTTACGGTTTAAGATTCAGAATGTATTACAAGGATTGATGACGTAACATTTGCTATGGATATATTAATGATAACCACCAACTAGTTCAGTAATTGTCGTCTTGTCGTTTCACTTGAGTTAAATTTTCTTTAAAAATATGTAGAGAATGTTATAAACACTTTTATACTGAGAAAAAAAGTGCTTGTCGCACAACATAAATTTTAGCATAATATGATTCGCAAGGCTGAGGTTATTTTAAACGTTGACGTGGGTCTGAAAGCGATTACACAGTTCACGTTGACACTTTAGCGACGGTCCGGTGTAAGGTCCACGGATATTAAAAACTTATATTTACTTTTTGCTGAGGCATACTTTCATAGACAATTTCACGTGCATTATTGTGTTTTAAAATGTATTATTCCTTTCCATTATATGTGTCAAAAAGAGGACTTATCAAAATTCTAGTATATCATAATGAATGTAGAATCGAACGTTAATAGGTAAGTATGTGACATGCTTTTTTATAATTCGGACTATGTAAATTGAATTGGATTCTATTTTGTTGAAGTTTCGTGAAGGAAAATATGTTAGGCAATATCTTTTTATTACATTATTAGGTAATCTAATGTATATTATAGGTAATGATAATAATTGATTTTGGCCCACTAGGGGGGAGAAAAAAATATGATTTAATATGATTTTATAAACGTTGCTATGTAGAAACTATTATACGGATATGAAAGACTGTTCTTCTCTCTTATATGTATATTTCGAATGTTGATATAGCAATATGGATATTTTTTGGATTTATTGTATTATGATAATAAAGCACGAATCGCATGGACATTGCTAACAGTATGTTGGATTCTGTCCTCGATGACCCCAATTTGCCTGTGATTTTTTTCTCATACCCGAAACTGAAGAGGCCCATGATACGCCATGATTGACGAGATAAAGGCAACATCGAAGGAGGAGCTGAACAAGACAAAAAAAAAAATTCGAAGTGCTTCGATGATAGGAAAAAGCGTTGGCTCAAGCGTATAATGTTCCAGGCTGATTAATGATACTTGGTCGATACTGATTTTTCTTAAGCCATAGTTTCACAGTTTGTAGTCCACTTTCCGCATCACTCCTAGCCTCCTCCCACGTTTTACCATGTAAAACAAGTACCGTATCCTCAGCAAAATTAAAGATCGAACAATTGTTTAGCAATTCACACAAATCGTTAATGTAGAGCAGGAAGAGGCCAGTCCCGAGCACGCTACCTTGTGGGACTCCATAGGAAACATGAAAATATGAGCTAATATAATCACCTATTTTCACGCGTTGCAGTCTCTGAGATAGGTATCTCCAAAAGAGGGAAAGGGCAATACCACGATTATCAGTGTATTCCATTTTATGGAGGCACAGAGACCATGACAAATGCCTTTGTTCATGCCGATACATTTGTTCTTTCTCAAGATATTGTGCTATATGGTTTGAAATATCCGAAGCCGCATGAGCTGTAGACAAACCTGCCCTGGAACCACCTATTTGAAAGTAAACAGTTTTTTTAAAGATATGTTAGAAGACGTTTGTTCATAATTTTTTCGAAAACTTTAGATAGAGCAGACACCACTGATGTAAGACGATAGCTACTCGTATTTACACAGTCGCTTGTACTGCCTTTGTGTGTATGATAAATAATAGAAGTTTTCAAGACGCGAGGAAAGATACCAAATTTTAAGCACAAATAGAGAATATTTATCAAAACGGGAACCAGCTAGTTTTTTGGTATTATGAGTAACCTATTAGATATGCCATCCCATCCAACTGCACTGGCATTTTTAAGACTTAGTATAGCGGCTTCGATTTCTAGGCACTCTGTTTCAAGCATTACTATGGAGTTTGATATAAGGTCGAAGTTATATTGGGAACCTCATTTTTTCTTGAACCAGAGGGGTGGTAGTTTTGCTGTATTTTATTAGCCAATGAGCTCCATACGTCTGCAAATAATCCGTTTACCTCTCCTACTTAGTGAGATACACCCCATCAGCAATTCTCGGAAGATCCTTACAATTCGTTTTTTGTTTTCTAGTGTGAACTATAGACCGTATAGTTTCTCAAGTCTTTTTTGAACCTTTGGAGTGCTTGTTTAATTAATTTTGCTCATAGACTATCTTTAACCCTATGAGTAAATCATTGCAATATTTTTTATTCATTCTGTAGGTACCTGCTAAGATTACATTATTGCGGTCAGATTTGCATTTAAAATATATTTTATCGCGATTAATTAGAAACGGGATCAGTCCCGGTGTAATCCAGGGCTTCAGGGATTGAATCTTACGTAGAACTGCTACTTTAAACCAGTTTTTATTAAGAGAACTTGAAAGAATATTTGCGAGTTGAGCAACAGACAAAGTGCAGTCATCGGAGCTCATGATGTCATTAACCCCTTCATCCTAGATTGACAAGAATCCTCCCATAGTTTACTTTACTCATGCTGAAATCTTTAAAAGGGAAATTTCTTATGTAATTATTTATGCAGGAGATAACTGCGGAGTGGTCTGTGAGCGGAGTATTTAGAACTCCAGTTGTCGATAGACTCTTCAATATTATCACTGCGTGATCGACATAATTTGCGCCTCTATTAGGATAGGTATGACTGGGTAATATTCCGTGAGAGGCAAGGATATTGGGTTATTCAAATGAGTTCGGATCTTTATTGTCGGCGTTTATGTCAATATTTACATCGCCCGTACTAACTATGGTGTTATAGCCATTGTATAGAGTTGGGAGGTTGTACAGCGAATCAGTAAATGACTCGGCCTTTTCAGTTGATGGAGATCTGCAAACTGTTATAATAGGAACATCAGAACTTATTTTTATTACGAGACAACTACCATTGTTCAAGACCGAACACGTTATCTCATTCTTTGTGTATTTAACCAAACCATCAGTTTTATTACTATTATTTTTACTGTAGTAGATCATAGTTCGGGGTTATAGGTAACGTAGATACCATGAATTTTCCGGTTATAGTTAGAATATATATTTCACAACTTATATTTATCCTGGCTAGTAAGACATAAAATTTTTAGAAGTTATGGTTTATACTACTAATATTTTGTGTCAAGATTTTAAAATAGTGTAAATCCGAGTTAGACAACAGAAAGTTTTACAGGACTCTGGCTCACATAAATATTTTTTCCTTCCAGGGACTTCACCAATGCCATTTAAAACCTGGTCATTATTTATCCAATCGAATTATAAAGTTTAATATTTGTGACACTATTTTTAAGTTTTAATAGTTTTGTGTAAAAGTGCTTGTGATGTGTAGAAGCTAAAATATCTCGTCAATAATATAGGTTCAGTACAGCAGTCGAGTACTAAAATGAAATGCAATATATTACATGAGTGTTGGATTATTACGGTAGTTGAATATAAAACTACAAGGTTAGAAGCATGCAATTAGATAAAGTATAGATTTATAAAATAGTAAAAGGGATTTCAGACATAATTTGTTCGAAATATCTGTAAATAGTCAGTCCTAGTGCTTTAACCTGCTTCCGTTCCGATATATACACTGGATGAGTTTACCTAGAAAGTACTAAGTCGTAAGAATTCAGTAGCTCATTTGGGTGTTGCTTATTGTGACTTTTCGGGTTATTCATCCTTTTCTGTTTTTCAACATTTCTAGTGAAGCCTACAACAACCGTGGATAACTCTGATTATCCTCTTATACGGTAGACATCCTTAATATCACTAGATCGTATATCCACATTAAGAAATCTACAAGCTTGATGCATTATTCCTGGAAGTTCCACTTTGTTCATATTCTTGAAATCAAGCGGTATATTTCTTAGCTCGATGGATGAAGCTTTTAGAGACCTTTGTATATCATCAATATTATCCTCTAATGCGGAGATATATTGTAAGCTTGCTTTCCGCTCTTTTCGTAAGAAATCCAATTTATTCTTTATGTTTTTTCGTAAATTCTATGGATTTATCAATGTCCTGGTTAGATGACTGGGTCGCAGTATTTTGTGCTTTTATAACAGCAACTACTTTATGAAGTCGGTTTAGAAATGCAAATTGTGCATCCCCCATATCTCTAATCCTCTTCCTTATTCCTTACTTGAACTCAGCCAATTGGTATTCGTAACAAGTTTTTCTAGGCCTTTCAATACACATTTGTTGTCTGCTTGCAAAGTTTCCTGGTCATCCATCCTGTCAATCTCGCTTTCCGTCATTGAGTGGACAGATAAAAAATTATTGGACGGCGTACGGGTTAAGCGACTCATTTATTAAAATGGTTTGTAAGAATATGAATATTATCTAAGGTTCAAAGCGTATGTAGTACAAACTGGCTTGCGTTGATTGGACATAGCACGCTCAACAGGAAGGCTAACGTGGTGTGATAAGTCCACAGATATTATATTATAGATATTAGATATTATCGTAGAGCGAAGCGAATTCTCGTTTGCCGTACACAGAAGCGCAATTTTTTTTTCCACGCACTACATATCTATGGAACCAGCTACCCCTTCGGTATTTCTGAATCGATATGACTTTGGGACCTTCAATAAAATAGCACACTTATCTTTAAAAGACCGAAGCTGCAGATGTCTCTGGGCGCTGGCGATCACTTACCATCCAAGTCTCCCAATTGCTCGTTTGTCATCTATGCTATAAACAGTACTGTCCGCTGATGTTAATATGAAGTGATAAGTTGTCTTATATCTTACAATTACATGATCCTTCTCGGTTATAATTCCGACATTTACAGAGGTCCCAGATCTTTAATTTTTATACATCAACAGAGACTACTTATTAGCTAGAACAACTTTTATTGAGGCGTATATTCTATACATCATTTTTACTAGTCCCCATCAGATGTTCCAGTTACCCAAACAAATTAGACCCTATATGTTACCCAGGCTTATTAGCTATTCAACAAAAAATAGGCGTTCAAATCCGCCCATTAGTTCCAGAGAATATCGTGTACGAACAGACAAACATACAAAAGGACATTTTTTTGCCCCAAATTTTTCTTATCACCCCATAATTTTGATTTTTAGTAAGCTATTTAGTGTGCAGACAGTATTGTGCAGATAGTATACTATATACTCAGAGGCTATCGATATTATCTTTATGTACAGCTTGCCGTACCGTTAGTGCGGAGGTCCTACCAGGTCTTGCTGGCGTTTTACCAGTTCACCTTGCTATGCCGGCGTGTATTGCCACTCCAGAAATCTCTATGAACCAGACTTTTTAAGACCGCAATACAGACCGAAGATTATGGAACTCTTTATGCATGGTTGTTAAACTTAGTAAGTGAATGACAGGCACGATGGAGTAACACAACTAAATGACGCCATCTACATAATCTTTTTCCTCCGCGTACGTTAGCGATTATCGAAAAACTGCTTGAAAGTAGATCATTGCATTGCACAGTTTCCTACGGGTCACGGCAATTTTAGAAGCAATTTATTAAGTTTCGAACTAGTACCATCGCCTCTTTGTGATTTCTCGGTCGAGGCTGAGAAATATGATCAAACCGCACATCACACATTGCATTAGTCTCGCCTTTAGCAGATAGAGCGAAATGTAATGCTTAATAATTTTCGAAATGTTACGGGAGTAATTTACTAAAGTACATAAAACTACTCGTGGAAAATGTTGGAAATTTTCAAGCTTGCAAACAATGTAATAAATATTACTTGCAGCAGATAGTGTAACGCCCCAGTTCATAACTAAATATAAAGTGTAGTCAATATGCGTTAAGCATTTATATCTCCGAGGTGCATAGTAGCCGGACTTCACCCAGCTGCCGTCTCTTTTTTGACAGTTTAAGTCATTGCAATGCCGGACTCTCTTCCCTATGATGGAGGAGGACTAACTGAAATTACTTCCTCCTCCTATTTTCCTCCAATTAAATTCTTTACTTGTCTCAATGCACCTTTTAGCACTACCTCGTGCTCCCTACGAACTTATCAAGGTATTTGTTGTACGAAAAATACACACACCTGTGCACTATATCTATACTATATATGTATGTCGTGCGAAGGTGACTAGTCTCTATAGAGATGGCTATTTTAAAATGGAAGGGGTCAACTTACAATTCTGGGGCCTGGGAAGGAGCAGGTATATTTTACTTTGAGGGAGATAAAAAAAACATTGATACCCATTTAATTTATACCATCGAAATATAATTATTTATTTATCTTACAACGATTTTTTTATGTTATTTATTATAGTTATGATATGATTATGATATACTATGACCGCGTGACATTCGCATAAACTTATAAGGTTATGCGACACAATTCGTTAAATTAATTTTATTATATTGTCAGTACAATTTTGCCTAACGGTTGTGCAGTCTCGTTTTGTAAGTATTATTCTATCTTATATGAACTTACACTAAATACCAATATACAAGGAATTGATAACAACATTTTTCATATGTTAATGAGTGATAGTAGTATAAAATAAACATTCCAATTCTCCTCTTTTGTTAATTTTTTTTTCACTATGTTTGAATTTCACTATCAAACTTTACGTTGTCTCTTAAAACTTTGACACTACTTATGAGACATTGATCTATTCCTTCGTAAGCCGTACTCAAAAGACGAAGGTAATTGTTTTTTTTTCATTTTGTGACCATGTGAAAAAGATACTTCCTTTTTCGGACTGGCTCATTCCACCTGCAATGTAACTTTGTTCTACTTCTAATTAATCTTTATTAAGAAGCTACCTTAGTAGGACACATTTGATCGAATGAAGTCGGCGCAACTGGGAAGGCTTGTATCGCTCAAATGAAGGGTTAACCATAACTTAAGAGTTTTTACGATTTTCGAATAAAATTTGTTTAGATTATAGGTTGTATTGTTCAAAACTTGTAGTTTTAATTTAAACAGGAACTAATAAATGAAAAATAAAGTTAAATGAAAGTGACATAAAACATAGATATAGAATAATAAAAAATATATTAAAATTAAGAAATATAACCGCTTCTGGTTAGGCGTTTAGAATATTACTTTATACTAACTTTACACCATTTAGAAATAGCACTACAATACAGATGAGCCACTTTAAAATAATATCTGTTACTATTTGCTTC
>JAFELO010010670.1:397363-423771 GCA_017140195.1 Eumaeus atala | reverse complement strand
GGGGGAGTGTCGCGAACGTGTGCTCATTGACGATATTGGAAGGGGCAAACGCAAGACCAAGCCGAAGGCTCCCCCTACTACCCTTGTTGTCCCGGGTATTTACCTTCGGCAGAGTTATGTGCGCAAAACTCTAGTCTCCTTGGACATCCATAAATCTAGTGTAGTAGTGGCACCGCGCTGATTGTGCTGCAGATCTGTTCTCCGGAGTTGACACCGTTGTTGACGCGTCTTTTCCGATACTCCTACTCTGTTGGCGACGTCAAGCTCTTGGAACTCGGCTTTGGTGCACACAGTCCCTACAAAAGGTGACCGCTCGTATCCTTCGAACTATCAACCTATTGCGTTAACCCCTTTATTCTCCAAAATTATGGAAGGCGAAATTAGCAGCCAGTTCCTGCGTTATTTAGAAAAACACCAAATCATTAGCAACTGACAACACGGTTTCCGTCAGGGACGCTCGGCTGGCAACCCATTGACCTGCTTGACGCACCGGTGAGCGGAGGCAGTTGAGACCAGGGCACTGGCCGTTAGTCTGGATATAATGAAGCCTTTTTTTTGTTGGGTCTAGCATAAAGCGTTCCTTTTGAAGCTTCCATCTTGCGCACTGCCTGGGAAACTATGCGACTGGATCACTAGTTCTTTGACAGATCGCAGCATCAAGGTTATCAACGGTACATGCTCGTACCACAAATCTGTAAATGCTGGTGTTCCACATGGGTGTTTTCTGTCTCTCACACTGTTTCTTTTGCACATCAACGCTATGCTACAAACCAGCGGCATTCATCGTTACGCGGATGACAGTACTCGTGGTGCACTATACACTGGCCGCACCAATATATCCCGGGAAAACGTCGCCAAGTATCGGAACCAAATTGTGTCTGAACTCCCGGAATGGAGCCGAAAAGATTTAGTCCAATTTAACCCCAAAAAGAAACGAATTTGCGCGTCGACAAATCGAATTCGATCAATTCCACGGCCATTTGCAGGTGAAGGCTAAATTAGCCTCCAAGAAGCTGGGTGTGCTCAATAGGGCGAAGCAGTACTTTAAGTCACATATCGTCGAATGCAATTATACGAGGTACCCCCAACTATTAACTAGCCCCATTTGACCGTATTCAACGTAGAGCGACTCGAATCGTTGACTATCAGGTTGTTTCCGTGCAGCTTGATCCTTTGGCATTACGAAGAGATGTTGGCTCGGTTTGCATTTTCCACCGCATCTACAACGGAGAGAGTTCGGAGGAATTGTTCGCATTAATACCAGCAGCGGAATTCCACTCTCGGACATCCCGGGAAAACTCTAAGTTTCACCATCACCACCTAGATTTCCCAAAGTCTACAACTGTGCGTTTCCAGCGCAATTTCCTACCGCGCACAACTTCGATACAGAACCAGCTGCCACCGTCAGTATTTCCGAACCGATACGACATGGAGTTCTTCAAGAAAGGAGCTTACTCTCATCTAATAGGACAGCAACATTCCTGTACAGCCTCGTCTGTCCCTTATCCTATAAAAGAAATCAACTCCTTTAAAATGGAGTTGACGCGGACCAAGTTTTTTAAATTAAAGAAACCAAGCAATATAAGCGTTGCATAGATGACAAAGAGGTCCTTTCAAACAACCTAGGTGTAGCCTAAAACCATTTTCAATTAAATAAAACGTACAACGAAACGACAGTAAGATGTTGCCTACGCGTAGTATGATTTCCAAGTGTTAGTCCAAGGCTTACAATTCCCTAAACGCGTATACGTAATAACAAGTAAATTTGCAAATAGTCTTGTCGAACTTAGTTTTATTACCGTCGAACATTCCTGGGATTCGTGTTCCAAGAATAAACTTTTTTTTAAGAGAAACTAGTCAACAATAATATTTAATAATAACAGCGATAAAAGTTAATGATATCCCGACAAATTTAAGCATACTGCCTAGACTCATACAGTAAAGGAAATGTTCTCAGGGATTCACTAGAGCGTGTAACGTTGAACTTCCCCTGACGAATATGTTTACTGGATGTAAGTGAAGGCTTCACAGCCAACACACTGGAGACAGCTATGTGAGCGCCTCATGCCCACGTGTTCACGCAACGTAGATGGGAAATAAAGAGCTCTACTATTGATTCCGTTTTACTGTCTACATTTATTCATGACAAGCTATGCCACGCTTTTCTTTCTAATATTGTATTTTTTATTATGTAGCATGTACCAAACGAGTCGAAATCTATAAATAAAACTGAGTTGTTATTGTTAAGCTGCTTAATAGCAATAATAATATATAAAACATTACTAGCAGTAACTACTAAGTAATAGTTGAAGAAAAAAGTTATTATAATACGTAAAGCAATGGTAAAATAATGGCCCAAAATAATGGCATTATTAATTGTATTTTTTTTTTATTTCAAAACGATTATATTTTTATATAAAAGTGAGAATGTAGAATGGGATTTCATTACGTGAGTAGACATAAAACTTTATTTCAATCTCTCTGGGGTGTCATACAGTGCTATAAAACGGTAGAATCGTATTAACTTACGCCACACGAAATAACAACTTCCACTGCAGCCGTAAGCATTTTCGTTCAGTTTACCAAACTTTCAGAACCTTTGTTTACATTTGTATTTGAAGTCAATCTTTTGTTTTGTTTAAAACGAAGGTGTCTTATATAATATGATAAAAAATCTAAAATGTCCTTATAAGGTTACTATAGACTTGGTGGGTATAGCTGTCATAATTATTGCGATACTATGGTTGTGTCTTTGCACGAACGAATACATATGTAATAATAATAGTAATTACAGACCTACCTACAAATAACATAGCATATTATAATCTATAAAATATTGAATTATTTAAGCCATGTACACATACAATGTATATATGTAAGCTGTCAGCTGGCAACAACTGCCTCCTGGTCTAGTGGTAAGCATGTTCAGTCACAGGGCATCCCCGAATCGGACATGAAAACTTGTTATTATGATTTTTCAATTCCTGAGAACAGTCTGTAATTTGGAAGTTGGCGGTATTACACCTCTTTGGTCGTATTTGATTGTCGTTCCTAGGAAATAAGAGAATAAAAAAAATATAGAGTGCACTTGTGTGTAATATGTCCTGCGCACATCTCTCTTAAGTTATATTATCTTCAAATTCGAATACCAGATTTTAGGTATATGAATATAGCAGATTGTTTTAAGCGTACATGTATAAACTTGTTTCTGAAAAAAGTCAGTACATTGAAATTGAAACCCTAATTCTGTGAGGTGTGTGCAACTGTGTGAGAATGTTGGGGATTCCCATATGTCCGGCATTATTCTTTTAAGTATGTTTACCTTGAGATTAAACAATGACAGATGTATAGATAAATGTTACGGACCAATAAATTTCTATTTGTCACTATGGAAGAGAAATATTAAAGAAGAACCATCCATTTCAATTTGAACGCGACATTCAACTCCAGTGTGACTGACCTTCTACCCGGACAGTTCTTAGATTTAAGTGTGTAACAATTATATTTTTGCTACTTAAACATTTTATAAAAAGTATATTTTCATCTTTGACTGTTACGCCGAGGGTCTGCTAGGTGTCGACGAAATGACACTTTTTTTCGTTTGCGGGACGTGGAGGACGGAATGCTAGCTGACGCTATCGGCCATCACCAAATGATAATTAAATAGTCGTCTTCTTTTCCGCTGGGAACCTATATGTTCTTGACAAAATATGCTACAAATAATAAATGATTACATATAAAATGAGCTCTATACCTTTTCTTTTTAAGTTTGGATATAGTATGAAGATGTGATGTCACAATAATTTTCCACTATTGAATTTAAGGATTGAAAAACAATCTGAGAACAATTAGAAGATTTAATTTATAATGAGATAAAGAAAGGACCATCCGGGTTGCAGCAGGGAGTCTCGGACAACTACCCCGATAAGGCTTCATTCCCTAACTTTTTACTAACCCTTATTAAAAATTGGATTGATTCCATTGTTTGTTCCTTGTGTTATCTAAAGATTGCTCTTGACTGTGAATATGGAGAAATCATTAATTAATAAAAGTCTGACTACACCTTTAATAGTTTCTTTACCCCCAAAACCTCTTACATAAAATAAGAATTTTGTCACAAAAGGTGACATTTTGAGGTACACGTGTTCGAAACAAAATTCGTATTTAACGTCTCGAAATCTGCTTCTTACCTTAATTTATTCGTTTTGTGTCTGTAAAATACGAAATCAAAGTTCATAGATAAACTTTATGGATATAAATTAAGAACCTAAAAAAATACGAAGTGGCAGAAATTATTTATTTGTATCAACTTTCATATTTTTGAAAACTTTTTTAACTTAACTTTATTTTGTTAATATCGTATTTAATATTAAAAGGTTGTTCTTATGTATGTAACAGAATTTCATTTTGTATTTGGAATACCAAAAGATTGAAGATTGGGAAACTAAAATATAAATAGAATGAAAATAAGCTTCCTTTCTGGAGCGATATCATGTGCTATGTCAACGCAACAATGTAAAATAAATTTGCATGTATAAAACATGCACCAAAAACTTCGGTACCAGTATAATGTTTTACTTAATTTAAATATATTCCGCCTCATTACAAAGCCCAGGCGCATACTAGCGCTAGCTCGAGGACTAATGCTCTTGGAGTGGCTCAACGCTGCAATTTAAATCATGATCAAGGTCAAGTGTTAGTGTCGCTTCATAACGTATTAGTGTTAGATTATACCAGGTTAGTAAATAACACTTCTAGAAATTGATAGATTATATCGATTTTTAAGATACCGACATAGATACATGTGACAAAATGCCTTCAATAAAATAGAGCGTACGTGGAAATTTTTTTAAGAAATTAATGAGTTTGAATGACAGTCCTTCTCACCTGGCTGCACTCTCTTTTTTCTGCTAGTATATGTCATTGTAATCTTGTGCTGTCCCGGCCTTGGTTAGGAAAGAAATTGGAATGACATCCTACACCTCCTATTTTCTTCTGATTTATTTTGTTGCGAATCCTCAGACAGTTCTAACTTTTCCTTCAGGCTCCTTGCAATCATATCAATGGGTCTATAGCGGATGCCGCTGTCTATCCAGTCGACACAGAAGTAGTAGCGGTGGGAATGAGTGGTGAGGTTGCGGGTAACAGCCAGTTCATAATAAAGTGTATCAAAAAGATACCAACTTGTTCAAACTGAATTTTGCACTCCTGTATATGAGTTAGTAAGGTACGATTTAATTAGATTTTATGTTACGCCGTAACATTCAATTCTACGCTTTAAAACCAATCGAATCCTTTATTAAACCATTCGCTGCAAACGATGTCCATAATATTTAACTTCGGATCGAGTTAAAAGACGGAATAATTCTTTATTTAAAGTAGATATATTCCAACTTAAGGAACACTACAAGTTTAGTAAAATATATTTAGTAACTTATGAGAAATGAACAGGCACCAAGAAATAAAAAAGTTTAAAAGAAATCTAACTTCAAAAAATATTTAATAAAATATAAATAAAGGAGCTTAAAATGTTGCTCTTGTCCGTCTTTAAAAGAAATTATATTTTTCTATTTTAGTTGACATGACATCTTTTATAAATTTTTTTTTAAATATATTTTTCTTGCGGGTATAATGCTAGACACTCTGTGAAATATACGGACGGACAGATCGATCCCCATGAACGTCCTCATAATAACTATGCTGATGCGTATTTCTCCTTTTCTCCTCCCTCTAGTAGGCCATTTGTGGTGAAGCTGTATGTTAAATTAAGAGGTTCTGTTATTGTTACATTGCAAACGTAACGGGCTACGTAAATAAAAAAGGATCTCTAAATTACACGATACCGCCGCAAAGTTGGCTAAACTGTTGCGTTCCATGTCATTACAGACATTTTTTTTGTTTACCCGGGATATGCATTTACGCGTCTTCACCGGGCCTGGGTGTGTGGGACTCGCGGCACATTATAGTGCCAAATAGCCACAAAAACCACTGCGAGCGCCGTCAGTGCCGCCCTTGCTGAGGTGCCCCAGAGCAACAAATCTTCGGGGCACCTCGACGGCTAGTCAGCCCCCGAAGGGAACAAATCCACCTCTACAGATGGGGTTGTCCCTCACTACAGGACAACCCCACCGACTTTGGGACAGTGCAATGGGGTGAGGTTTCAATCCTGGCCCCTTGCCCCGTGCGGCAAAGTGCCTCCTTCTTATAAGAGTGGTACCGAGAGCGCTTCCTCTTCCTGCTCTTTCGTGTCCTCTTCTTATAAGAGGGTGCAAAGATGCCCCTCGGTTCAATTGGCTTCGCTTGGGCTCACCCCAGGCTACTAAGCCCCACCGCCACGACAAGGCGTGAACCGTGGTGGGGAGGCCAACAAGTCTACATAACCTTTACATAGATATTGATAAGCGATAGTAGTTACCAGAATGCTCCGACTAATCGTTGGTATTTGATAAAATTTCTCTCTATAGTCAACAAGTACATCATTAATGTGTTTTAATAATAAAAAAATGTTATTGTTTCTACTTTATTCACTCAGGGGTACTACGAGCCAACAGCGCACTTTTTGGTTCGTGTATCGGACTGGTGACAACCAGAGCATCCTGAAGGCAGTTAATTCTCTTAGTGACCTATATGGCACTCCACAGGTTCACTGGCACCACAGTAATCCTTCCAAACCTCTACTACAATACAATCCTTATAAACTAAACAAACTCTTGGAACAAAACTAAACAAACCTTACAAACTCTTGAATACGAGTCGAGCAATAGCTCCCTAATAACATTAGGTGATGAACAATGGGTACTTCCACCCACACCATTGCGCTACCCATCTCAAAAGTTGTGATATATTTTTATAGTTTTTACACATTGTCTCATGCGGCCGTTTCCATGTTCAATGCATGTGCGCCACATTATCATTATTCAAGTTTTCTCAGATCATTTGCGTGGACATGTGTGTGTTTTACAAGTAAGAAAATAAAGATTTTTAAAGTGTGTGCATACGCGCGGTTGCGCCTGTGACCACTTTGTATTAACAACGAATTGCATTGGTTGCCTCGTAGTTATTTCAATTTACGACACTTCCAGTTCAATATATCTCGCATAATTACACTTCAAGGTGGTGACATTACTCTGCCCCCTGCTAAGAGAGGGAGCGGGGTCGATGAGAGGGACCTGTTACACTCATGGAATATAATAATAGTTACTTGAGCTCTCCTTATATAAATACATGTCAGAATGCAACCTGCCCATCATCAGAAAGAGAGGGAACGTCGGCCACAATCTCAACCATGCCGCCGCCAGCCGTGTCTTTTATTCTCTGTTGAAGCTGACAGCAAAGAGCAGTCAAAAAACAGGTAACATTATGTATTACTCGGACGGACGGACCTCCCAAATATCAGATTTTTTAATAGCACAGATTGATGGACGATACATCATAGCTTTTTTACGACTACCGGCGCCAATGAACATCCGCATAATAACTGCGTAGTCCTCCTTTTTTGAGGATGAGCCGGTGGCCCACTCAGGGGGCTCTCCGAATGCGCCACCGGCTACTCAAAAACCACACGAAACACGGCTTTACGCCGGTACCATAAGCGGACTAATTCTGCTACATGGCACTACCACTTACTAAAGTGTACAGACATCTGCAAGTATTTAGTGGGTAGGCCCTTGTGTGATCTGAAAGTTTACGATCTGACAATGCAGGGAATATATGTCTGTGTACGTAATATATCCTCATAATAGTTCAATATTGTGCCCCAATGGCCTTGACTTGTAGAGCGAACGTATATAGTGAAGACCGCCATCTGAATTGCAAATGTTATTATTTCGGAACTGCCTTTATACACTTAGAGGGAGAGTAAGGCTCTAATTAATGGTGTCCTTCAGATTGAAGCATTGCATCACTAGACTCTGTTCTTGTTAGGAATTGTGTCTTATGAATTAATGCTTGTCAATATTTCTTTACTGAGGTATAGGTTTGAGTTTTATATTATTTTGTATAGTTTGTAGGCATGTAGAAAAACAAATCTTGAGAATATGAACAATGTCACTTTTTTAGATAAACATACAAAAAATGATCATTTTTACACGAGTACCAGTAGTTTGAAATATAAATGTTGGGGCTACTTCCTTTTATTATTAAAAAATGTATATTTTTTTACCTAAAATTAAAGTTAAGAAACCCTTCTTATAATCGGTCAAGGTAGATTTTATTAACAAATAATTTATTAACAGTTATTTCTTGAATTTTCTCGACTTGATATCTAGGAGAGATAATTTCTATTGATGTTATCAGGAGACACTAAATAGCTTCATACTCACCATTAACATTTCCAAGGTTCATATAAAAATTATTAAATTTTTCCTAAAATTCACCATTTATTTTATTTTGAATAGACGCTAAATTAGACGGCAATAGAAATCGTGCGCAAGGAATATTATTTCTAACTGCTTCGTCGTTCTAACCAATTTTTAAACAATTTTATTTTGTTTATTGGGGAAACCTATTTTCGCGCCTTCACTGGCCCTGAGTAGGGTTCAGTGGTGTGTGGGGCTCGCGGCACATTATAGAGCCGAATACCCCACAAAAGCCACCGCGGGAGCCATTAGTGCCGCTTTTAGTGAGGTGCCCCGGAACAACAAACCATCAGGACACCTCGACGGCTGTTCAGTCCACTAACGGACGGATGCCTCATTCACAGCAGGGTTGCGCCACACTACAGGACAAAAAACCTTGGGATAGTGCGATGGTGTGAGGTTCCCAGCCTCACCCCTTGCCCGTGAGCAAAAGTGCCTCCTCCTGTTGCTCTTTGAACCCCATCTTCCTGTAAGAGTGTACCAAGAGCGCTTTCTCCTCCTGTTCTTTACAAACCCCCTCAATTAGCTTCGCCTGGGTTCACCTCTGGCTACTAACGGCTTAGTACCGCCACGACAATGCTTAAACAATGGTGGGGATCCATTTTTTTAAAATTACTCGTACCTATTCCAATCTAATATTTTTCACAATTTTTAAAGCCATGTTTATTATATAATCTCTCGGTTCGCTAACAAATATATAGCAAATCTTTAGTACAATATTTAGCTAAGCCTAAACTTTACACATTTACTATCCGGACAATGTTAAATGAAAATAAACTAAGCAAACACCACTGAAGCAAACTTTCCTTGTTGATTAATAAGGACACATAATTAAGGTAGTTAGTCTTTAGGTCGTAGGTAACCCCTTATTGAGATGAAGTTTAATCGACTTTTCTTTCCTTGGCGTTTGATTTTAATAAGGTTATAAATAATATTTGGAACGGTGACGATTCCGAAATAAGAAGTGTACCATTAATACTAAACGACAAAAAAAAAAACGCGTGTGAAGTAAAACGTTTCAGCAGCTCTATGTTAGTGAGTAACCCAATTTCGGCGCGACTGACATCAGAAAACGAGCAACACTGCTATTTCATGATAAAATGTTTGTCGCTCTTTTCAAAATAAAAAATGATCAATCTTCTTTTTACGTGGGATAGAAAAATAAGGAACGAAATAATTTATATAAAAGGAGCTCTACTCCTTTTAGTTTTTTTTCTGCTTTTTGTTTAATAAATGGAGATTAAATATAAAGATCTAATCTTTTATGTCGTTTAGGTTGAATTAAGTTTAATTGGTTATAATTACAAAAAGGGCTTGCATGCCTGCACCCTGCCGCTATCATATTGCCATCATGCCGCCATCATGCCGGGCTTAGGGTATTCTTAAATAAATCTTATAGCTTCCAATAATTAGTAGCAACACGAGTCGCGACAGCATATCTGTCACATAACGAGAGCTCCCCGGTCGTGTTCTCGGCAAAATGTAATGTATTTCTTACTCCTTAAAAGCTAACATTTGAGAAGTGATTTGTACGTTTTATTGTGTACATGAATGCGACAAATACGAGTTAGACTCGCGCTCGAAGGAATGCAAAAATGCATCATATGTGAAAAGTTGACAACGGTAAGGGAAACACAACAGTCTGGTGACGGACGCACGGACGGATTGACGGACAGACTGACGGACGGATAGATGGACTGTCAGATGGACGAACAGATAGACGGATAGACGGACGGACGGATGGACGGACAGACGGATGGATGGAGAGACGGATGGACGAACAGACGGATGGACGGATGGACGGGCGGACGGACAGGTGGCCGTACAGCGGAGTCATTACGGCTAGCCGTCTTCAAAAGCAGGCAGTAAATATGATGAAGTTCATGGGCGTCGGTAATCGTAGGAAGGAACCGATTGGTCGTTTATCCCCATATACTACAAACACCTATTTATTGCAAATATGTGCAAGTAAAAAATATCGTGATTACAAACTCGAGAAATTATATTTTCAATGACATCATAACGTATGTGGAGAATGTAAAAGGAGTGGATTATTAAATTTGGCACACTTATAGTTTATGTCTAGGAGAAGTGCAGAACGCCAATACTTTTATATAATTTGCATCTAAGCAATAATATTTTAATAAAACGTCGCCCACACTATGGTAAGCACGCAATGTTTAAGCTTCTCTATTATTAACTAATTTATACACAATTTACGACACTGTCAGACATATTACCACGTATAACATTTACTTTCATTGTATACCTATAAAAGGGTTTTACGGTCAGGCTGTATTCGAAATAAGATTATTTTTCTGAAATTTTGATTGGATTTCTACCTCTGAGCGATCACCAGTAATATGTTAAATATGTGTCTCGCAGTAAGTGTGTTTGCGTAGCTATTTTAAAGTCCCGTCATTTTGTAACAATTTCTTAGTCTATAGTCTATACGAAATGTCACATTAAATTAATTGCTATACTTTATGTATTACGTTATCTCGTGTTTATTATAATTATCTGTAATGGAAGGCGGTTTCGATAAGGCAATTTCAGGAGGCCTCAATAATTCTACTCCCTACTTCCTTCAAAATTTATATAGATGTTTATTCAGTCAGAGATTACGAGACCGTAAATTACGAACCTCCTGTTTATGTGCGATATTGTATGAGTTATAAACTTTCCAATCAAGTTCAACGTTAAATTATTATACGGCTGAAATGTCGATATTTAGCATTAGCAAGTAGAATATTTAATACATTAGGAACGGTAAGTTCTTTGGGCAGTCGGTTATTGGCAGAATATTAAGTGTAAGAAATAGGGTTGTCAAAAAGCGGGCATATTAAATGAACGATAAGTGCTAAAGGTTGTATAAAAATAACTTTCGATTGGGTCAAATCTCAGATCAAATAAAAAGTATAATTGCTAAAGTGTATGTTTACGTAGAATCCCAGATGCCTTAGAATGACAGTTCAGTATGAAATCTTGTATTTTTGTAAATTAATATATAAGGCATTAAATATAAAATTTTCACTCAAATCAAAAATAAACTTCTCTAGTAAACAACATTTCAATATACTTTTTTACTTTTAATAAAAACGCAAGTAGTTTTTTGTTACTCATATAATGGACTACACTTGTTGCTGAAGACTCTTGTATAGTTGTATAATACGTCCTGCTGCAGTCCGGCAGTCCGTGTTGCGCGGTTACGAAATGTGGCAAAAATTAATTGATTAACAAAAATATAAATAGTACCTTCACGCCCGGTATCCCGGAAGACGTAGGCAGAGGTGTGCTAGTACATCCATGTGTGATATGCTAGAACACCCACGATTAGCCAAGGTACTGTAATTTGGGCCTCGCAAACAATACACGTCATGGGACGTCTAGTTGCCAATAATTCTGCAGCTCTACGAGTATAAGGATTTGCTTTGATATTTTTCCACACCTACGAGTTACATATCGCAGTTTCATAATGACCGATACGTTTTAGATAATGTTAAGTATCAGTGTTTCTCATAGTTGATGTTGGATTCTAATGGTAAATATTTCTTCAAATCGTCTAGTAATTTTGGAGCATATTTAATGCAAACAAACAAATGTTTCCTCTTTATAGTATAGACAAGCTAAAGAGTTTCTAAGAGAAAATATTTATGTCCTAGATTCGCACAAGCTATTAGGAAATAGGACAAATTAGTGATCGTATAGAACAGTGAGAAAATTGAAAAAATTAGTATTATGTGGCAATGGTGATATTGATCTTCAATCCCACTATTAATCTTTCTGTATTTAAATTTGATCTTCATAAATAATCAAATGAATCTACTTCGACGGATTAATCTTGTGACCTACTATGAATGATAAAGTATTATTGCTCACCCGAATTACTTCGTTCTAATATATCAACTTGAAAACATTGAGTATAACCTTAGCAACGCGTTTGTGTGTTTATATTAGGTTAGTAACCCGGGAACGGTGAACGTCGCGAGGTTTACGTTTTACAGTTACAAGGAGACAAGTGGGACAGGCCTTAGTGGTCCCGATGGTTTTGTTGTGTATTTACAAGCATCATACTAAAAGTAATCAAACTTTTAATAATAATAATATTATAATATCTGTGGACTTATAACCTACTCCACGTTAGCCTAGCCCTGTGCAAAGTACCGCAAGGACCTGAATTACAGGTACTAGACAACATAGAGAATTTTAACACACTTTTTATAATCCAACAGAGTAACGTCCTATTTCACAATTAGCCAATGAATGCCCGTTGTTATAATTGCACCTTCCTTAATTATGATAATATTTCATATACGTTTATGAACTACTGTGTAGTCGATGACAATATTTAATATATTTTTTGTAAATTTAGGAAATTTTATATATTGAAAAATATTTTATTATAGTAATATATAATGTATAGGTCATATATAGGTTCGGGATAGAGGAGAGTAGAGCAGGAGATCGGTCATATTGGCGTTCATTGAAAGAGACCCATGTCCAGCTGTGGACCGATAAAGACTGATGTTGATGATGATATAATACATATATAAACATCCATGACCAAGGTGGGATTCGAACCCGCGACCTCTGGTGTAACACGCGGACTAACCGCCTCGTTACCAAGTGAGCCAGCCGGTCGTCAAAATTTTGTTTGTTACTATATCGTTACGTTATTATAATTCATACTCCATTCTCAAAATGAAATCGCGTCGCGAACATCTTGCCTGTCTACTGTTTGGAGTTATAAAGTACAAATAACCACCATACTTGCATGACAAACTAAGCTGGCTCACCCTCCTAGATAAAACTGCTGCTTGTAAAGGTAGCTTTCGCTACTCAGCTGCAAAAGTGTGGCAAAATCTGCCACCACCAGTAAGGGCACTCAACACTGTACAAACTTTTAGCGGACACCTAAATGATTTTCTTTTCGAGCAGCAACGGAAGATGGATGTAGCCGGGAATATATCTATCATATGGAAATTAGCCTATATATGTATTATGTGTGTGTGTATATAATAGTATTATTCGTTCCAATTGTTTTGTGTCAGCTGTACACTTTAATTAATTTTAGCTATTTAGTAACATTTATTTTTTCTTTGCTTTTTTATTATTGTTCGTGTGAAGCAGTGCGTATCTTTGCTTTTATTTTTATGATATGTTTTTATTTGATGCTTAACAGCTGTGACGCACTCGGTGGATGGTTGGGTTGAAAACCGGTGACAGGTGCCTTGTTTATCATGTTCACCTGGCTTATGCCGAGCTAGACCAATTTGGCGCATCCGAGACTTCCACTTTTATATTAGTGCTAATTTCGTTTCATATTTTTATTATTCTTGTATGCCAAATTTTCTCGTATGTCGCCTGTTTGTGGTCCAATAAACGTATTTTCTCTCTTTCTTCTTCTATATAAAAAAAGAACCGCCTATATAATGATGGAGAGACATTAGTAGAGACAATATCTGAATTAAAAATATTGTCTGTTTGTATCTTTGTCTGTCTGTACACGCTAATCTCTGGAATTAATGGACGGATTGTAATGAAACTTTATTTGTTACATAATCAGTAAGCCTGGGCAACATATTGGTGGTTTATAGGATGTTCTTTTGGAAAACTGGAACGTCTGATGTATAAATATGGAATAGACGCCTCAACAAAATTTGTTCAGGATGATAAGCAGTTTCTGTTTACACAACAGTTAAAGATCTGGAACATCGGATGAAGAACTGTACTGTGGAATCAGCTGCCTGCCTCGGTATTTCTGATGCGATACGACTTAAGGGTCTTCAAAATAAGAGCATACTTATAGACCGGCAACACCGCTGCAAGGCGCCAAGTCTTGCAAATATATGCGGGCGGCTGTAGACATTATCCACCTGCTCATTTGTTCCCTATCTCATAAAAAAACTGTAATTAAGTTTCATACTTATACGCAGTCAAGGCGATGATAGTTAAAATCTAATTTTAAATGACGTCGAGAGATTCACATCATTGCACCTCGATATTACTGGCTAAAAATCCTAAGTACAGAATGTCTTAGAGCTTTCGTTACTTTGGGTATTTACATATTTTCTCTTCCATTCATCTTCGTGTCGGCAGCCTACCCGAAAACGCAGGGGAGCAGTAAATTAGAGTATAATAAGAATGAAAAATTATTTGTCTGTTCATTAAATATGTGTGCTGAAATTTATATACAGAGCTATTCTAAAACTCCATTAGACAATAGATGCAACTCACTTGTTTTTAACTATTCACAGCCGGCACGCGCGACTGGTTTATCCGCCAATTTTGGGAAACCCTGTATACTCGTATGTTACACTAAATATATCACGACGCACCAACGTTACATATATTGGTTATGTGAGATCGTTCGCACTAACCATAGAAACGGCTTAACCTGCCGAAATGCGTTTTTTTATACATTTAAACAAGCAATCATTACTGACAAACTTAGGCAATCTGTCACGTAAAAGAGGTCGTCGCACACCTAGTTACAGAATAAATATAGCCAAGTATGCTACGACTGACTCAGCTTCTGCAACGTCGTAGCGAGCGAAGATTATACAAACCAAACAAGTGTTATGCATACAAATGAGAAAAGCACTAGGTTTCAAATTATTCTTTGTTATTTTTCAATTCCTCGCGTCTGTCTGAGGATTCCAAAGACTAGTTGGTTTCTGTTTCTAGAATTGACTCGAGAGGAATGTTCACGATCAATGTACCTTAGCCGTGTATCCGTGTATTGTACTCTGGAAGTCATCTCTTTGCACCCTCCGAAATGAGCACCTTGAGGTATATTGTGTATAATGCTATGTAATGAATACATCGATGCATCGATGATGTGATTTACCTGCTGCTTTACCAATCTCTGATATATTTTTGACGTGTCAGAGGAATGCTTAGCGCATCATTTAAGTGTCAAAATTTTTTTGTAAAACTCTCGCAGAATACGCGGTTTGGTTCCGAGAAACGCTCGATAGGGACTGAGTTCCCAAGAGCCAGGCAACCAATTGAAATAACCCCCACGCCCCTAGGATGAGTTTCTTTCTAGCAATAACCTTCATAAACATAAAACTTATTTGAGACATCCTGTATAATATACATCACTTACAACATTCTCTAAATAAAATATGGTGCGCCCTTACAGGGTCTCATGTATGAACATATATAAATGTAAAATCTTTGTAACTCCTTATGATTGCAATAAGGAATGAAGTTTGGGGTGCTGTTGGTTGGTTGCGCATTATAGTACCGAATACTCGCTAAACCATTTCAGTGCCATCAGCGCCGCATTTGGTGGAGTATCCCGGAACAACAAATCATCAGGGTACCTCGACGGGTAGGTCAGCCCTCAAAGTGACTAACCTCCAGAGATGGGGTCGTCCCGTAGTACAGGACAACCCCACTTACTTTGGGACAGTGCAATGGGGTGAAATTCTCATCTTCGCCCCTTGAACCGTACTGTTAGATGGATTTAATGGAAAGTCTTTTTAAAAAATAAATTTTATTACTGCTAGGAACAAATAGTAAAATATTATAATCAACTTATTACAAATGGATATAGAAATTGTACGCGACCGTCAGGTCTGATGTATGGATAGAGACTGAGCTGCCGGGATAAGAGTAATGCTCAGGTTCCGAGAGTGTAATGCTGATGGGCGTATTCAGCATTAAAGCCTCCGACCTCTGGACATAACACCTCCCCCTTTTAGAGAAGACTTGGGGTAGTACAAGTCTTCAGCTAGAGGCGACTCCTGGTGGGAGCACCAGAGTTCGTCTCCGTCTCGGCCTAGTTCTATTTCAGTTGTGTCGATAGTGTTCTGAAGTGAATTTACTGGTGCTGGTATGCGATTGTCATTGGCCCAGAATTGACGGTTGCTTTTACACAAATATCTTATTAATTTATAAAATGAATATGAACTTAGTGATATACATATTATAATAAAACATATAGAATAATGTGTTCCCGATTGACTGAAATCTTCTTGATTAACTTCTACGGTTCTCAGCCGGTCCAGTAGTGAAGCTACTGCGGCTTTATCGGCTTCAATTTCATCTAGATTGGTGATATTTTCAAAACTAATCGCAAATACACTATTATATTTAACACTGTTCATACTTCCTAAACCATACATATTATATATTTCGTTTGAAAAATTAAAAACGGGTAAGTAACTGATTGGCGAACTTACGTTAATTACATTATTTTTCGGCATCAGTACGACCGTCTTACAGTACCCGATACAATGGTTGGGGATGACGATTATTCCCGTGCCTACTACAGTGGTCTCATATAATTTTGAACTATCACAGTCGATTCTGATTTTGGATGGTTCAGATTGGACGTAGATCCACCTATTGTTTGTGATGGGGTTGATGATGTCTATCTTCCCCGTAGTTATTCTAACCTTGCACTGATACGGCAAACTAGTTAGAGCCTTAGTTAATAGCTCGCTCTCACATGTCGAGCGCGCTGCTGTTAGGTACACATTGTCTATATTACACAGATATTGATTGGAGTTCACTGATACACAGGGTTGAATACTGTCTATTGTACAGTACTGGGACTGGTCCTTTGTTATTGCTATGTATTTATTACTCGGTCTTATTAGGCTAAATGTATCGGGTTGATCATTATTGTATGGGGTAGCCAGGGCGATATTATGAAATAACTTATATTTCTTAATTTAAATTTTATTGTCTAATTATATATATATCTAATTAATGGTATTTGTAATATAAAAACTATTCTATAATTACTATAATAACATACTATATTAGGTACATTTAAAAAAATGTGTGTAAGTCTAAATTTAGAGCAACAGGCAGCTCGAAGTCGCTGGGCAAGTGTCTGTAGTTATCAGCGAGTTCGCGATATAGCTGACGCGGCGTAATTATAACCGGGTGCAATACATTGAAGCTACTGAATAGTATTGCATTGGTCACATCTTGTATTTGAAATGAAAGAGTAAGTAGGGTTGCCTCAAGCGAGTTAAGTATTTCATTTACGGTTGCCAAAATTAGTAACCCGTTCGTGGTTTCCGTAATATTGCCAATAACCCGTGTGAGCTTGCCAATAGCCATGTTAAGGTTCAATTCGTTTTCTTGAATTTTATGAATAGTTTTATTATATGTTGAGGTTAGTGATGAAGTGATTAATATATTTTCCTTCATAAACCCAATTAGTTGCTTTTCACTCTGCTGTAATGATTCTATTGCTTTATTGTATTTTAAGCCATCATCTTCATCTAGATTGCCGAAAATATGTTTTATTAAAGTACCTGCTCCACTGATCCATGCACTTCGTTTACTTCTGTTATCTATCAAATGTGAGATGGATGAGTAGTCTGTAACTAAATCCTGATATCGCGCTTTTAAGGGTATGAGTCTATTGTGGCATTCTTTATCTATCGGGATTATGTATGTTCGATTACACAGGTTTTCAATTGTTTTTATATTATAGTTAATGGCGTCTATATGAGCCCTCAAATGGGATATGTCTAAGGGTATTACAATCCTCAGGTGTGTGTTACTTATGCCGAGTGTACCTATATAGTCGAAATAAAGACCAGAGCCTGAAGAGATAGGGTGAACGAAGTCCGGATAGGATAGACACCATTCTGGACACCTAGAAGAGAGGAAAATAAATAGAATATAAAGAAGAAAGAATGAATAAGAAAGGCTATTTATATCTAAGTACTCACTATTATATTACTTACTATTTTATATTAATATTGAAACTTATCCTAACTATAGTTGCTACTATGTATAATTATATTCTGTCTACATTTTTGTTATATCAGCTGGCTTTACTTGATCGTAATGATGTGTGACGAGCCGTCTATTTATTAATAGAGTTAGTGTGTTATTACCATTTATTTTTGTGATTTGATATGGTCCCTTCCATATAGGAGAGAGTGCCTTACGTAATCTTAGATGGTTTTTTAAGTAGACATAATCGCCTGCTTTGTAGGTAATTGGTCGAGCACGGTTATCATAATATGATTTCGAGGTTTCCTTGGATTTCCTTATAAAATCTAATGCTTTCTCTCTTGAATACTTTAGTCTATTCTGAAGCATTCACACATAATCCGGATATGTGGCTCCTTGGGGCTCATTATATATAGAGCTGGGTATGAACGGTTTGCTACCGAACATTAGTTCGTGTGGTGTGTAGTGTGTTGCGCAATGAACGGACGTGTTGTAGGCCAACATAGCTGTGTATACATATCTAGGCCAATTTGACTGTTCTTTATTGATGTAAGGTTTAAGGTATTCTTTCAGTGTGGAGTGGCTTCGATCTATAGCACCTCGCGTCTGTGGATGATATGGTGAGGACCATAAATTCTTTATTTTAAGGAATTCACATGTTTTCCTAAGCAAGTCAGATGTAAAATTTGTGCCTTGGTCAGTGAGTATAGTTTTAGGGATACCGAAAATGGATATATAGTGGAGGAGGCATTCGCTAGTTCCTTCGGCTGTGGTGGAGCGCATAGGATATGCAGTCGAGGATTTAGTTAGATCGTCTTGTATAGTCAATATAAATTTCAGTTTAGCTGTCCCGGCTTCGGGCAGTGGTCCAACGATATCCATGGATATCCGCTGTCCTGGAGCCGAAGAAGTACTAGTAATCTGCATAGGAGCTCTATTAGCCTGTCTAAGGGCTTTGTTTTCCTGGCAGGATTTGCACTGTTTAACATAAGTTTCTATGTCACTGCGCATTCCCTACCAATAATACCTTTATTTAATTCGGCTATGCATACGGGCAGAGCCCAAGTGGCCCGCCACTGGGATATCGTGATTCTCAAATAAGATTTTCTTAATTTCAGTAGGTGTTGGGTATATTATCTTATTATGATATATATTGATTTTGATATTTGTATTATTAAAAAGGTATGACAATATATTATAGATTCTTACAAAAGAGTGTTTTTCAAATGGATTTTTCAAGTCTGAGATGCTAATATCTTTCACGTCTTTTGACTTGAGAAGTTCGTTGCGAACATTTTTCAAAGTTTCGAATATTTCGGGATATGATGGTTCGTCAAAATAATGTACTTTGGTAAATAGCAAATAATAATGTATGTTATTTATTTCTAATTTATGGAATGAGAACAATTCCTTTTCTGTTTCGTCAACAGTTTTGTAAATTTCAGAATCGATAAGGACTTCTTGTATGTAAGGGTTGGATTCGTGTAAGTCTAATGACGATGGGACTAGGATAATTTTATCTCGAGTTTTTATTAGGCTTTGGTTATATTCTTCTAATGTGGTGCTAAGTGGTTTATCTTTGTCCGATATGAATTTCAAAAAGGTTGAATAATCATCGATAGGTTCATTATTACTTTTACTAGTCGAGGGTTGTGGGTCAGTACTTAGAGTGTCAGGATCAGGGATAACTGTTTGATCTCGTTGAGGCAGGTTATGCAAGTCATTTTCTATTTCCTCTCTAAGTATGTCTGGAATATTAGTAGGCTCCATTTCCGGAAGAGGTAAAATGTCATCGAAAGGATTGTTCGTTTCGGCAGGTATTTCTTCGGGATTGAATGGTGCCGGCGATACTAGTAAATATAAAAGGTCTCTGTCTAATTCTTGTGGAGTTTCTATCGTGACTGGTTCTATTGGGTTTACAGGATATCTGGATAACGCGTCTGCATTCGCATTAATTTTCCCCTTTTTATAGTGGATCTCATACTCAAATTCTTCGAGTTTGAGACGCCATCGGACTAACCTTGATCCAGGATCCTTGCAATTAAATAACCATTGCAAGGGCTTATGATCTGTTATTATTTTGAATCGATGGCCATAGAGATAGGGCCTGAATACTTTTGTGCCGAAAATTATAGCGAGGCATTCTTTCTCTGTTGTGCTGTAGTTGCACTCAGCTTTATTTAATGTGCGGGAAGCATATGCAATGGGGAGATCTAGTCCGATAGGCCCCTGTGACAAAATAGCAGAAATTGCAAAGTTCGATGCGTCACAGGTGAGAAGGAAGGGTTGTGTGAAATCTGGATAAGCTAGAACTGGTGCTGAGATTAATTTGTTCTTTAAGTATCCTTTTTGAGCAATAATGTTAGTGATTTTGCTAGTTTGGCGAATTCAGGTATAAATCTACGATAATATGATACTGATCCTAGAAAGGATTTGACTTCTTTTGGTGATTTAGGCGTAGGGAAATTGGATACTGCTTTTGTCTTTTCGGGATTTGGTTTCACGCCGTCCTTTCCGATTATATGACCAAGGTACTTCTTTCCGTAGGAATTCGCACTTTTCCGGCTGTAGTTTTAAATTAAAGCGCCTGAGTCTATCAAACACTGCTCGTAGGCTGTCAACGTGAGAGTTTAAGTCAAAAGAATAAATAACTATGTCATCTAGGTATACAAAGCACCGGTTCCCTTGTAGCCCGGTGAGACAATGGTTCATGAGTTTTTGGAATGTAGCAGGTGCATTCTTTAGGCCAAATGGCATTCTATTAAATTGGTAATGTCCTTGAGGGACTGAGAACGCTGTTTTCTCTTCGTCCTCGGGAGAAATTAATAATTGATGGAAACCGGAAGCCAGGTCTAGCGTGGAGAAGTATTTACTTTTACCTAACTGATCAAGGATTTCCGAAATTTGAGGAATCGGATAGGTTTGCCCTATAGTTATATCATTAAGTTTACGATAGTCAATGACTACACGCCATTTCCTTTGACCTTGGGTATCTAACTTTTTAGGGACTATCCAGATTGGCGAACTCCAGGGTGAGATGGAAGGTTCAATTATATTCTGTTGGAGCATTTTGTTTATTTGAGTTTCCACTTCCTTTTTGTGACATTCCGGGAATCTATAAGACTTGGTATGTATAGGGATATCCGTAGTCGTTCTAATTTTGTGACTTAGGATGGAGGTGTAAGAGAGGCGGTCTTCCGGTAAGTGAAAAACGTCAGAGTAGTCCGTGCACACATCTATTAAAGCGTCAGATTCCTCCGTGTTCAAATGGTCTAATCTCAGGGATTGTAAAACTTTATTAGCTCTGTCAGTGGAATTTCGAGTATTTAGATTTATTTTAAACGATGTCGGATGTAAAGGTTCCAGTTTTAGGTTTAAATTTGGATTCACATTAATAGGAAATTCTGAAGTATTAGCTACAGTGAGGTTAATTCTGTCATTGTCTTTAACTTTTACTATACATTTGGATACTAATAGGTGATCCGTAATGTGTTGGTCCAGGATTATACCTTCTTCGAGACCATTACTTTTAACGGAACATTCAGTAACTGTTTCCGAGCGAGGCGGAACGACGTAGGAAGGATTAATAAAATGTAACTGAATATTGATCTTACCTATTTTGAGAGTATCTTTGGTGTAATCAATTGTACAGCCGTGATCCGTTAGAAAATCGGAGCCAATAATGCCGTCGTATTGTAAATTAATTTCTTTTATGACATGGAATTTATACTTTATTTGTTTACTTTCCTCTAGTTCTATTTTAAGTTAGAAATGGCCCTCAGTTAATGTGGGCTCATGGCCTGGGTCTATTCCTTTAATTTTTACTGATGTTTTGAGTTATGAGCTTTTGAGTTTTAGAAATGCAGGATGATTTAACAGGCTTATAGAAGACCCTGAGTCTACTAGGAGTGAAAGAGGGATATCGGATACATTAGTTTGTAACAGGATATGAGGTAATAATCGTTTAGACGTATCTATATTGATTTCATAGATTTTGGGATTGGGTTCTTGATTTAGAAACGTTGATGTGTCATGTGCGACGAGGTCCTTTTTGGGGCTGGTTACCGTGCGGTGTAGACTTGATGTTAGGCGAGATGAGACCTCCCTTTTGGGGCTGGTTACCCTGCGGTGTGGTCTTGCTGTTAGGCGAGATGAGACCTCCCTTTTGGGGCTGGTTACCCTGCGGTGTGGTCTTGATGTTAGGCGAGATGAGATCTCCCTTTTGGGGCTGGTTACCCTGTGGTGTGGTCCTAATGTTATGAGAGATGAGACCTCCCTTTAGGGGCTAGTTACCCTGTGGTGTGGTCCTACTGTTACGCGAGATAAGACCTCCCTTTTGGGGCTGGTTACCCTGTGGTGTGGTCCTACTAGCGATAACGATGGTATCGTCTTGAGCGAGAGGAACTTGCCCCGTGCGATACCTATACGGGACATCTAAGCGTTTAAATCATCATTGTTGTCATCATCTACAGCAATGTCTGCTTCATCTTGCTGCTCATAATCTTTTTCGAGAGTATCTGTTAAATAGTTCACCCTCGCAGGATGTCTAGTCGGAAAATGTGGGTTGTGATATCTTAAATCTATTATTATTACACTCTCGTTTTTTACAGTTTAAAATATCATGGCCCGGCATTTTACAGTATCTACAGAATTGTGACATTTGCGAATTAGATGGCCTTGTATTGTGAGTAGATGTGTTGGTATTAAATCTCGGATTTATGCTAGTTTGAGAGGGACCCGGTCTGTTATAATTATTATTTCTGATAGAATTATTGGGCTTGGTTTCGTTTGGCGCTTTCTTATATAAAGTCTGCTGAATACGTTCTTCCGATATGGCCAAGTTAATAGCCTCATTTAGGTTCTTTGGTGACCCACACCTCACAATATTTGATATTCTAGGACACAGTCCCATGAGAAAATGATGGAGAGCTAAGTCATCCATAGCCGCCGCGCGGCCAGGCAATTCCTTAGCTTTAGATGTGGATGTTGACACCTCTACTAACAGTTGTGATAACAATGTTTCAACTCGAAGAGCAAATTGGCTTACACTGTCTAATGCCCCTTGTTTACTCTCCTGTAATTCTGTGAGTAAGTGGGCATAGTGTTTGCGGTTACTGAATTGGTTCTTTAGAAAGTCTTTTAACTGGTCCCTGGAATTCTTTGATTGAGCAGGCTACTTCCGCTTTACCGCTCAGTTGACTAATTATGTATTTAAATAGAATAGGTTTCTGTATCACACTGGCAAGCTCATAGGCGTTATTACAATTAACTAAAAATGAATTAAGGGTATCCCTACTTCCATCGAAGGGTTTAATAAATTTAAACAATGTGTTAAGGTCCATTTCGGCCACTAAGGGCGACGACTTTGCCGCACGAGTAGGTGCGGGTGCAGGAACTGGAGTCTGTGGTTTAGAGCTATCCGACATTTGAATATCTAATTGTAATTTTTCTGATTTCGACATCGATATAGAATAAAATATTAAAATTAAAACAATGTGTTGTACAACCCTGATTTATAACAATGACTAAGGACTCACAGTACGCAGATAAGCACGGCGATGACTCTTCGCATGCCGGTTTCGAGTTTCTCAGGACACGATGTGAAGGTTGCTGCCTATTTTTTATGATGGATGCGGTAGCTGGCTTCGAGTAGCTGGTCGTAGAGTACTGTTCTGCTTTTAGTGGCAGATTGGTTGGTTGATGAATACCCTGGCAAGAGCCAAGCTGTCAGTAGCAGGATGGTGAAGATGAACTGGATAATGTCCACGTTGATAGTGTTATCTACGTTGTATGCTTAATATTCATAGGTTTTGAATTTTCTCAATCGTCGAGTCTTCACTACACCTTTTCTTCTTCTTCTTTCTTTAAGTTCACGGATTTTCACAGTTTTGGTAAAATGTGCGTGGTCTATAGCAGTTTTTCCGCGGCACTGGGGATTTTCCGATCCCACCGCTGCCACCAAATGTTAGATGGATTTAATGGAAAGTCTTTTTAAAAAATAAATTTTATTACTGCTAGGAACAAATAGTAAAATATTATAATTAACTTATTACAAATGGATATAGAAATTGTACGCGACCGTCAGGTCTGATGTATGGATAGAGACTGAGCTGCCGGGATAAGAGTAATGCTCAGGTTCCGAGAGTGTAATGCTGATGGGCCATAATCAGGCGTATTCAGCATTAAAGCCTCCGACCTCTGGACATAACAGTACGTAATAGCGTCGTCACATCTTTTGCTCTTATGTCTTCTCTTCCTATAAGAGGGGGTACAAAGAGCACCGCTTCCCCCTGCTCTTTAGTCCCCCTCTTCTTATAAGAGGGGTACAAGGAGCATCCACCTACTCGGTTCTATAGACTTCACCCTAGGTGTCTCGGATCACCCCAGGATACTGAGCCCCACACCACGACAATACTGGAACCATGGGGGGCTCGTTTTGTACTGTGGGCAACGGTGGATGACTTATGGTTTTTTAACCGTATTGCGTGATGTGGAGGCTTAATTAGCCCTCGGATAATCCGATCCATAACCCGTGCTATGGCGTTCGGCCCAGGATGACTGGTCCCAAGTCCAAGGGGACCAAGGAATTTGGACCCGTAGTGAATCCCCGAGAGAAGAAACGCCAGAAATGGAAAAAGAGGTTTTGAATATGACGCGCAGTATCCCTTCTCTTCGTAGTAGTCTCATGTTGGAATCAGTTGCCTGTGACACGGTAAGCGAAAATAAAATAACTGTCAACGCATTAGGTGTCACAATTTTGCAGTCTGGCGTACATCACCGGGGTGTTAAAGAAGTACCAGGATTTGAGCAGGAAAGCTTTAAATGTGGCCATTCAAGAGGCCGCAGCGTCCTTAATCATCATGTCATCGTCGAATGAGACGAAGGCTTTGGAATCGGTAAATACTCGTTTATTAATGGAGCTCAATGCCTTGATGAGCGAGCTAGCAAGCCTTAACAAGGATGCCGGCGACCTGAAATTACACAAGTACCTCCCCTACTACTACCAGAATTCTAAGACATGCTACAGAGAGCAACGCGTGAAGCGGTCGACCTATCAAGCGCTCGAATGGATGAGTTTTATCAGACATCATACCGTTCCACGAGAAAAAAAATTAAAAAAATATATATTACTAAAGGACCATTTATGAATTTTATTTACTTTTTCCTTCTGAAACATTATTATACTTCTATTACATATGAAATCACAGCGTTTGAGTTGTAAAAAATATACTTATTATTACAACTCCAGTTTATGAAAATATGTATTTTAATATTAATTTGGTTATCTTTAAGTGTGATTGTAGATGAAAATGTATAAATAAAGAATTGTAATAAATGGTTTATTACTTTATAATACAATTTTATAGTAAATATCTTACTTATGGTTATTATAACTTTAAAAACAAAATATATAAATGAATGACATCAAATATGAGCGTAGACCTTTTGTCGACCATCCGTCTTCTATGCTTCAGCAGTCATCAGAGCACCCTCGCGGAGCGCTTTATTATTTATCAGCGCGTATTGATTTTGTTTTCGCAAAATTTTCTGAACATCCTACGTATGTGTCGTTTGTTATTTCGCAATTATGTTGATGCTAAACATATTTTTACTATGCAATAAAAATTGGGCGGGTAGTCGTTAAAAACGAAACATCAATAGCAGTGGTATTATTAAAGTAAAAGCTTTATCGAGTACAAATAAGTGCAACTAAAAGATTTTAACCTGGTTATAAGCGATAGGTCCAAAAACACGTAATAAATTGAAACTTAGTCCCTTAGTACTGGTAATTTTTTCATTATTATGTACTTGTACGTTCATGCAGACAGATTTTTACTACTACGTGCGTTTAGGTACGAAACCTTACTGTAGACGCTATACAAGAGGAAGATATTATTTTGTTTTCAAACTACTTTCTATATACTTGATTCTACATTACTTTATATAAACTTGTTTTTACATTGCTGTATATAGACTTGTTTTTACATCACTTTATAACATGGACTTGCTTTACATTACTTTATATAGACTGTTTTTACATTAATTTACATAGACTTGTTTTTACATTATATAGACTCTATGAAGACATTACTGCGCCGCTGCTTAATCAGGCTGCCACGATGGTGTAGATCAATCAAATGCTGCCTTCAATTTTATAAGTGGTAGCGCCATAATGCATAGGAGGTAGGGCCACGCAGGACATTACATTCTCCTGTGCAACTGAACTGGGCCGGCACGACCAGGGAGGTACCTCTTGCTCACTTGATACCGACGTAAAGTGATACCTACACTGTCGTATTTCGTGCGTTTTGTGAATATCCGGTGGCCAATTGGGGGGGG
>JAFELO010010670.1:375141-394755 GCA_017140195.1 Eumaeus atala | reverse complement strand
TTTTGGCGGTACATAATTATAATAATAGTGGTAAATTTGTGATCCTATACCTACATTCAATATTTATAGAAACTTTGACCTGTCAAACATTTATTAAAACCATAGTTTACAATTTAACATAACATGTTCCAAACTTGAACCTCTTTACACACTTTTCACAATAGGTTAGTTAAAGTTTCAATTTCTTCAAACTAGATTTAACTAGAAACGCTTTAATGGAACCTCAAACGGAGCCGCCAAACTAAAGTTTGTCATTTTTTTGGACAAGGCAAAGACAAGAATAGACCAAATAGATTTCACTGAAAGAACTGCACTGAGTTCATTATGTACAATTAGGGCTGTCAATCTTTATGTCGTGGTGCTGTGCTGAGATGAAGATGAATTGCCCCACTTAATGAAGCGTAAAATGCGTATCTCGTCTGCTAGGATCACCCCGCAATTTCACCCGAGTAACTCCGGTCCTCTTAGTCGTAGCGTCACGGTATATAACCTACAGCCATTCTAGATAAGTGGACAAGTAATATTTTTACATAAGTAATAATTAATCACAAAACTATTTTTACAATTCAGTAGCTCTTTAAATGAGCTTGTTCAAACAAACAAGCTCGTCGCTTTATATTATTAGTATATACACATGTTATCAAACAAAGCCCTCAAAAGCTTTCTGTGTTTTTTCTAACGGAGTTCTTAAGTCTATTGAACGGATTTCAGAAGTTGTTTCATATGGTTCTCTCCAATGGGCAGAGCGGTTCCCGAGCATGGTTTCAATATATAGTTTATTAAGTCAATCTGGCCATTGCTATTCACGGGTGGATTGCTAGTATAATAATTATAATAATAAACTGGATTCTCTACCATCATTTAAAATCACAATGTAATTTAAATCACATCAATTTAGTGAGAAGCATTGCAGTGGATTTGGACCGGCACGACCACGCACCTCTTGCTCACATAACACACCCTGGGTGTCACGCTTATACAGTTTGGTACCTGGTGGCCTATTGGAGCAGAGGGGGAATTGGCATAGTTGTTATGCGGACCTTAGTGGGCGACGGTAGTCATAAGAGGTCACCGATTTCTCGTGTGCCTCCTGTACTATAATAAAAAACATCATGGTCAGTGATGCTGAATCAAACTTCTAGTCACATATCACTTTGTGAAAATTGATAAAGTATTTTGGTACTGTGATCGACGTAAAGGGTTTCCAAGTGATGACTTTGCTCGCAATTTGAATATTCCCAATACATGATATTCCCATATAGAGCAGACGCAAATATTTTTTGTAAGAGGTCGTGCCATGTTGCACAGGAGGAGGTAGTACCATGAATGATGCATGGCACTACATACTCCTACGCAACGGAATTGTGCCGGCACGAGCGGTGAGGTACCTCGCCCTCACTTGATACCGCCGTAAGGGGACACCTACGGTGTCGCGTTTCGCGAGGTGAAAAGGCGGGCAGCGCATCAGCTCGGCATAATTATGCCGATACTCATGGGCATCGGTAGGCGTTGAAAGGATCCGATTGCTTGTTTATACTATTAAAAAAAAATAACGTGTTAATTTCACGGTGAAGAACAGATGTTAAGATGAATCCTATGTTATTTGGGAGTAATCGAGCGGCAGCAACTCTACAGGTGACCACCGAGGCTGGATCAACGTACTCGCTCAGAGGACACTGCCCTCCTTCCCCACTTCACAATACTTTACCCCTTTCGATATAAAAGATATATTGTCCCATAGCAGGTGGGGGAGGATAATAGGAGAAGGAGAACGCATCTGCGTAATAATCATGCGAATGCCCATGGACGTCGGTAGTCATGAAATGGCTTCGATTTCACGTTTGCCCCCTTATGCTATAAAAAAAACATTAAATAAATTATGTTTATTTTCTTTTAAGATTAAAATTAAAAATATGGCAATTGCAGGTGTTTTCATTGCTCCTGTCCTACGGTGAGTGATATTTGGAAGTACAACACACACATCTTCCAAGTACACAGGACCCACAGGGTTTCCCCGTCTGGTGGCAGTATATTTCACAGTTATATTTGCATTCTTTGCGATTTATAACTCCGGTCTCGGCAACTGTTAAAAAAGTATTCGTTGACCTTCTTCATCGTAGGGGAGGGGGGGGGGGAACGAGCCAAAGGAGCCTTTTTACCAGTTCCAACGTTTTACCATGCCATGAAAGTCCGCACCACAACTATGCCGGTACGTTTTTCTCTCTTCCTCTCCTCCAATGAGCCACACTAACACACACACACTATTTTCAAAGGATAAATGGCAAATGTTTACAAATGCAGCATAGCACCTACATGCAGTGAGTGCCATACTGAATTGCAGCGGAATTGTGCTTAATTGAGTTAACTCTCTTTCACATAATGCGGCGTAAAGTGACATCTTCGGGGTCACGTTTGGCGCAGTTTCTGTACCCATAATGCCTTCGTCTTCAAACGGCTTCTTGTTACACGGGAAGGCAACGCATTATTATAATAATTATGCGGATGTTCATGAGCGTCGATAGTTGTTGAAAGAAATTGTTGATACTATAAAAAAAAAACATAAAACCAAGTAACTTCCCTCTAGGTGCATGCATGAAAACAAAGGTTATGCAGATGCGTCGCCATCCCTTTCTCCAACCCGCCAAAGGACTACTGGGCTCTTGCATACAACGCAATCATTATCAACCCTTACCGGTCTACTGGACATAGGCCTCTTTCAATGAACGCTAAGATGGCCGATCTACTGCTACTAGCTACTACATGGAGATCGTCTTTCCAACTCGTGAACGGTCCACCAACACTTCGTTTTCTTAAACGCGGCCTTCACTCCAGAACCTTAATGGCCCATCTACCATCAGATCTTCTGAGTGTGAAACCAGCCCAATGCCACTTCAGCGAGCTTATTCTTCGGGTGCTACTTTGGTTTCCTGACTTCGTTACGAATTCCATCGGACAAAGAAATACTCCACAGAGTTGTTATACAGCCCGCTGAGATACCGCAAATTTGCGGACTAGTCCTACTTTAAGAGGCTGTGTTTCGGCCCCGTAAGTGATTACGGGTAAAACGCATTGTTTGAATGCTTTTGTCTTCAAGCTTATGATTTTACATTATTCTGTATTTTTACATTCTACCGTTTTAATTTCTGAATATTTTGAATGTCATTACTTCAATACTATCGGTTCCATCCTCACCATGACCTAACAAGAATTAGCGAAATGAAAACAACAATACCGAAACTTCTTGGTGTCTTACAAAAATTGTTTTACCTGCTAAATATCCTTTGCCACATACACACACACGTTTTTTACGGTATTTTTAAATTCACTAATTGAAAGATTCTGAAAATCATCTGGGACTGAATATTAGAGACGACTAAAATGAATTACTCACTTTGCATAGTCTAATCACTGGTACATTCAGTTTGGGTCTATATCGAGTATTTTTAGCACGAGTATCACTTGACATTGTCATAAGTGTATTGTGCATAAACAGTCAGTATCCTAATTTCTTTAAGCTTATCTCTTAATGTAGTATTAGAGGCTAGCTTGTATATTGTACGAATAGCTTAGCTAAAATAGCTAGAAAACGCTTCTGCAGCTCAAATAATAGTACTGATTTCGGCAACATTCCCCCGCAACAGTATGCCGTAAAACATAATGCTGTGGAAGTAACTCAAGCAATCTCACCTTGCCGTATTTTCATCTGAATACTGCTTAATTTTTCAAATGTCTAATGCCGCTAAAATGAGATTATTTGGAAGTCTAGAAAGAATTTGGCATCTTATGTTATTCTAAGAGATACCGTTGAGTCTACTAAGTATAGATTCACGTCATTTAGTAATTCATTGGTTCGAGTCTGCGTCACATTTGGTAGAGTAAGTTTTTTATACCTTTAGGTTTACTTCTGTTTAATAGTAAGTTGTTCACGCTAAACCAACAATATACCACTTTACCAAGAAGAAGGTGAACACTCACCTCATCATAATCAGAATGTTGTTTCTTATAAAGGATATTTCATGATACGTTCTTTATTATGTCAAATAGTGTACCTCTTTTGTGATGAATGGCAAGTCATTTATATAGACTAAAAAAGGAGGGGCCCTAAGAAAGGTCCTTGTGAGACCCCCCCCTATCTATACTACTTCCGTTAGATCTTATTATTAAATGACTTTTGGGTTCTATTATTTAGATATGAAGCCTAGAGGTTGAGAGCTATGCCTATTACACCAATCATTGTTGTATGCTGTACACAATTAAAAACTTTAGACAGATCACAAAAACCTACTAAAGCATTCTGCGACTCTCCTATAAATGAAATATACTATATATTACAAAAAATTTCAATATTGGAAATAAAAGTAAGTGAAATAAAATTATATTTCATGAAAAAGATTAAAATCGAAAACGAAAACACAGATAAGGCTGTGGTAATGATGTACGGATGTCTATAATACAATATTAGTGACTAAAGACATTTGTAGTATGCCAGCAAAAAAAATGTTTTCAATTAATCTTCACAGCGGAACTTAATAATTATACTCAGTTATGCAAATCTGGTTTCTAATATAAGCCGATAGAGTTTAAAACATTATTTAAAGGAATTTCATGGCTTTAGTGCAAAGTTTAATTACACTAGTTCCACACACTTCTTGTTTCATTCTTGTGCTCCAGAATTAAAACTATAAATAAACCTTATCCATCAAAGCGCAGCGTGATTATGGAAAAAGGATATTTAATACTACTAAATATACTAAGTAGTTGCGGTCCGAGAAAAAATGATTTGGAATTGTTACTGTGGAAGAGAAGACAAGCAATACAGCTTCATCTGATTGCTATAGGTATGTGTGCTCGTCTGGCGACGAGACTAGGTATGGAGACGAAAATGGGACCGATCTCCCTTCCTCCAGGAGATGGGACAGAGCATTCCTATATGAGGATGAGATAGATATAAATAAAGATCATTAAATTGTATTCAATCGTTTTGTGAAGAAAGAAATGTTTTGAAAGTATAAAAAAATATTTGTAACCCTTGTCAACTGGTATGATTTTTGTTTTCGCTCAAAAGAGAAAACTTACTGTTTAGTCCTATTTTTATTTGAAAAATAAATGTATTGGAGAAGGTGGATTGGTTTTTGAACTGCGGATTTCTTATAACATTATCCGAATTTGATAATTATTTTTCTTATAGAACTGCGGATTTCTTATAACATTATCCGAATTTGATATATAGTTGACTGAATGTATTGTCACTTCTTGATGGAAACTGATGTTGAAACTTGAATAACTAAATATTGGTTATTAAAATTTATTTTTTATACAATATATCCACAATCATTTTTTGTCGCACGGACATTTATCCGTAGAAAATAAGAAATATTGAAGATTGGGCTTATTTTTCGTTGTTTTCTAACATGTAATAATATGGTCTATATTAAAGATTTGATGATGACAAGATTATTGTATAACTTAATCTCTATCTGTATTCAATATCAATAAAATATCAAAGAAATTATATCAAAAGTCAATCAGGCAGCTCGACACGGCCGAAGAGAAATCCTAGGCACAGGAAAAAACTTATAAAATGATATTGAAAATACCTTTAACCATAATAACAGTCAGGATTGCAATCCATAGTATCGATTTCATTTTCTTTGTCAGCAATAATCTGTTTTAAAAGTTAATGCAGTAGACCGTTCGCACGGTGAGCTATCGTTCGCAATAACAATTTGCTGCCAGTAGACTAATTTCTAGTTCCACGTACCGTATAATGTTTGTTAGATAAGTACAATGCCCGCCTTCAACGATATGGCTGATAAGAAGCAATCGACGGAATTATAATGACTCAGGTCTGGTCAAGAATGTGTTTAATACGTACGACCATGTTAATAAATAAATAAAATTTATATTTCCGTTGTCACGTAAAATAAGTACGGTGCTTAACACGGGGCTATTTAACTAGCGTAATGTGCTTAGTTCACTAGATGATAACGTTATGTAAATCAATAACGCTAGATTCATGCACACAAAAGTTTGACGTCGTAGTGACATAATGAATCGTAGTAAGGTTTGGAATGTACGGACACTACGAGCGTAACTTCACATCCAGGTCATCGTTATTATGCATATCGTTCGTAAAATGGCTTACCCACAGCCGAACCTTTATTATTGTTGTTCTTATATGTAGATCCGACTCCTGAGTCTTCACATACACAGCTCGAATATACACTCGGATATACATGGCAACAAAAATATGTGTAACTCGATAATGTTAAGTAATTCCGTACACTTGAAAATTAAAAAATGTTTATAAAGTCTTTTAAAAATGGCTTGACACATCAGCACACTTTACCACTGTGAACACTGTTACTCCTGTGTTTCCTGGATCAACAGCAGCCACTTCTGGACATTTGATAGGCAGGGCAGGGAATTCGAGGGAAAGCTAAATCTTCCTTGGTACCTTCACTAAATTTCATTCGGAGAAAAACCCGAGGAGTCGCCTTGTTTAGATGAGGATTAACATGTTGAACCAGAATTACACTAAATATAAAAGGATGTTCAAATTGCCATTCGGCTAACTGCCGAACATCTAACCATTTCGCTCGCAATTTGAACATTTTCCCTATGTGTACTTTGTTAATGTTATGTTACATGGGATAAGTTCTAGCACAGTGTCTAAGAAAGTAAGTAGCAAGCCACACCTAGTAAAATGCATATTGGCATTTCCATATTTTGAATGTGTGGTGCAATTGTTACTGAGATTTTTTCATTTTAATAACAATCCGGAATCAGGCAGTACAATAAGATTCTGCGTCTCATCTCTCCGTTCGCATCATACTAACGTGTCATTAAGTTCTGATTATAATACAACTGCCACCACCCAGTGGTTTGATCCGCGTGGCTACAGTTCTATATGTTTATAGCCTTCCTCGATAAATGGACTATTCAATACAAAAATAATTTTTCAATGCTGGCCAGTAATTTCTAAGATTAGTATGTTCAAACAAACAAATTCTTTAGCTTTATATTATTAGTAGGTATAGATGGTATTACCATCTATATCTACATCATCCATACCATCTATATATTACCATCTATACCTACTAATAATATAAAGCTGAAGAATTGAGTCTCAAGCACATTAGTATTATTACTACCATTAGGATTGGGAAAAGGTAATGCCTCCCTTATTCCGTTGTACTATATAAAGAAAATTTTTTGTACTACATTAAAAAAGTATCTACAAATAAAAATATACTTCCCAATGCTACAATACATTTCCCGTTGTGGTAAAATAGATATAACGAACGAAATGTGAAAGTGCCCTCATGTCCAGTTACTTGAACCCTCAGTATAATAAAAGAAAACTTCTGAGACGACATTGAATTGGCATTTTAGTAATAGTTTATAAAAATATATTAATATTATTAAAAATATAATAATGTTATAACGTAAAGCAAAAACTTTTGGACCACACTTTATGAAAATGGAGCAGGCGGAGGATTATGAAATTTGGTACTCTTATAGTTTACGTGCAGGAGAAGCGTAAAACGCTAATATTTTTATTTATTGTACATTCGATTCTGTTATTTCAACTAAATAACGTGTTAGCCACACTGCGGTATGCACACAATATCAAAACTTCTCTAGTACAAAATGTATGTCACCTTCAAGAATACTATGTCGTATAACACATAATTTTATTATCTGTTCGAAGTGGAACGATTTTTTTTTAATTACGGTCGTTTTTTATGTCAAGCAATAATAATCTTGACCTAGCGGAATTCCGGCTACAGCGGCCGTCTCAATGGAGAAGAGCCACCTGTACAGGACAGATTATAGTGCACAAGTAATTGCGCAGACACAAATAGACCCTCTATTGCTTCATATTGCTATTATTGTATTTTATTTATAATATGAATTGGGACGAAATTAACATTTAAGAGATTTAACTATTAATGTAGTTCTGTTTGAGTTATGAGCTTTTTTATTCTGCATAGAATTATAATTATTACCTATACCTACTGACAATGCACTGTCTTAAGTATCACCAGGAAAAGAAGATGGAGCAAGAATAAATTGGTATTAAACCGAAAACTATATTTGTTAAGATCGTACGTAGAAATAACTTGAGATTATTGTCATGTCCCATAAGGCACAGGAGACATGAGTGTCTATATAAGTTTATAGAATGCAGACCACGTTTGGGACCGATAAGAACTAGCGTAAGTGAACGGTAAGTTCTCGTATGTAATCTAAAGGACAGAATCTGTAGACAGAATAAAATCCAACACAACACTGAACGATCCAAAATAACGTAAAGGAAATATCATAGTAAGAAAAATGAAAAAAAAAAATGTTTCTATTCAAATAGAAATGTAAAAAATATTTTTGGACGTCAACAAAAGAAATTTACTTCTGCAAAATAAGGATTTTGCAGGTTCTTTTCGAACCAACGAAACAAACTCAGCGGGTCTGTGAACAATTTATTATTATTTCGGGAATATGCAGGCTACGTCTAGAGACCCTATTTTACTCATTCGGGTGTAAGCCAGGGAAGTAATCTCGGGTCGCTGGATTTATCATCATGATAAATGACCTGCCGGATGTCGTTACGGTGGCCAAATGTTTGCTGTTCGCGGGTGACCTCAAACTGTTTCTGTGGGTGATACTCTAGATTGCTAGCTGTTGCAGAGAGACATCAATAGACTGACTGAGTGGGACGAGGCCAACAAGCTACACGCGCTCTTTGACGCCCCAAAGTGCAACGTCATGAGCTACACGCGCGAGCTCGCTGCTCTGCACCATGAGTACCAGATCGGTAGCTCGGTGATGCGACGAGCAACGCATATTCGTGATTAAGGTCTCGAAATGGTGCCAGATTTAACATTCCACCACCACGTCACTAAAGTATGTTCAAAATCCTTCAGAAATCTAAATTTTATTATAAAACAGTGCGCAAATTTCAACAGCATGGCCGTAATTAAAACATTGAATAACGCTTGCACACTAAAAGTAAGCAGTCACCTAGAGAACAACTCCATCATATGGAGCTCCTATGAGACAAAATATAAATTAATGTCGGAAAAATTCAACAAAAATTTACGCGTTTTTTTATATTATAAGGAGTATGGCGTTTACCCGTACTACCCTTGATGTATACCGAGTCTTTTGTATTGGGTATGGTCGGGTACTGTAGGTTATCAGTACGGAAGGATGCGGCGCTCGTGAAGTACATGTGCCACGTCCCGCAAAGAAAAGTCAAACGTCCCTAAACTCATAAGTTTGGCACAAGAAGTGATAGAAAGTAATGACAGTACTTAATGTTACAATAAAACTACTTTAATGGATTTTATCGCGGTTTATTAAATTATTTATGTACCCCGACGTTTCAGAAGGTTGGACTTGGACTTGAATTGTCCACCCGTGACCATGGTTGCTGTAAAGCTTCCAAAACGTCGCTACATAATTAATTTAATAAACCGCGATAAAATCCGTAAAAGTAGTTTTATTGTAATGACTAACATTCGCGTAATACAGTACTTAATGTTTTCAAATTGTTATGCCTAGTTTTAATCTATTTATATTACTTTTTACGACTTTCTTTTCTTGTGTTGAATAAAAAAATAATTGGGAGCTACCTCCGCGATGCCGGGCCAATGCAGCTGCAATGCAGAACGCGCACATCCTGCTAACTAAAAAAAAAGATTAATTACAATAAATTATTTAATTAACAAACTAGGTGTGCCCAGCGATTTCATCCGCATAGAATCTATTCTAAGAAAACACTTTATTTTGAACACCGACGCCCAAGAACACCCGCGCATACTTCACCGGAACTCCACTCAAAACACACGACATGTGACAACAAAAGCCATAACTGTGCCAAATTACGTCATAATTCTTTCAGTAATTTTTGGGCTATGGAATAACGAACATACACGTATACTTAGTAGGACATTATTTTGAGAATTATTCTTGTATATTTTATTATTTTAGAGGGCATAAGAGAAATAGGAGTCTTTTGACTGTTACCAACGCCCATAGACATCCGCATTATTGACAAGCAAATGCGATTTCCTCCTCTCCTCCTCTCACGATACGACAACACGATAGCATTGCTGGTACTTTATGGTGGTGTCATGAGAGCGAGAGGAACCTCCCAGGACGTGCCCATCCAAATCGGCTAGAATGCAGCATAGCATTTCCTGTGTCTAAAATTACTATAAATCGCCGTTTATTTTGTACTTTTAATGACATATGAATTCTTAGAAAGAAAAAGAGTATTAGTAGTAGCAGTGGCCAGCCCGGGATGGATGCGATTAGCAGGAGATTGAGGTTATTAGTAAAAACAATATATTTGAGAATATACGAAGGGTCAAAATGATTTGGAGCGTATTACTTGTACCAGCCACGGAAGTTTACAGGTACAGTAGGTACGTATTTCAAATCCTTGGCAAACTCATTTCATTCATTAATCAGAAATATAAAATACTAGCTTTGCCCCGCGGTTTCACGGTTGTTTTATTTCAAGTGATTGTAATAATAGAACATTCTAAAAATACAACTAAGTATTTATTTTGAAGACCCACAAGGTAAACGTCTCAGATCATCATCAAATATGAGTTAAGATTTTAAGTCATATTATAGACAATCTTATCTATGATTAAAATTGTTCTATCTATCTAGATAGAACAATTGTAATCATAGATAAGTATGTATAACCATATAACCATAAATGCAACATGCATTTAGTTTAGCCGTTATTTTTATATATTACTTTTATAAGTAATATTCTCTCCATTCTTTTATGTTGAGCGAATATTTAAAAACAAATAATCTTAAATCATATTCAATACATTCGCCGAAATATAACTTAAACTTGAAATTAAAGTTTACCATAGTAAATATGTAAGGTCTAAGTCATAATAAATGTTTGTAAGTTTCTTATAAACTTAACAAGAGAAAAACTTTTAGTGAAACCACGACCTGCACGTATAAGACTACAAAGATTCAATAACAAGATCCACAAAGGAGTATTTATTATCCGCAGTAAAAAGATAAGACGTGGACCTTCTTTGTTCCTTGTGAATCATTGTGAAAAATAGTTTTTTTGCAACATAAAATAAAAGGTATTCTGATCTAAACCCCTCTTCTCTCAGGTCAAATTTATATAATACAAATATTTGCTTATACAATTTTAATATATTTGCATAATACATAATATAAATATCCTGGTGTACCTGGTGAAATAATTTGCTGTCGCTAACATATTATAGACCACAAACAAATTAATGCCTTCAGGGGCATATTATGGCCTTCGAAAGTGTAACTTAACCTCAATTCAAGCCTAATGGAAGCTTCTAAAATGGTAAACTCTGACAAAGCAATTTGAAGTTCGTTCACTTCTGTAACCTACCTACCCTGTTTATCGATATTGTGTACACTTGTATTTGCCCCGTCTGTCCGAGAATATGCCTTGCCTTTGAATATACGTGTTATCGTGTTACGTGCAAGTTTACGGAACTTTATTTAAACTAAATTCAGGAGATAAAGTAAAGGTTTTTTTCTTCAAAACATTGGAAAGGCCAAACTTTCCGAGTTGGGCATGTCATCTACGTCTTGCGCAACTAATACCGGCGGATAATAGTATGTGGCTTCGAGCGCTTTGTGGAAGCCCGGCTTAACATCATAAGGGCAGGGGTGGCGAATCATTCGATCGGGGCTCATGTCCGTGATGGCCGTGGCTTATCAAGAATACAATAACATTTGCAATATTTACTGTTTTATTTAAAATTTCTAGAATGTATATTACATTCTATGAAGGGCCATCGGTGAAAATCGATTTTATCCGAAATCAAGTTGGATACCCCGATTACACATTAAATATCCTTTAATTCTGCAGAGGTCTACGAAGGTCGATAATTGTTTACACACGAAGTGCTTTCAAATCGAATTCGAACTTCAATTTGAAGTAATGCTATACCTTAAGATTTTCCACATGCGTAGTTCAAGTTAAATTGTACAGATATATGAACGCCCACTATGGTTCATACTTCTTCCTAGAGGTTGGGCTCAGCAGCAAGGTGTTGTATTTCCTTAATGATACCTTGTATTTTCTTAGAAATCAAACGTTCTTATTGTGTAACTTTCCATTTAACAACAATGTAGTGGAAACGGCAAAAATTAATTTCCTGTAGCTACAATATTATAAAGCGTGAAACAAAATCACAAAATAAAAATAAATATGATTCCTTCCAGTATAAGGTATTTCAAATATAAGGTGTAAAATTTGTGATTATATTTGCTATTAAAATTTGACTTTGGCCGCTGAGGTGCCCTGTTGGTGAGATGTTTCAGTCCACGACACCAAAGTTGGTACTGACTTTTGTAGATGTTCGGCACTGTCTTAGTGCCTCGAGTCCCTAGCACCAGTAGGATAAATACATTTCTTTTAAAAAGTATTTTCACGTTTATTATCTCCAAAGAGGTAGGCAGAAGTGTGGTAGTGCATCCACAACTCGTAAGTCCAGTAGATATACTAGCACACCCTCGATTAGCCATGGTACTGAGGTCCATAATGTCATAGGTGGCAAGCCTATGGCCACTTTAGGCACGACGTCTATATATCGTTTTATATATCCACAAGAATAGCGAAAGAAAAACGTTTATTAACTTGCTTACTGTCAGACACGTTCTAGTTGCAATTTTCCTAACTCTTATTTTCTGCTCCCCACCGATAACTTTCTCGTGTTCTAAGATACGAGGGTGGATTGAAAAGTATTCGGCCTAGCCAAAAAAATAAACACATACGAGATATTTTTATTATTCTACATAATCACCACCAAGTTCGTCGCACTTTTGCCATCCCCCATTTGAAGCATTTAAACCGTTGAAAAAAAAAATGCTTCTTCCTTAGAATCTAAATATGCGTCTGCTGCTGTTTTGACCTCGTCGTTTGTCGAAAATGTTTAACCTCTCAAGTGCTTTTATAGGTAAGGGAATAGAAATAAGTCTGACGGTGGCAGTTCAGGTGAATAAAGCGGATGCGGTAATAGTTCAAAGCCGCAATTCTGGACTTCAGGCATTGATTGCACAGACGTTTGAACGCTTATCCTGATGAAACAGGACTTTTCTTCCGAGCATTCCTGGAATTTCCCTCTGTTTCCTCTCGTAAACGGTGTAGAAAGATACAGTGGTAATAAGAATTTATAGTTTGACCCCTTTTAAGACAGTCAATCATGATCACATCCTTGGAGTCCCAGAACATTCAAGCCTCTCCACATTCCTTATTTGCCGACAAAATCGCCTTAGCCTTTTTAGGAGGTGGTGAACCATGTTTTAAATTGTAATTTTGTATCTGGCCTACAGTAACAAAGCCATATTTCGTCCATTGTAATAAACCGATTTAAATAATCAACTACGCCGGCTTCAAATAAATCCAAACATTGTTTTTTTGTTCAACTGAAAGCACTCGCGGAACCTACCTCGCAGACATCTTGTAGAAACGCAATTCTAGACTACTACACTAATAAACTATGTATGATTGCTGTGTTAAAAAAATATATAAAATCACAACTAATTATGGCACACGTTTCGAATTTCACACGATTAACTAGTCTGGACTAAACCAAATAATGTAGGTAGATATGATTTTCAGAATTGAATGAATTGAATGTTAGACCGAGTACTTTTCAATCCACCTAGTATGTTCTATCGGTATCATATATTTTGTCTACGTCATCTTTTCGGAATTCACATTATTCCACCATAGCCATTGCCCGTTGCGCTGCTGGAATGTTTTGTAGACTATGCGACAAACTTGAAATCATACATTGACGATAACTTATCGACAAGACTGATAGATATCCGAAACTTCAGAGGTTTCACATATGCATTACCAGTCTTTTACAGATGCACCAGCATGAATCATCTCTGTTCTTGCATACGCCGAAGCATAATAATTATGAATAATTATGTAAATATTATGAATAGTTTTGTAATAAGCGCAACAGCATAGATGTTACTTGACGGTGAGAGGGGCCTCCCCGTTCCTACAGGTCCAATTCTGCTGCGATAACTTACAAATTAGTATTATATATATATATATATATATATATATATATATATATATTTGTGTGTGTGTGTGTGTGTTAATACACATTTCACTTATCAAGTAAAGCATAAACGATTCCGAATAAGATGTACTATAAGGATATGCAGTAAACGTGTGCGATTTTCGTACAGAGGCTCAAAGAACGTTTACTTCCCAACTCCGTTTCCGAGCTTCACCTCCGTTACAAGTACACGATGTTAAATTTATTCAGCAACGCCGCACCTGGCGGCAATCTGACGTCCACACCATAAAGCTTTACTTGTGGATGGTAAACCCCTGGAAAAAGTATAAAAAACGCAGATATTTGAATACTTCGTAATGAATTCACCACTTCAGCTTGTTCAAGATTTGCATTATTCCCGCTTTATATGTTTGCATTAAGACAGTTATCAGAAATTTAAGATTTAAATTCACCTTGAATTGACATACGTTTTATGTGCGTCGGTGTGCGGTTTGTGAGTAGGCGATGGCCTATTGGAGTGATGGGGTGAAAGAGGGGAACGCGCCTGCCTATGCAGATGTTAGTCGCCCGTCGGTTATATTGTTGGACGGCTTCGATTGTTCCTATACTTCTGTTCTTATAACACATATGCTTATAAAAGATTTTACAAACTGCGGTGATATTAAAGTAATATCAAAATTATATAGTACCTGGGTATTCCCTAACTTCATGATACCGCGACAAAGTTTTTTTATAGCATAAGCGGCAAACGGTCAATCAAGCAATTAGAGCATTTCTGCGACTTTCGATGCCATGAGCATCGGCATAATTATTATCCTGATGAGTTGTCCTCCTTTTCACCTTTCTACCAATGGGCCACAGGCTACTCACAAAGCGCATGAAACGCGACACCGTAGATATCACTTTTCTTCGGTATTAAGTGAACGGGAGGTACCTCCCCGGTCGTGCCGGCCCAATTCCGTTGAAATGAGGCATTAAAAAGTGATCGCTATCTATGCGACTGCATATGCGGATACATCTAAACTACTCGTGTAAAGCCCACTGCTTTATTCTCCACGCTATTCAAAATCTAATCAAGTAAAAATATAATGAAACCAAGCTTAAATTAAATGTCAATCAACTTTTCAGTTCAGTGAATCTTACGTCTAGACTATTTTAAACCCCAATTCTCAGAATATATCCGTAAATTTATATAAGTATCTAGCTTTTTTAGTTTTAGTACATTTACTAAATGTTACAAATTGTATAGTCTGTAAGTGATCATGTATGTTTGCTTCATATTCACGTAAAACAGTAAAACCGAATTCGCAGAATCTATTCGTAACTTAACACTTTGATTAGAAATGTCTATTATACTTCTTTACATGGTGTTATAAATTACATAGCTTTTAAGTCACGATGTATGTTGGTTACACATACAGGCAAAACACATTACTGTCTGAAATAATAAATGCACTATTTATTACCCTGAAAAAGAACGAATGATCACGATCAAGCAACAATATTTTTTATGCATCATTATATTTATTACATGCAAATAAAAATAATTAATCTTTATTCATAATTTAATAGATGATTCACTATATAATCAGTATCCTTTATTATTATTTTTTGTTGACGCGGGGAATCGTACTTACTCGCCTTCACCAGCCCTGGGTGGGATCCAGTGGTGTGTGGGACTCGCGGCACATGATAGTGCCGAATACCCACAAAAACCACCGCGAGTGCCATCAGTGAGGTGCCCCGGAACAACAATCATCAGGGCACCTCGATGATTTAGATTTCGTTGGTTTGATCCGATATAAATTTCATTTTGATTTTGTTTCAATAGTAAATGCATCTAAATCAATATTTTGTATTTTTAAAGGAGCCTCATTACTGAAATCTTACTAAACTTATCTAGGTTACAACAAGATTGATTTATAATATCAAAATCGAAGTAGACTATTTTTAACATTATTAAATATATTTTTTTTAAATAAGCTATACAATTGCTTGGTACTGTAAGTATCCCTGTGCAAATTATACTTACTCCTAGAATCTTTTTACTAGGACTCTCAATATATAATTCGACACGATATGCATTTTTTTATGTACTTTTCAATGTCGTTACGCATATTTTTGAATTAAAGTCTTTCCTTTATACGATTTAACATTCTAACAGCTCCTAAATGTCCTGCAATAGGGATATCGTAGTTGTCCCTAAGGATCTTGGGGACTTCACCCAGTGATGGGTATATGATAGTGTCGTGATAAATACGGATTCGTATATTTGCTCCATCGAATAACTATACATTATTATATATTTTTACAAAGGAATGTCTATCAAACGTTTTTATAAAGTCAGGTGTATTAAATTCGTTTATCGTGGGACAAGATATCATTATTTGGACATGTGCATGCTTAAGTGATTTAATAATATGAGAGTACGAGTAGTCGTGAAAATGATGTACAATCGTGAATAAGAATTCGTAAGTCTTACTATTGACTTTTAAGCGTAAAGAGGTGTTTAATGTTCTTTCTAATTTCGGAAATTAATCGCGTTCTGGTTCTTGACAATTATTAATAATCTCTTGCACATAAGGCATGGACTCGTCCATGTCTATTGAAGTAGGTATGGTGATCGACTTCTAACTTCCCTATAGGAGGGTTTCATTATGTTCTATTATTTTAGTATCACGATCAAATTGTCGATGCAGGATTTTAGATCGTGCCCATACTCGATTTGCGAGAGACACAAACGAGTTCCCGAAGAAAGGCGGACCAGCCGGTCGTCAATTTTGCCTAGATGCTCCAACTTTGCTTTGGCGGTAATACCTTTTAGGGACCGTGTGTTGCGCCTACAAAATTAAAGAAACGATTGGTTTCGTACCTTCAATGTGATATTTAAGAGTTAACAATTGTGGGTGCAGGTGTGAAGCCCCGGTGAGAAGTGTAGGGTGAAGCCGCCCGTTATTAGAAATAGTATATATTACATGTAAAATTTAGCAAAGGCGCAATATTCTTTGTACGATAATAGCCATTTATCCCCCGTATCGTCTACAACAATAATGTAATAATGTTGCGATTGGTATTGCTGCGTTATATCATATTTTGGACTTAACAATTCCATGCATCCAGGGGTGAAATCCCGCCCCCGTTTTATGAAATTTATCTTCTATATTTATGTATAATACATCAGTTTCCATAGTGTGTCTGTATATTACCCAATTGAATTCCTAAAAAAAACTATTGATAGCAACGTTTAAACTTAAAAAAAAACATAATATCAACGTTACAATAAAACTACTTTTACGGATTTTATCGCGGTTTATTAAATTATTTATGTAGCCCGACGTTTCAGAAGCTTTACAGCAGCCATGGTCACGGGTGGACCACCATCCGTAAAAGTAGTTTTATTGTAATGTCTAACATTCGCGTAAGCTTAAGACTATATATATATATATCAAATATACTATAATATCAACGGTTACAAGGATATAGGACATAAGCGAGAGAAAACAAATTGTTCAGGAGACTACTGGAAAATTTGAAATTTTAGAGAGGTGGACAATACTTTTATATTTACTTCCATATCGTAAAAATAGAAATAGCTCTAGAATGGAAAATAACGAAAGCGTTAATTATTATTTTCAGTTGCGTGGTCCAACGTCGTCATGTAGTTTAATGCCTCTGTGGTGTGACGGTGCGGGGCTGGCCTGTTAAGATCGTTAGCCGCGTGAGGACCTGGGTTCAATCCCCAGGTCAGGCAACTATTATTAAATTTTTCTCAGATTATTCTAAGCACGCATTACATTGTCCGGGATAGGAATGAGTCCGAAGTGGCCATAGGCTTGCCACCTATGACTACATCGGCCTCAGTACCTTGGCAAATCGTGGGTGTGCCAATATATCTACTGGACTTACGAGTTGTGGATGTACTAGCACACCTCTGCCTACTTCTTTGGGGATAATACGCGCGAGGGTACCTTTTTTAATGTCGCTTAGATCACATTGTCTTATTATTTTATGAGGTAATTCGGAATAAGTTACTCCTGTCTAAAAGAAAAGAAGGGTATAGAAAGGCTAGCGACATTGGATATTCTCATACCAAGAGTTAGTTGTGCTTATATACCAAAGCTGTAGAGTAACCTGAATCGTTAAGACAGATAAGAACCATTGTAAGTTAACATAATTATTCCAAGCACTAATAGACAATAATAAGCAATGTTTAGCAAAAATATTGTGATGGTGTTAGACATTAGCGACATCGTGCATTAGTTGAAAAAGGGGTAACTTGGTATTTCAGCCTAATAATATTTATACACCAAGAGGGAGATGAGAATATCCAACATTAGTTATTATCTTAGCATAGTGTAAACTGAATAATTTGCCTTTAAAATAAGCATTAATTGACTACAAAATATTTAAGAATCTGTATATCATCAACGTTTTGTTACATTTTAGATGAATAACAAAAATAGTTCTTAATATGATTTTATGAATAGGTCATACAAAATCATAATACAACGGATTTCATCATCTAATAACATTGCTAAATAATGAATAATTGAATATGTATGTAGATACATAAATGTAAGATATAACACTCAATTATTCACATGTATAATTATGATGCCAGTTAGATCGGAGCTGAGGAAGGTACTTTTCACAGGAAAAACATCTAGAGATGGATATAAGTACTACTACTACAAACCTTATCGAGTTTATAAAATGCACATATGTGTATACGAGTACACTTCACCTCTGCCATGTTAATAAAATGCACATATGTGTATACGAGTACACTTCACGTCTGCCATGTTAATAAAATGCACATATGTGTATACGAGTACAATTCACCTCTGCCATGTTAATAAAATGCACATATGTGTATACGAGTACACTTCACCTCTGCCATGTTAATAAAATGCACATATGTGTATATGAGTACACTTCACCTCTGCCATGTTAATAAAATGCACAAATGTGTATACGAGTACACTTCACCTCTGCCATGTTAATAAAATGTACATATGTGTATACGAGTACACTTCAACTCTGCCATGTTAATAAAATGCACATATGTGTATACGCGTACACTTCACCTCTGCCATGTTATTAAAATGCACATATGTGTATACGAGTACACTTCACCTCTGCCATGTTATTAAAATGCACATATGTGTATACGAGTACACTTCACCTCTGCCATGTTATTAAAACAGGTACCCTTATTGATAATATGGTTAAGGTGAAGTATTTCCGTGGTGTAGTAGGTCCTTAGGATTCCTGATTTATTTTACCGGATGTCGCATGAATATTTTTCAAGTGAAACTAATCTAGAAAGGATAAAATTGTAGACTACCTGCAATAATTATTATTCGATACTATACTCTGTCCTACTTGTTGATGTAATTAAAGAAAACAGAAATATTATTTTTACTACTTATGACGACCGGCTGGCTCAGTTGGTACCGTAGCGGCTAGTCTGCGTGTTACGCCAGAGGACGCGGGTTTGGCTCCCGCCTAGGTCATGGATGTTTATACATGTCTTATA